>CM067502.1:49649685-49717185 GCA_034509495.1 Acestrorhynchus altus | reverse complement strand
ACACACACACACACTCACACACATTGGTTGTATGCTGAATAGACTAAATAAAACAGTAACCGAGTGTTGGATATCTGCATCAATGAAGAACAGGAAGCTGCATCATATCATCCAGAGCGCTGCACTCTACAAGGCCATTCAGAACTCAGTCAGAGTCAGATCAGAAGATGGGGCTGTGAAATGCAGCCATTATTGAAGAAAAAGGCGTTGAGGTCAAACAAGGTATAAAAAACCCTGGTCATCCTCAAAGTGTTTTGAGTGGCTTTATCTCTGCGCGCCCATTCCTCAGCAGACCCCATCCAAAAGTGAAGCATGGTGGTGGGAGCATCACGCTGAAGTGAGCACTGGGCATCTTGTTAACAGAAGATACTGTTTAAGATCAGATAATCAGCTTCAGTCAAACTAAATCCTGGGACAAACTTCACCGTCCAGCAGGACAACAATCCCAAACACACGGCCAAACACAGTCTGAGGAAAAAGGTACGTTTCTACAGAGGCTGAGTCTCAATCTGAAACACAAACAAGAATCATGGCATTGTTTGACAGTCTTGGTCCACAAACATCTGACCAACATGAACAGTCTGATGCCAAAATGGCAAATAATGAAAAATATTGTCCTGAGGATTTTTATGTGTAAGCCATAAATATTAGGCTTCAAATGGGTATAAAATGGTGAAGATATGCCATCATCATTTCCTTACTTCAGTGAGATCATGGTCATCCACCACAAATCCTGTCTTGAGCCGATATCCACAATAGACATGGCGTCTCTGGTTTGCACTCTTGTAGCTGAAGATTCGTTAAATGTGGTATTAAATGTACAATATTTAATATTTGATCTAGAAATCTAAAAAGTACAAAACTGTGAATTCTCCCCATGAACTTCTACAGAATACTCACAAGGTGTCGATGGTGAGCCAGTAGCTTTCTGTCGCTCCTGGATATGATGCTGAAAAATGGTCAAATGAACAAAGAAGACTGTGTTACTATGGCAACAGTTATAACCATAAATCATTTCTCAAAAATACATTCTGGGCCCGAGATTGTACTGGAGACAATGAAAACAAACAGCCGGTTCTATAATTGTTCAGGTGGTTGTCATGATCTGAAGGTGGTTACACTCATTATCAAATTAATAGTTGCACCCATAAGGAAGTGTTGGATTGCAATGTTATTGAGAAGGAAGATAAAGGTCACCAGGACCAGTAAATAATATACATACAGATGACGTGTCTCTCAGTACGGTGTCGGGTTTAATGCAACATGCCAGGCGATCTCTGCATGAAGTGGGGTTCTAATGGTGTCCTGTGATGATCCATCCCATGCAGCAGATGTTCTCACTCAGTTCTGCAGATGGTGTGGTAGGGGTGGAGTGTTGATAAGGCGATCAATAGCGTCCCAAACATTTTCAATCAGGGACAGGTCTGGAGGTGAGACCGACCACGGCGTAGTATCTGTGTCTTCAAGACAAGATCTTGAGACGGCAGCAGTGTGTGGACGAGCGTCGTCCTGTTGGAATAGAGCACCGGAGTGTGTGTTCAGAAAGGTAGAACCACTGGTTGCAGAACCTCATTAACGTATCACTGGGTTGTTGAAGTGTCTGTAATGAAGACAGAAGGGGATGTGGTATCGTACGAAATTGTACCCTCACCACGACACCAGGATGTATTGTTTGGTGACTTGCGGGTGTGAATGAACAGACCTTGCAGAGTGCGTTCAGCACTGAAACCATGTTTCTGAGTCAGAGTCACAGTAGAACATATTTAAGCACTCGTGTTTAAATAAACTGTGTCTGCTTTTAGAAAACGAGGTGAAAGATAGGGAGTAAAATCTGAGTTCATGTCCTCCTGGTACACAGCTACGTCTCAATAGTCCTCTGTCTTTGAGTCCTTACGTTCATTCTTGGTGGCTACCCAAACTCACTGGTGCAATTCGCTGTAGAAAATGAGAATCAAGCTGTGGTTCCGGATGTGCCCAGCGATCAGCATTTCCTCTTAGCATTGGCTGAATCGGATGGAGTGTTTTATCAATCTGGCCCTCTGTTCATTGGACGAGGCACGACTGGGTCGTGATGAAACTTACGATCCCGTTCTCTTTCCATCTTAACGGTAAGATCGAACATTTTGCAGTCACCCTCCTTCTCAGTGGGTCTTGCATAGTGATGTCATCACCTGTAAAAGAAAGCATTAGCACTCAGTAAAATATCTGAAATGTTGCTCTACAGGAGGAGGAGAGACGGTCCATTCATCATGGAACTAAACCAGATTTCAGTTATGTAAAGCAACAACCAAACGTGGAGAGCGCAATGTTGTTTTGTGACAAATACAGCTATAATGCAAAACCCAACACACAGCCTAGTGAATACTCACTTTCAGAGATCCCACACCAGTTCCTGCAGTGACATTGAACTGCTCCTGTGGCGCAACCTGTGGATCTGCAGGACTGAAAACCTTTACTCAGTATTTAAATACTTGTGATATGAAAATCTTAAATATAAAGTTTATAGGTGTATCACATCACTTTAATTAAACAGTCTACTGACAAAAGCATTGGGACACAACTGTTAGTGAGGTCAGGATGTTGGATGATCACCACCCCACCTCATCCTCAACTCATCCCAAAAGTACCAGATGGTGCTCCTTCATTCCAGAACACAGTTCCACTGCTCCACAGCTCAGTGGACCCTGTACTTGCATTCAGTGGTCGTGTAGTACTTTATTTGATTTGAACCAGGTCAATTCTGTTGTCTTCCTGCAGTTTGAACTAAACACTAATAAGATGACACTCAAAGTAGAGTGAAAATGTTTGCAGGATACTGAACCTTGTCTGAGCGACTGAGGGCGAGTCCCTTTCTGGCTCCATTTGTTGGTTCTGGTTAGATCCACTCCTGAGCACCTCCACATCAAGTCCGCATCCTGAGGTTTCTTCACCTGCTTGTAGTACTCAGCCACGGCTTGAAGACCATGATAGTTTGCCTGGATGATAAAACATTGGAATGGAACTAAGTCAACCAAACTACTCAGACAACAGTTCAGGGTCTACATTTTGTGTGGAAAGAGCGACCTTAGATATTCTATATGTTCACCCAAAACCTAAACCTCGCCCTGACAATAACAATGTACCTATAAACACCAAATTGTTTGTTACTAATTTGAGCAGCAGGATCTTGATTTTGACCTTAAGCTTCAAAAACGTTAAACCGGTCTTTATCTGTAGAGACCTGGTGATTCTGTCCCTGCAGACTCAACTTGGGTCTTCTGATGTTGTTGTCCTTCCTCTGAAAGCTGGAGATCTTTGTTCATTTGTAGATGCTTTTGTGCTGCATACAGTTGTAGAAAGTGTTTGAGGTAAAAGAGTCCTGACCATTGTCTCTTGACCACCATCATTAACGAGGTTGTTCCTTCTGCAGAACTGCCCGTACTGGATGAGTTTTCTTCATCACACCATTCTGAGGAACTCAGTTCTAGAATTTCTCAAACAACCTGTCTGACAAACACGTCAAGGTCACAATGACTGACCACCTGATTGGCTGATTAGATGAGCGTACTGAACTCCAGTAGTTTGTCTTCACCCTTGGTGTGATTCCTTGGGGCAGGTGTGAAAACACTAACTGCACTAGGATGCAGATCAAAACTTCCACATCAAGACCTTTGAGAGGAGGGTCTGGAGGGGTTTGATCCAACCTCTAACGTCCAATCCGAACCAAGTATCAGGTGTACTGGGCAGGTCTGCGGTTCTGAATGGTTCTGCAGGTGAAGTTGAAGCTGGTACACTGGACAGAAAATCCATACAGCTATGAACAAATGCCTTCTCTGTTGTTATACAGAAATCTGCACTGGTGTGAAACACAGTACCTTCTTCATGTGTTTATTGCTGCTGCCACAGACAGTTCTGACCAATCAATGGACAGGAGCGACCCAAGTTGGAACATGGAACATTTTTTCCATGTGTGATATCGAACAAACCCAGGGCAAATTGTTTGCCTCAACTGATTTACACCAGAGCAAGTAAACACAGGTTTGAAAACACCATAGAAAGGCTGCTTTGAGGGATCAGGTATCAGTCTCGTGAGTATGACCTACCTGTGTGGTGCCAGAGTCTCCGTAGGGACTTGTCTGCCTGTTCAGCCAGTGCACGACCTTCCCTGCTGCCTCAAAATCCTTTGCCCACCAAAGCCAGCAAGGCATGGCTGGCTGGCCTTCCAGGGAGAGTGGTGATACTCGAGCAACTTTCCAGTGAGCCGTCTGGTCATCAGAGAAAGAAACTCAGCACCATCTCAGTTTTTACAAGTACACATTCCTGGTGGGAATTTGGATGCGAGTTTCACTGACCAGAGGAATGTTGCATTAACAAATCTTTGTCAAATTTGTCAGCACTGGCCATGGCAGAAGTCTGCGCGACAGCATAGGGATTGGTCAAAGAGGGAATTCTGCGCTCCAGATACTCAATGCCCTTCTGAATGCTCTCTGGAAGACTCTAAAACAGAGAGAGAGACAAAAAATGTGTTATGATTTTTGTTTATTTTAAGAGGAAAAGCATATAAATATTTATCAACACAATATTTGGAGCTAACTGAAGGTTCCACATTGAAATGATCCCAAAAAACTGGCTCCATCTGGAGGTTTGCCTCATCCACCAGAAAACACAATTGAAATGACATAATTAATATGTACACATCCAAAAACTTTTTTTTAACCATTCTTCCATGTATAGTACACTCGTTGGAAAAACAAATACCTGCACAAATAATTGCACCCAGAAGGAAGTGTGGGATTGCAGGGCTATTGGAAGGAAGGAGAAAGGTTACCATGAACAATAAATGATTAAAAATATGAAATTGATATGATCAATATTTATTGCTTTACGCATACAGAAGTCGTGTCTGTCAATATGGACTTGTTACTGAAGAGTTACTGCCATTCTTTGTGACTCCATGACCTCAGTGACACAGTTGCTTTTGTGCATTGCAATCAGTTGATTTCTTCTGGGTTCAACTATTTTTTTGACGATGAGTGCATTACAGTGGTTTAACAGTGTATTTCTCACCGTCAATCCACCACACATGCTACAGTGTGAACTCCCAAGACCCCTAGATGTATGGGCACCTCAGTCAAATATGACTTACAGGGACTGATTTGGCACAAAGACGGCTTCCTTCCTGCATGGCAATCAGGACAAATGCTGTTAGAGATGCGTCTGCATCCTTCCCTTGAACATCACCCTGGAATCACACAGAGAAGTCTTATCAGCAGTTCTGAAGGTCAACGCAGACCATGAAGACAAGAAGACAAGTTCAAAAGTGAAGACTGATGTAAACTTACCACCATCTCCCCATGTGACAGGGCGTCCTCCTTAAACATGCCATCTGGCATCTGTCTTCAGCACCAGCCACTTCAGAGCACTGCGACGTTCTCTCAATGGAAATCAAATCACTGGCCAGGGCAAAGACTTTGTACGTCGCTGATCAGCCTTCACCACAGAAGAAACCAACAGAAGTCAACAAGTGAGGGGTGAGCTCAGAAATGTGGTGGAAACTTTCAGACAGGAGAGGTGATGTTCTACCATGTGCTGCTTGGTCTTTCTGTGAATGCAGAATAAGATCCATCTGTTTTACGATAAGCCAGCTCTTGCTGATATCCTGAGAGAGAGAGAGAGAGAGAGAGAGATAGTAAGCATGAAATTAAAACTATTGTATTGAGGTCTAATAGCCCAGTTTAGTTCCTGTTTAATCTCAAGTAAGGGTTCTAGGTATGAAGTTTTTGAAAGGGGTTTTCTTACCAGTCTGGATGTGTTTGATAGCTTCAGAACGGCGGTCCAGTCCAACTCTCTCCCACTGCTTGGTGGTGTCTAGGTAGTGTGTGGCAATGAGGGGTAGTGTCATGTAGATCATTATCTGTTCTCCACATCCATTAGGCTGCACGATCAGACGACCCATGAAGTCTCCACTGATGGCCTGCTCGATTGTCTGAGAGTGCAGTGTGTGCACTCCTCTCTGAAGGAGTCCAAATGGATATCAGACATGAATGGTGGAGCAGATATTTGGATATTATTGTTATCATTGGAGTTTAGAGACAGTCTGGGATTGTTCTCAATTTTACTAAGATTTTTCCGATCTATTCCTCCACTCTCCTGTGGTTCTTCTCATTTTATTTTAATCTGATTCTTCATAACCAGATGCTTCACCTGTTGAGATGTCCTTCTTAGTTGGATCATAAAGTTGGTGTCTGTTTTTCAAAGATTGCTTAATTCAGAGATTTTAATTTTTAATTCATCCATTCAATCTAATCATCCATCCACTCTTCTATCCATTCATTCTTCCAGCAACCTACTATCCATGCCCATCTTTCCATCCCTCCTTTCATCTATCCATCCAACAACCTAACCATTTATCCATTCATCCATCCATCCATCCATCCATCTATCCATCCATCCACCCACCCAACCACCAACACCCAATAACCATCCATCATCCATCCATCCATCCATTCAAACAAGCCAACTTAATTTATGTATCCATCCTCCTGTCCAACCTACCATTCCTCAGTCCTGCCATCCAACCAGCCTTCAATCCATGCATTATTATCTCCATTCCTCCCTTCCATCAATCCCTTTGTCATCCATCCATCCAACCTCCATCAATAATTTAACAACATCCATTCTTCCATCCACCCAAACAACCAACTAACCAACCAACCAACCAACCAACCAACCAATAACCACCATCATTTACCTATTCTTCCATCCAACCATCTATGCATCCATACTTCTATGCCAACCTACATCCATCAGTCCTGCCATTAACATACCCATCCATCAATAAATATCAACCTACCATCCGTTTATCTATGTCCTTATCCAATCCTTCTATCAACATCCACCTATCCATTGCCTTTCTTCCATCCATCCATTCATCAACCAACCACAGTTGATCATTGTCATCCATCCATCCATCCATCCATCCATCCATCCATCCATCCATCCATCCATCCATGTAACCATCCATCCATCCATCCATCCATCCATCCATCCATCCATCCATCCATCCAATTATCCGAGATAATTGTGAATGAATGAACTGAGATACGTGTAGAGATACAGGTTCCCCTTACCTGCCACAGTGATGTAGGTATGAGCAGGGGTATTTGGTATCTGCCCATTTGGTATCTCACTCCTCACATTCACGACTTGAACTCCACCTTTTCACAGCAAGACAGAAAGAACAAAACTCAGAGTCACAGAGAAAGACCTGCAGCATGTTCACCCGACAATCATTCTGAGGAAAATACTGATATAGTGTGAAAGACGGAGTCGCAAAAATGACTTAAATACCAACCGGGAACTTTAGAGGGGTTGAGCTCCACATTCTTCTCCTCCACTGAAGTTAACACACCTTCAGACTGTCCAAGAGACAATTCAGGGTGGTTTAAGGTCATCTTCTCAATGGAAATGTTAATGTCTTCAAATCTGAACTCTGAGCTTGACTTTGCATCACTTTAGTCTATTTGTTGTTTTTATATCTATGATCGTTACTGAAGTGAGAAGATTTAAGAAACAACATCACGTCTATGAGCACAAACATCTCAGGCTTTCCTGAATCACAGATTCAGCTACACTAGAACGGAAAAACAGACCTGGCTCCTGTCTAGAGAACTGGAAAACTGGAATGTTCAGCTGACACTCACCACCACCTTCAATGGCTTCCTCACTCCATCTGTAACTCCTGAATTAATTGCTACAGCCTTCACCTCAATCGAGTGTTCGCCCAACTCCATGGGAATAATGATGTATGAGACGGATCTGGAGGACTTGGAATTGACGGTAACAGTGGTGCGGTATTTGCCCTTTTTGCTGGCTGAGCTACAGACATGCTTTGTCTCTAGGAAGTCCACCCGCACTTTCTGTGGAAACCAGAAACATCTCAACATCAGTTACAATGTACAGTATGAGGCCTCAGTGGAAGACGCTGAGAGATATCCCATAAGATACTGATGTTTCTGTGCTTTGGCAACATTTTTAAAGAAACAGTCATGCTGTATGTTTACAATGCACTGAAAAAGTACACACCCCTTGAACTTTTTTTCATGTTACAACCAGAAACCTAAATGTATTTCATTGGGATTTAATATGATAGACCAATCCAATGTAGCAAGCATCTCTGAAGTGAAAAGAACATGGTACATAGTTTTCAACATTTTTAATAAAGGAAAATCTGAAAAGCATTCATGCAGCCCCCTGTACTCTGATACCCCTATATAAAATCCAGTGTGAACAACCGCCTTCAAAGTCAACTAATTACTTAATGTATATCTCAGTATAAATACAGATGCTCTGTAAAGGCCTCAGAGGTTTGTTCAATCCATCATCTGAAAATGAAAGGAGATTGACACAACTGCAGTCCTACCAAGAAGCCGTCCACCTACACTGACAGTCCAGGCAAGGAGAGCTATAACTAGAGAAGCAGCCAAGAAGCCCATGGTCACTCTAGAGGAGCTGCAGAGATCCACAGCTCAGATGGTAGAATCTGTCTACAGGACAACTATTAGTGGTGTACTGGCCTTTATGGACGGGCAAGAACATATATGAACATCGAGTAACATTTAATGCAATAGAATACATTCAGTTTGTACGTGTAATGTAGAAAAGGACTGTAAATTGTAAATTGTAGCCTTTAATCATAATGTATTACGACCACGACCCGCTCACGCTCTTTTATAGAATTAAGTCGTACACAGATGGGAACCTGCATAACGGATATGACATTACGATATGGCTATTTTTTACTCTTATACAAAATATTACAAGATATATCAATATTTATGGTATAATGTCCAGCCCTACAGAGAGCGGTTTGTTATGAAACATACCTCTTCCATATCGGAGAAGTTGTGCAGGACGGCTTTGATCTCTAACTGCTCGTTGCGCACTGCTGAGTAAGGCAACTTCAGGTCCACAAAGAATTCCTTCCTAACGATCATTTCAAATGGATCAGCCACACAGATACCTAAAGAGAAGAGGAGCGAGAGAACGAGAGAGAGGCTTAATTCTATAATCAACACTTTAACATTCAAAGCTGTGTTTGGTTGTATCACACCAGTCCTTCACGTTTGCAGAGTAAAACAGTCGAAACTGGAACCATATTATTTTGAATTGTTTTCAACAGTAAATGATCATTTTCATGTCCACAGTGAACATTTCTTTCTAAAATATTAGGAAAGAAATATTATTTTTATTAAAATTTTTGTATTTTCAAAATTTAGTTTGTTTACAAAATATATAGATAAAATATATTTCAAAATATCTAAATAAAAAGTATATATTTTATAATTTATAAATTAATTCACACTAAATTCTGTCTATAAACAATGTACTGTTGCTTTAAATCACAAAGAAGTTAAATCATCATAGTCTCACAAACAAAGAAGTACAAGTGACATTGTTTTACTCTGCTTTCTTTGTTGTTTAATGTTGTTTAAACATATAATGTAAAGAAATCTATATTTCAAATTGACAGACATGAAGGCAGTTTTAGAATGAGCTATACCATGCAGTCACATTTTCTTTTGAAAAGGGCTTGTAAATATTGATTTTATGCACTATTATGTTTGAACATTGATTTCATGTTGTGGGTTTAAAACAATTTTAAAACATGAAAATGAGACCATAGAGTGACTCTAATATTGTTTTAACTTTTATAAGGAAGGTCATCAGACCTGTACATCACACTGACCATGGGTTCTGGACAGACTGATGGCTAGGATCTGCCAGGTTGTGATGGAGTCCTTCAAAAAGTTATCCACAAAGAGAGTTGTTGAATCACTGAAGAAGGAGAAACAGAAGCAGTTAGAATTTCCTCACTGACCAAAAAGAATTCACCCAGATAGACGTGTCGGATCAGGCAGTAATTTAACAGGCAGGTATGTAAAGTATTACAGGTGTGGTCTGATAGGGCATAAAAGTGCCTCCCCCATGACCTTATATAAAGCTCTCCAAACCTACTTTTATGTAGTGTACCTCTTGATAAGAGATCAGTAATTTCCAGACATGTCAACGGCATATTGGATCCTACAACACTCTCTAAGACATGTTGAGAAGGGGCACATCATTGAACTGAGAGAAGCATGATGGTCATTTCAATGAAGCAGCTGGGATGCCACCTTCAACAATCTATGAGTATACAGGATCTACAGGAACAGCTGCAACGTCTGTGGGTAAAAGTGCTGCAGGATGCCGTATGGAACCTATACACCTCTGTCCCCAACTGTCCCCAACTCTCATCTTGTATCCAGGCTAGAGTTCCAACAGGGAATTAGATCCTCCATTCAGTTCTACAGTTTTCCCCAACAATTTCACTCTAATATTATAATCACTCATATATATCTTCACACAGCAGAAAAATACATGTATGCATTTACCATGCGCCTCCTCCTTGGCAGGCTGGCATCACCCTGTCCTCCCACAGCCAGCTCTCAGGGAACTGTGTACGTGACACAATGTCCTCCATGTCATACATATCATCATCTTCCTCACCTATGTAAGCATTGACAAACACAAACATATAAATTATTAAATTATTAATATTATAATATGGGTAACTGGAATGTAGATGTTAATAAATTGCTATACAGGTAAGTATTACACACACTTGATTCCCTGGCATAGCACCACCAATGCAAATTCATGTGCATTGCAGATTGTGGTAGTCAGAAAAGCCACTGATCTTGATGGTATCATAAGAAAGGTGTTGAAGCTATGTGCAGACCAGCTTTGTGTGGTCTTTACAAAAATATTCAACCTGTCCCTATCCACACCCATCATCCCATCGTGTCTGAGGTCTTCCACCATCATTCTGAGGACATTAGCTACCTCATTGACTACCATCTGGTCACACTCACACCAGTCGTTATAAAGTGTTTTGAGAGACTGGTTCTGCATCAAATCAGAGCCATTGTCCTACCCACTTTTGATCAATACCAGTTTATCTACAAAGCAAACAGGTCCACAGAAGATGCCATCACCACTGCTCTCCATACAACACACACACCTGCAACATCAGGGGAGCTATGTGAGGATGCTCTTTGTAGACATCATCCTTAGCTTTTAAATCTCCACACACATCTTTGGAGTGCTCTCCTGAACCACCGACACCATGACAGTGGTCAGAAAGCCAGTAGGAGTGTGCTAACATACTGTATCTCAACATGTATAGAAATACTACTACTGTATAGCAGCTGCTTGGTAGCAGATAGGAGAGCAATTCAGAGTCATGCAGAAGGCCCAGAAGATCACACTTGCAAACACACATAAGAACTCTTACAGAACATTGTTCTCAGTAGATGTGAATTGAACAAAACTACATTTCATTTCACTGACAGTGAAGGTTAAGTTTACATGCACCCTAATAATCTATTAATAATTAGAATAATTACTCATGAATAGATGAGTCCAACTGAGTCTTACGATTTCTAACTGAATAATCAATGATATATAAGAATAATAGCCATGTAAACACCTGTATCGAAACTACTACTAGGCTTCTTCAATCTACAGGAAAAAAAGTGTGCTCTTACTACGAGCCAGGTGCATCTCCTCATCTCCCTCTTCATCCTTGCGTTTTTTTATCTCCTGGCAACAATGCATAAAGGCTTGGACACAGTCCTGACCATCGGTGATGAACGTAGCTCGCCGTTCGCAGCTGTAACCAAGCAGGTTCTTCCTCAGTCCGTCTGAGCAACATTTCTTAAGCTCTCCACTGTAACGTCCAGCTGAAGGAAAAGGTTTGAGAGATCAGTTCAGTTATCTGTAGAAGATCTGTGAAAGATAACTCCATGGAATTGGAGAGCTGTATCACTCTATGGGTTTCTTACTCAGGGTCTGGGTAACCTGTAGAACAGTCTCAGCTCTCCGTCTTCTCTTTGATGGGGTTGGACAAGTTTGTGCTGTACAGAAGAAGAAAGTGCATTAATGCTGGTCGTTTCAGGACATGGTACTAATTAGAACGTTGATCATGTGTTCTGCATTGTGTCTTTATCAAGTTACTTGCTGGATGTGCATATATATAGTACTTGTTCTGGAGGGTGTCTCCTGCTTTATCGGACACAAACAGGAGACCTGCATCATAAACTCCCCATACTGTCTCTACCACTGCCAGCTGTTGCAACCAATGTCATGCTTTATAATGATGTCCCAGATCTATTGGTGGCAAAGGAGAAAGCCGTCAGACAAGTGTCCAGGGTTAAGATGCTCACGTACATTCATGTCACTGTTTGATGTACCTTCATTCACATTAAATGTTATTTCAGGAGATCCTGGGCTACTCATTTGCATTTACATTTATGGTATTTAGCAGATGCTAGGCAACTTACAAGTGCTTTGCTGTTCACTCAGAAAATATCCTTAGCTAGTAGACAAGGCTAGAATCCAGAGATTCCTCACATTTATGTCTGTATTGGAGATATTTATAAACATAAATATTTATAGAAAGTATATATTTGTATGAATGTGATTATGTTCAAATCTAAAATTTACTTCACACCTATTATTTTATTTTTACTTTTACTTTATTGACAATAAAAACTCTTCAGATCTTAGAAATCCTGTTGGAAACTGAAGATGCAGAGTGTATTTTGATCTGAAAGTATAACAATTTTGATAATGAATTATTTCTAATGAACATTGACAAGAATATATATACTATGTTCTACATAATACTTGACACTGGTAAAAAATAAAAGGAAAACCTAAGTGTTCTTTATTATTTTTATTATGTTTTCCTCTGTAACCCAATATCTGGGTCAGTGATATCACTAGCCCCACCCCTGTCTGATCGGAGGTAGAGTCAGAGCCCAACTGTATGCAGGTTGAACATGCAGTCAACATGCGGATTGGCTGCTACGGCTTTTAACCTGGGATTTATTTCATTTTGAAATTAGTGGATTTAAGGTTTGGTGCAAGCAGTGTTCCTGTTTGATGTTTTAAAAATATACCTGTACTTAGGCCTGTAGAATGTATGGACATGACCTCAATCATTTTTGCTGACCTCATTTCACCCATTATGTTTTCGTTAGCAAAGGAGGCCAATGTGTGAATCTAAATACTGTCATTACCACATAAACTTACCGAAGACAATCTTACTTTGCTCTGTGTGAGACGGTTCTTGTTGAGAACAAAGACACCCTTGTCTACAGCTACCAGACCAACCTTGGCACTTGGATCTCCAGTAATCTTGAGAGAAAACCGCTCGGTAGGCTTATAAGCCCCTTCTTTCCTTAAGCCTCTACTTGTAGCTTGGTCAAAGAGAAGAGGAAGACACATGTTTGAAATGCAAACTTTGTATTTAGCAAGGTCATAAATGTTTCTCTCCATCAGTAGATTAATCATTTGGGTGAACCAGTTTGGACCAGACTGAAAAGGCATACTCAAAGTGCGATTCACTGTAAGTCTAATCTTCTGAGAATGAAGCAGGTGGCCCTACCTTTCCATACACGTGTCCTTCACATCGACCCAGATCGAGTCAGCCACGACTTCACTGGCTCCCACATGGTAATACGCCACCACACGGAAAGATGGAAGCATGTCTTTGGTGACGGATACAGACAAAGACACTAGAGACTGTCCTTCTCTTTTAAACCTGTTGGCTTGAACAATCTGTCCTTTACTAAGAATCTAAGAGACAAAGAAGAAGAAGAGAAGACAACTGTAAAAATATGATGATAGTGTTGAACAACATCAGAATAACATGATGTTAATGTGAGGTCTATAAGGACTATATTAACCTGAACTGGTTACTTATTCAAATATATTGGTGTAATTGGTCACTGCCAGATGACATAAAGATGAAGTTCATTAACCCAGACAGGCAAATCATCACCTCCTCTGCTGAGAATAATGGAAAATGGGAATCAGTGACTTTGGCTATTCATGGACCAGTTTCTGCAGATGGGGAGCTCAAACTCAGGAGGCCATAAATCAAAAGTCAGGGAGATAATTGGCTGAAGAAAATGTTAATGTTTTGCCATTTGGTCTCTCCAAAACAATCTACACTCCCTCAGCTGAAACAAACTAGAGCTAAACTCAGAAAGGAAAGATCAGAAACATCAGAAGGGAAAGCACCAGCCTATGTTATATTATTCAAATAAGACCACATTGTAATAGAATTCACTGCTGCATTTACTAAAAGTGTTTCACTCCATGCTGGTTATGAAAATATCATCATTCAATATAAATGATTCTGTCTTATATTTTTTACAATCTAATTTTGCTTTGCTGGTGTGTCTGCTGGGATGTTAACAAATATATTTTGAAGTTGTACTTTTGTTTTGTTTTTTGTTTTATTTTGGGGTTTTTTTCTTTGAAAAACAAGACAAAATACATTAAGCCTACGTAATTTATTTAATTAATTGCTAATCCATTTCTTTATTTTCTTTTCAGAGTGCTGGTCAATGCTCCAAGTCTGCTTTATCTTTTTCGTTTGAGGTAAGGCATCTTAGAGCTGATGAGGCCAGCTAATAATAAACCACTACCATCTCCAATAAAGTGGTGGCTGAAGCTACCATTTACTAACTAGGTGGCCAGGGTTTAAACCCTGGTCTGAGCTACTCTGAGCTAATCTGAGTCTGTGTTTGGGTTCACCTGGGAATGGCTGGGAGATAAACATGTGGTCTCATCACTGGAGGGTTTACATACTAATTCCCACCTGTGGTCTGTTTCTGTCTGTTACCCTAGTGTGGGGACACTCCTCTGGTGAGGAAAGCCTCCATGCAGTCATGGACTCTGGCACAGTGAAAACTTCATGGACATTGGTCAGGCCAGGATGTTGGGGTTGCCCATGGAGTCCCTTGTACCACCCTTACCATTTGTTGCCATTGATGGTTTCCCCCTCAGGTCAGTTCAGAAACAGACCAAACCCGTTACCATGAGGGTAGATCAACACACGGTGTGACTATGATACTTTTTAACACCAGCCCCTGAGCTACCAACAATACTGGGTTATCCTTGGTTGGTAAGGCATAATCCACAAATTAAATGGCTCTCCAAGTCTATCCTAAACTTGGAGCCTCACTGCTAGGCTTGTGTTTTCGAGTCCCACCAACTTGGAGCCAGTCTATATGAGCAAGGTGTCTCCTTAATACCAAGACCTCAGCGAGGTCTTTAGCAAACAAAAGAGGTTAGGACTAAATAAAATCACTGTCAAGGTATGGTATCTCCTGCCCTTTATGACTATTGCCTTTGAGGCACTGCAGTTGGCATTCCTCTTCATTAAATTGGACCTCTGTTGTACCTACAATCTGAATTGCAGATCGAACCGAGAGATGAATGGAAGGTGGCTTTAATCACCCCCAGTGGCCACTCACGAATACCTGATCATACCTTTTGGTCCTGATGAATGCTTGATTGTCTTTGCCTCATAAGTGCAAGTGCAAAATGCTGAAAGACCACATTCAACACATACAACATCTCTTGGAAAACCACTTCTGTGTAAAAATTGGACAAGTCAGAATTTCATATCCCCTCTGTTCACTTTCTAGGGTTTGTGGTTTTGTGCAAGGTCACTATTTTCATCCTGACCATAGCTTGTTGATCAGTGTGGAGATTCTGCATTAGAATAATGAGATGCTCTGGTATTCCCATTTTCCTGAGTGAAGTTCTCAACCATGGTCTGAAAGCCCACTGCATATTTAGCTTTAACATACTCCATACAACTTAGAAGGGCTTGTTAATGAAGTCATTACTTGAATCAGGTGTGTTGGGAGCAGGGAAAGCTCAGTAGTATACAGGGTACTGGTGCCTCCTACAACCTCCTACAAGGGTTGAGAAAGTGTGTGTGTGTGTGTGTGTGTGTGTGTGTGTGTGTGTGTGTGTGTGTGTGTGTGTGTGTGTGTGTGTGTGTGTGTGTGTGTGTTTGTGGAAAGAGTACCAACCAAGTAAGTGAAATCTTGATTCTGGACATCAGAGCTCTTGTCAAAGTTCAGATTAATTTTCAGATTTTCATAACTGTCGGTTCTGCAGTATCAACACTAAGGTGGATGTAGTTTTTGAGCCTCCTTTAGTTGTATAAGCTTCCTTGATCATCTGCTTCTCATCCTGTCTGTTTGGGGTTAATCTTGGGTCATTTGTTCTGACCTGGGAGACACAGAAATGTTACAGTAACGTGTCCATTCTTTCCATTTATGAATAAATATACTGTAATAGAACATCAGACCACACACACTGAACACCAGCTTCAGAGAATTCATTCTGAGATCATCATTAAAATACAAGCTTCTGAAGTTGTTGAAAGACTCACAGTGATCTGCAGTCTATTGGCTCCTGCCGCCGGAGTGTTGACTATGAGCTGCCATGCCGTTGAACATGGTTCGACCCACCACCTGTCCAGGACTGACCACCACATCTACCTTTTCAGCAGGTGTCTGATCTGGATTCGTCACATAAACCTATTCAGATCACAAAAAATGAAATACTGACCAGTGAGGGGAAAGAAGAGGGGTGTTTCTAATAAGTGGCCAGTGAGTGGAAGCAGAAGGGGTGTTTCTAATAAAGGTGGCCAGTGAGTGAAGCAGAAGGGTGTTTCTAATAGTGGCCAGTGAGGAGAAGAGGGGTGTTTCTATTAGAAGTGGCCAGTGTGTTATGTTTCTCCGTGAGATCAAAAAGGCATTCCAGGTTTGAAGAACTTTGGTGTTCTTTTGAAGTGGATGGTGTGAGTGATGTCTGAATTTGAATGCCCCTCCTCTGAGCTTCCACCATTTCACTACCTGAAACACACACACACACACACACACACACACACACACACACACACACACACACACACTGAACTTTGATATCCCTGATTTGAAGGAGCCACATCACACACATCTGTTTGACTCTTACCAGTCTCCGTTAAAACACTGACTGCTATATACAAAGAGCTTCCAACCAGCTCTCCGATGTTTGGGAAGCTTGTGATGATCATGTCTCTGGTCAGTTCTGCTTGTCCTTCCCCATCAGTGATCTACATCCAAAATGGAACAATAACAAAACCCACAGTTCAGTTTGTTGGCTCTCTCCTGGAATATATCACGAATATATCTGGCATTTTGTGTTAAACAAGGCATTGACCTTGATAACATTTGTCCTCCTTCCTAATAGCACTGCAGTCCCACATGTCCTTCTTGGTGCATCTATTTGTGCAACAATGAGTTTATATATTCCACCTACTGGATGGATCTAACTGCATTCTTCTCATGGTGTTAATATGAAATCTAAAGCTCACCGAGACTCTTCTTAAAGATGCTGGCAGACTGGTCTTGCCATCCCCTTGCATCACACCGAAGACCACAAATGCAGTTCCGTCCACTTTGTTCCCAAACAGATACCTTCACACAAAGAACAGCAGTTACAGTTGTGATCTTCAGCTCATGGAACATCACAAATCTGCCACAGTTCTACAGCTAACTGTCTGAAGGTCACTGGCAGAGCTCTTACTTTGCACTTATGTCCACTTGAAGACGCTCATCGTCCACATAGAAGAAAGGCTTGGATGGTGTCAAGGTGACCTCAAAGGTTGGCAACACTGGAAAGGCAGATATCAGTCAGGACATGTGTAGAAATAGGATTTTGCTCAGTGAAGAGTCTGAGGAGTCTCACCATATTCTTTAACTTCAAATTCAGCAGTGAAGTTCTTCTGGGGCGTGTTCTTGAATCGTGTTGCTACAGACCAGATTCCAGGGCTTTGGAGAACAGAAAGTTACTTATCAAGTCAGGAAATCATCAGAAAGTCCTCTAAGAGATCAGTCTGAAACATCGCACAGATACTCTATATGTCCAAACATATTTGGACACTCCTTGTAATGAATGTATTCATTTTAAAGTTACACCCATTGCTGACATATATGTGCAAATGCACACACAGCTTGTATAGCCTCTGTAGAGATAAAAATGCTCCAAAGAAACTAAAGGAAAGCTTTCCCTGAACCACAGAGACCGTTACTCCAAGTAAAACAGGATAAACTCTTTTCAATAGCTCTGACTTCAGAAATGTCCCACTACCATATAGTGTATTTCAAAATGAACTACTGTGGTGTGACGTGGTATCAGAAAGTATTACTTGGACTAACCTGGCAACTTCGGGGATATTGAACTTCCCAGTCAGAATGCCTTCTTTAGGGATTGACACTTCAGCTTGAATTGTGATTCCTTGAGGATTCTACAATAACATATTTATTTATTTATTTATTTGTTTATTTATTTTTATAAACATGACACATGCAGATGCTCAGATTGTTCTGAAACTATAGGACAGGAGCAGAACTCCAGTGTTCAGACTGGGAATTGCTGGAATCTCCACTCAGAATGCCGTGTGGTCTGGACTTTTTTTAATCAGTTTTAAGCTGAATGGATGAACCAGCCACAGTGTGGAAGATGGGCCCTAATTGAGGTTTCTGTGTAAGACACTTAAAAAACCCAGAAACCATTCACTTCTTCCAGAAATGGAGAAAAATATAATGATCACTGGATCAACAGTTAACGATACAAACACTAAACTAACAGTTTAACTCAAAACAGCTGTATTTCATATTCATTATATATAAAAGGAAACATTTCAATCCTTCTTTGTGTTACTTTTGATCTGTAGAAGCTTAGAAGCTGGTATGTGTGGAATACATCTTGGTCAGATGTTCCAATGAAAACATCGTCACAACCTTTCCAGACACGTTTAAGATGTTATGTGATCAGATAAACGATCAGATACTTGTGAGCTGAGACATCCTGCTGTTTCTGTACTTACTATGATTTCAGTCGAGATTCCGCTCTCATCCAGTGGGTGCAGATCAGGGGACATTGAGAAGATCCTGTACTGAACTGGAGACAATGGTTCCGGTCCAAACACACACACACACACACACGCGCGCCATAATAGGAAACAATGTATTTGACTGTAGATCTATAACTACACAACTTGTTTTCTGCAGTGTTAAATATATATCTGCTCTCACTTTTAGATGCATATTAAATATGTTATTATTGTATGAAAAGAACGATTATTAATATTGAAGGTTTATAAACAGTCACTTCACTCATTTTATTGTACTGGTACGTTTTGATTTTGCCTATCAAATGTCCTTTAGTTGTGTCTGAAGGGCTCAGACAGACATACCTATGCTTTTGGGTGTGTAGATGCTTTTATCTGTCTGGACGAATATGTAGCCTGATTGGAAAGAGACCATGACCACCTTCTCCAGCACACTGGAGGGAAAATGGGCCTCCAGATACACATACTGCTTCTGCAAAGGGTCGTCGCTGAAGGCGTCCTTGTTTTCTGGAATCTGAACGAAAGAGAAACGTTTAGGTTTATTTCACTGAACAGAAATATGTTGTGTTTAATGTTGAGACTCAACATTATTGAGGTTGATGGGGTTTCAGAAAACCAGGTTAATGACATGTTTACGATGGTCTAAACCATCACCAGCACGGCTCAAAGGACAGAGACGTGATGTCTTCTAACTTGACTTGGTTTCAGCCAAGAGTGCGATGATTTAGGCCTCTGTTTACAACAAACTGATGGGATGATATTCTGCTGTCTATCTCTGTCTACCATGACGAGCAGTTTGATGTAGTTTTCAATTAACTGTATTTAATAAAATCTCTTATTTATTTATGTTTCTTATTAAGGTTCTGTGCTGATCTATCTAGCTGTCTGTCTGTCTATCTACATCTATATAACATGCTGTTGTTAATATGATGTGCTGTGATAGACACTGATATAAAACCACTTGTAAACATGTATAGGAAGTGCAGCTCTGTTGTACTGAGGACATTGGAAATATAAATAATGGTACATTAAGGATCTCTGGTTCCACTCTGCAGAATGTTCTAACAGGTCTTCAGTCTGGCAGCACTGACCTTAATGTCCACAAGTTGCTGGTAGCTGTTTCCAGCATCGAGGATCACCGTTTTAGATACCAGTTGGAGGTTTCTCTCTGGATGGTTCTTCACAACGACCCTCACTTGCAGTTGTCCTCCACTGTAATCCTGCGTCTCCACAAACACCTTCTCCAGACTGCCCACCCTCAGCAAGTTGGGGGCAGACAGCACATTGCTAGAAGGGCAAATATATATATTTAATCTATATTTGAGGATAAATGCATGTTTTACTGCACTTGTGGGTTTCAGGTGACAGTCATTCAGATGTCCACCCACCAATGAACTTGCATTTTAGACCCAGTGAACGGAACAAATCAAGTTATTTACAAACAAAGTGGAGTAAAATGGAGATTTTAATGCTGTAGAACAAATGTTATAGTAAACATTATGCTTTATGTAACTGAGCTATGAAAAAAGAACATGAACCACAGCCCACGGCCCTGTTTTCAAATAAATCAATCATTAATAACTAAATAAATAAATGAGTGAAGAAACACTTTAAAAACACAGAGAATAATGAGGTGCAGTGACCCCCACACGGGGTTCTAGTAGAGTCCACGTACTGATGGGTCAGAACTGTTGGCGGCATGAACTGGATCTGTACAATATTAGGTTGGTGGTTGTAATGTTATGGCTGATATATTTACTCAAGGCACACGTTTGTCCCTGATCAGCTGGTCTGATGTTTCATTCTGCGTTTGAGAATCTGGTGTTTCGGTCATTTATAAACGGTGATGATGACAGTAGTCCTGTGTGAAGTTGAAATAATCACAGTTATTTAAATATAGACGTATTAAACCAGCAGAGGGCCAGAAATGTCCCAGTCAGCACTTTTGGGATGAGCTGGAGAGTTAGGGATACTGAATGCAACCAAATCCTCACAGCAATGTTCCACAATTGAGTAGAAAGTGTTCCCTGAACAGTAGAGACAATTACTCAAAAAAATGCACTTATTAATACCCTTGATTTCAAGTGTCCAAATACTTTTGTCCACATAGTATACCTTTGATTGATTGTAAAAGCAATTCTAAGATTACTAATTCTACTTACTGTGTGTGTGTGTGTGTGTGTGTGTGTGTGTGTGGTGTGTGTGTGTGTGTGTGTGTGTAATATACTCACAGTGGATCATATCGTGTGAGCAGTGGTGAGGCCAGAAGAGCAGCAGCGTCCACAGCAGATCACCTGCATCTGCCAGAACGAATAAGTGTCTGTGCAGAGCAGAACCACAGCTTTTATACCCACATCCCTCACACACCCCTCTCTTCTGAGGGTCCACCTACAGGACAAACTTCCCCCCACCTCTGTCCATCAGCCTGATTATGTAACACACAGGGGGGCTGGGGTGCAAAGTCTGAGTGCCAGAGAATGAGCAACCTTCAGAGATAACCACAAGTTACTCCTCTGTACATCTCTGTAATTGTGAAATAACCTTTTGCAATAACCCGTCCACTGTTCTCACCATCTCCATAAAACTTGGTTGCAACGTCAAAAATTGATGTCAAAGTCATTTCTCACCAATTCACCAGCCTCATTCACCACACTAGGAGGGTGAGGATGAAGTCTTCTCCTCTGGTACATGTGAAATCAGCCACCGCCTCTTGTCCAACTGCCGGCATTTGCTTCATCACCAGACAGTCAAAGTGCTCTGAGGAAAGCACCAGGTCCCCAGCTCCGATGCAGTGGGTAACAGGCGCCTGTGCGATATCATATTGGTGTGATGTGGGGAGAGAGCACCATCTATCACCCAGAGAGGAAGAGCAGGTCAATTTCACTCTCCCTCTTTGGATGGGTAGATGGCGCTCTCTCCCTACATCACACTCAGTATGTACAGTACAGGTCAATCCTTCTTATTCTCAGTTTTCTGTATTTTCATGACTATTTACGTTGTAGATTCTCACTGAAGGCATCAAAACCGTGAATGAACACATGTGGAGTTTTGTACTGAACAACAAAGGTGAAATAACTGAAAACATGTTTTATATTCTAGTTTCTTCAAAATAACCGTTTGCTCTGATTACTGCTTTGCACACTCTTGGAATTCTCTCAGTGAGCCACCTCATGTGACGACCTAGAATTTTTTTGTTAAGTACAAAACTCCACATGTGTTCATTCATAGTTTTGATGCCTTCAGTGAGAATCTACAATGTAAACAGTCACGAAAATACAGAAAACATATTGAATGAGACGGTGTGTCCAAATTTTGTCCTGTACTGTATATATGTATACACACACACACACACACCGTAGGAGCATAGGAGTTAGGAAGGTGTATGCAAATATTAGAGGGCACCAAGGCTACAGGGCATTTCGGGACATGAGGGTGACAGAGAAAGAAATAGGTCATGCATTAGATATTCTGTAAGGAGGTGGTTTAGCAGAAACACAATAAGGAACGAAAGCTTTAATAAGTGCATCAAGTGGAGCTTCTGCAGTGATTTTCCTGAACTACCAGCCAGAAGGGCATTGCAATAATCCAGCCATGAGGTTCTGGATGCATTCACCAGTATCTCAGCGTTTTTGTGGGAAAGTGTTTTAAGCAGTTCTAGTGAAAGAATCTAGTTTTGACTACGTTACTGATATGGACATTAAAGGAAAGCTCTGTGTCATTCTCATCAACATAGCCATGAAAGTCAATACCAAGCTTTCGGATTACTTTGCCCAGCAGGCAGCAAGCAAAGAGAGAAGAGTATTGGGCCCCGGATGGACCCCTGAGGAATACCACATTTGACTGCATTGAAGGTGGTCAGTCAGATAAGATCTAAACTAGTTAAGAGCTGATCCTTTGATTCTTACATGATCAAGCAGGATCGAGTGATCAATAAATCACTATTCACTACAAAATCACTAAAGGTCCAGCACATGAGAGAAGCAGGTCATCAGTGACTTTTAATAAAGCTGTTTCGGTGCAGTGATTGGGTCTCCATCGACCTGTTTAAATTACCGGATTGGTAGCGGATCCAGTGCACATGAGGATGATTTACACTTGGCCATTTTTCAAGAACTTCAAGACTTCAATAACTGTTGGCCTTCTGCTGAATACAGAACTTCCCAACCCTTTTTCTGGAGAACCTCATGCCCTAGTCTGCTTAGAGCAGGAGACCACAAATGAGCAAAGTAAGGGGTCCTCCAGGAAGAGTGTTGGGAACCAATGACCACTAGTACATCTACCCCTAAACAGATTCAATTTTTCAATGCGATCATCAATGAGATGCTCTTGTTATTCAAATCAACTCTCAGGGGTCTTAATGTTATGGCTAACTGGTGTCTGTCGTTGTGCTTTTTTTCTGAAGCCTAATGTTGACCATCAAACATATGGGCTTATATATTTCATGGGAAGGGAAACACTGGTTTTCCAGGAACTGGTTTCCACTGGTTTCCACTGATTTCAGCTACTCCCATTGCTGACATAGGTGTGCAAATGCACATACAACTTGCTCCTGTACAGCAGTAAGCAGATAAACAAACATGACCCATTTTGCACCAGCAGGCGTGGACTAGAGAGGTATAAATTCCCCCAGCACTGAGCTGTGGAGCTGTGGAACTGCGTTCTCTGGAATGATGGAGCTCCATCCAGGACTTTTGGGGTCATTTGGGGAGTCAGGAATGAGGTGGGTGGTGATCGTCCAAAATCTTGACCTCATTAATGCTCCAACAGAAAGTCTTCCTGGACAGTTGTTCCAGCAAAAGGAGAATAAACTCTTTTTAATGCCCCTGATTTCAGGTGTCCCAATACTTTTGCTCAGAGAGTGTACGATCTCGGGTCCTAACGGGTTTGTGAGAGGGACCCTAGTGAGTTTCATGTACTGGCTGGGGAAACTCAGGCACCTCAGGGGTTAATTGATTCCCGTAAATGATGTGACTTACAGGCATCTGCTGTGTAAATTCAACCTTTGCTTATCTGGAAAACCTCTCAGTAAAGTCCACTATTGATTAGGAACTGGTCAGTGAGGCAAAGCTCCACAGACTGGACTTCCGGTTCCGGTTTGGCATGGAGTAGACGTGTTTGCGGAGCGCTCTGAGGAGTGGCAGTTATATTTTAGATCCTAGAACTCAGTTTACAGTCGAATTGTTTATTTACTCGTACTTTTATTTGTTGTTTTAAGTTTGATTGGACTTTTTGTTAAAACAATGCCTCCGAAATCAAGTAAAACACCAGGACCGTCGCAATCTCTCCTCAGGCCTGTTGTGCAGGCCAAGTCTCCGCCCTCTATCGCACCTGAGCACGGTGAGACAACAGATGTCCCCATTGGGGCTGTGGATCTGTCTACACTGAAGACAGAGCTCGCCAGTGCTGTGGTAGCGGAGATCCGGTCAGTGTTCAAAACAGAACTGCAGAATCTGAAAACGGAACTGATCCAGGAGATCACAGCGGTGCGAGTTGAGTGCGCCGCTTTAAAAACTACTGTGTCGGACATGGAGCGTTCTCTGTCCACGTGCACAGACGATGTGGTAGAACTGCAGGCTAAAGTGGTTCATCTCACTAAGGAGTTTCAAAGACTGGATGCAAAGTGCGACGATCTGGAGTCCAGATCTTGTCGCCAGAACATCCGGATCATTGGAGTTCCGGAGGATGACTCCGTTTCAGTCACCGCATCCAATGTGTCTGCGCTGCTGAAAGAAGCGTTCACACTGGAGAAACCTCCGGTGATAGACCGCGCACATCGGTCGCTCGCTCCTAAACCAAAGGCCAGCGACTCTCCTCGTCCCATCATTGTAAGATTTCACTCTTACCAAGACTGTGTCGAGATTCTTAAACGCGCCAGACAACAGCAGCGTGTTACAGTCTCGGGCATGAGACTCTCTGTCTTCCCGGACTTCACGGCTAAGGTTGCTAAAGCCCGCGCCGCGTTCAATGATGTGCGTGTAAAACTACGCGCCATGGAGGGAGTGCGCTTTGGTGTGTTCTATCCAGCCAGGCTTCGTATAACTCACCAAGGCAAACATCACGACTTCACATCTCCGGAGGAGGCAGAGTGTTTGTGGCCGGGTTAGTTAAGTGATCTGTCAGTGAGACGGTGTTCGCTGTTTTTGCACTGCTTTTTTAACACAAAATCCATCATAAATGTGAGTCAGTCACTCACTTGATCGGATCTGTTTATATAGAAGGGTTCTGTTTATATTTCTGTAACTTTTCTTACGTTGTTATTACAGGTGTTTTCTATGTGTACGGGTTTTTTTTCTCCGTTTTGTTTGTTTGATTTCGTTTTATTGTTCCTAGTTCATATAAATACACGAGTTCTGCTAAGTTGAAGGTTGGCCCTCCAGAGGGCTCTGCCGGTTTAAACCATGCTGCGTTATCGGGAGAATGGTCTTTGTGAATTTGGCTCAGTTTCGAGCCATAACGGCTGTCCTCGTGTTTTCTTTCAGAGGACAGTTTGTGTGTGTGAATGTGTGTATATGTGGGTGTCCCTGTTTGTGGGTGTTTTAACCCCTTTCCCCTTTTTCTTTCCCATTCAGTCAGTCAAGGTTGTATTTTACTATTTGTTACCCTACCTCATCTTAAGTGGCTAACTCTTACAGGAGTAATGTGAGCCGTGGCACCTCCGTTAGATTTCTGAGTTGGAATGTAAAGGGTATGAATAATCCAACTAAACGTTCAAAAATCTTTTCACACTTAAAGCGTTTGGAATCAGAGATTATTTTTCTTCAGGCGACTCATCTTAAGACTGGTGATCATTTGAAGTTGGGAGTGCACTGGATAGGTGAGGTTTTTCATTCAAATTTTAATTCTAGATCTAGAGGTGTAGCCATTCTAATCAAAAAGGGCATTCACTTCAAATCAGATGAAGTTATTGCAGATGTTAACGGCAGATATCTAATTGTTCGAGGCACTTTGTTTAATGTTCCTGTGCTGTTGGTTAATATTTATGCCCCTAATTTTGACGATCCAGATTTTACACACAAAGTATTCAGTTCCATTCCCTCTTTGCATTCCCATTCTTTGATATTAGGAGGAGATCTAAATTGTACTATAGACCCAGCGTTGGATAGGTCGGATCCCACTCCAGTACCTCGATCCTCTATGTCACAGACCTTCCACGAGTTTATATCCAAATATGGTATTGTGGACCCCTGGAGGTTCCTTAACCCCAGGGCCAAGGAATTCTCTTTCTATTCTCATCCGCACTCAACCTACTCT
Source organism: Acestrorhynchus altus (assembly GCA_034509495.1). Taxonomy (NCBI): domain Eukaryota; kingdom Metazoa; phylum Chordata; class Actinopteri; order Characiformes; family Acestrorhynchidae; genus Acestrorhynchus; species Acestrorhynchus altus. Next base: position 49,691,147 of record CM067502.1, on the reverse strand, counting down.
CGTATTGATTATTGGTTTTTGGATAGCTCCCTTATCTCTAACGTAACCGCTTCCAATTATCACCCAATAATTATTTCGGATCATGCTCCTCTTACTGTAGATGTTAATTTTTCTGCCCGATCCTCTGTTTTCCCACCCTGGAGATTCAATTCATTGTTGTTATCAGATGAGAAATTTAATGCGTTTATTTTGTCCTCTATCGAGGATTTTGTCACCTGGAATTCAAACGAACACACCTCCGCTTCACTCCTCTGGGAATCCCTTAAAGCCTACCTACGTGGCCAGATTATCTCTTATACATCACACTCTAACCGAGTTCGTAGACTTAAGCTACAAAAATTAACTCAGGAGATATCTGACCTGGATAGGCTTAATTCGACCAATCCATCTCCCAATTTGCTAAAACAACGTTCAGATTTGCAAATGGAAATAGACCTTATCACCACTACTGATGCTGAAAAATTGCTGCTGAAAACACATAGTAACTATTATGAACATGGTGATAGGCCATCCAGACTTTTAGCTCATCAGTTAAAGCGGAAAGCAGCATCTCGGTTAATCCCCCAAATTGTAGATTCTAATGGAACCCTGCATTTCAATCCGTCATCCATTAATGATATCTTTAAATCCTTCTATAAGAATCTATATCGCTCTGAGTCACCATCGGATGAAAATGAGATGTCCACCTTTCTGGATGGGCTTGATTTTCCTTCCATTAGCCCTACTGATGCAACTGTGCTTGAATCTCCATTGGGTTTACAGGAACTTGTGGCCTCTATTAACAGTATGCAGTCCAACAAGGCTCCAGGACCTGATGGGTTTCCGGTTGAATTCTTTAAGAAATTTAGAGAAAAGCTGGCTCCTCTGCTTTTATCAGTATTTAACGAATCACTTACAACTGGTTTACTACCCCCCACTCTAACTGAAGCCTTTATTTGTCTTCTTTTAAAAAAGGAGAAGGATCCTGTCCTCTGCACTTCTTATAGGCCTTTATCTCTTCTGAACGCAGATGTTAAAATCCTGGCAAAAGTACTGGCTCAGCGTTTGGAAAAAGTTCTCCCGAACATTATCTCTCAGGACCAAAATGGTTTTATTAGGGGACGCCACTTGTTTTCTAACATTCGAACTTTATTCAATGTGATCTATGCCAAACATTCTCCTTCCATCCCGGAACTTGTCATTTCATTGGATGCTGAGAAGGCATTTGATCGGGTTGAGTGGAATTATATTTTTGAGGTTTTACGCAGATTTGGTTTTGGGGGGAAATTCATATCCTGGATTAAATTGTTATACACTTCTCCCCGAGCCAGTGTAAGTACCAACGATGACCGCTCTGAGTATTTTCCAATATTGCGAGGGACCAGACAAGGGTGTCCCTTGTCTCCCTTAATTTTTGCCCTGGTTATGGAACCCCTGTCCATTGCATTGAAATCTCTCCCAACTTTTCAAGGTATTTTTCGGGCCGGTTTGGAGTTGAAAATATCTCTTTATGCTGATGATCTTCTGTTGTATATGGGTGACCCATTGACCTCCCTTCCTCCAGTTCTAACACTTTTAAGAACATTTGGCTCATTTTCAGGTTTTAAAGTGAACCTGCAGAAAAGTGATTGCTTCCCGGTGAACTCGCTAGCAATCTCTCTTGATCAATCCACAATCCCATTTAAATTCGCCCTTAACGGTTTCAGCTATTTAGGGATCCAGGTCTCACGCACTGTACCATCCCTTTTTCATGCCAATTTCACTCCATTAATTAATAAACTTAAGCACGATTTGCAGAGTTGGAAGTCACTACCATTATCGCTTATTGGTAAAATTAACATTGTAAAAATGAATGTGCTGCCCAGGTTTCTCTTTTTATTTCAAACAATCCCTCTATTTTTACCCAAACACTTTTTTAAAACACTAGATCAACTCATTTGTACATTTATTTGGAACGGTAAAGTTCCCAGAGTAAGATATTCTGTTCTTCAAAGATTTGGGTCTGATGGAGGCCTGGCCCTTCCCAATTTAAGGTTTTATTACTGGTCGGCACACATACACAAAATTCTTTACTGGCAACATTCACCCGAACTGCTCTGGTGCAGATTGGAATCGAGATCCTGTTCTTCGTCCTCACTGCTTGCATTGCTTACGTCTCCCGTACCATTAAAGATTTCCAAATTTACAGATAACCCGCTGGTTCTTTCCACACTTCGAATTTGGGCCCAATTTTGATGTTATTTTAATTTAAAGTTACTCTCTCCAGCTATGCCCCTGCTAAATAACCATCTGTTCCCGCCAGCTCTGACTGATACAGCTTTTAATATGTGGCGAGACAGAGGTATATGTTCTTTCCAAGATCTTTACAAAGCGGGCACTTTTCGCAGTTTTCAGCAGTTAGTTTCAGATTTTGGCTTGTCGAGGAAACATATGTTTCGTTATTTTCAGGTTCGACACTGTGTATCCTCGCTTTTTCCAAGCTTCATCTCGCTTCCCGCCAAGACATTGTGTGATGATCTTTTGGTCATTGATTCATCTCAGAAATCTGTGATCTCAAAGATCTAAACTCATCTATTGAGTACTGATGGGCACACATTGGACACATATAGAAAGGGTTGGGAGCGTGAACTTGGTACTACGTTTTCTCAACAATGGTGGGACGAGGCTACGGGCATCATACGTTCCAGTGTACCATGTGCTAAACTTCAGTTAATACAGTTTAAGGTCATTCACAGAGTTCATCGTTCAAAGTCTCACTTATCAAAATTCCATCCAAATATCAGTGATGAAGGTGATCGGTGTGGTGCTTCTTCCTGCAACCTGAGCCATATGTTTTTTTTCTGTCCCTCCCTCAGCAGATTCTGGACTGAATTTTTCAATACAGTGTCTAAAATATTCGGTGTTAATATTCCCCAGAATCCGCTCGTGGCTATATTTGGTTTTTCTAAAAATATCTCTGGGCTGTCCACAGTTCAACATGGGGTCTTGGCTTTCATGTCTTTACTAGCTAGGCGACGTATTCTTTTGCTATGGAAGTCCCCGACTCCTCCATCAATTTCTTCTTGGTTTCGGGATGTGATTTACTTTTTAAAATTGGAAAAGATCAAATTTACAACAAAAGGTGACACGGCCGCATTCTACCGTAAATGGAATCCACTTCTGTTATACATTGCGTCACTTAAGGTTTTTCCTGATGACTGACTGTTTTTTACCCCTTTTTATAAATTATTTATTTATTTTGCAGACTTTATTTACTGCTATTTAGTACCCCCTTTATTTACTTATTTATTTATTTTTATTTATCCCTTATCTGTTTCTGTTTGGTTGTTTTTGTTTGTTTGTTTGTTTGTTTTGTAGATATTTGGTTAAAATGGGCAGTGGTATAATGTTATATTGTATAAGGTATATTTCCTTATTATTTACTTACTATATCTTGTATTATGTATGTGAATTGTTGTATGTGTTTACCATTGTCCTAAATAAAACGTTCCACAGACTGATCAAAAACAGCTGATCAGAGAGAGGGGGCGGGGCTGATGATCAACCTGCATACAGACTCTGACTGATCAGAGAGAGGGGGCGGGGCTGATGCATGAGCAGACTCTGACTGATCAGACAGAGGGGGCGGGCTGATGATCAACCTGCACAGACCTGACTGACCAGATGAGGGGCGGCTGATGATCAACCTGCATACAGACCTGACTGATCAGGAGAGGGGCGGGGCTGATGATCAACCTGCATACAGACTCTACCGGATCAGAGAGAAAACATGATCAACCTGCACAGACTCTGACTGATCAGAGAGAGGGGCGGGCTGATGCTCAACCTGCATACAGACTCTGACTGATCAGAGAGGGGGGCGGGCTGATGTGATCAACCTGCATACAGACTCTGACTGATCAGAGAGAGGGGGCGGGGCTGATGCTCAACCTGCATACAGACTCTGACTGATCAGAGAGAGTGGGCGGGGCTGATGCTCAACCTGCATACAGACTCTGACTGATCAGAGACAGGGGGCGGGGCTGATGCTCACCCTGCACACAGACTCTGACTGATCAGAGAGAGGGGGCGGGGCTGATGCTCAACCTGCATACAGACTCCTGACTGATCAGGAGAGAGGGGCGGGCTGATGCTCAACCTGCATACAGACTCTGACTGATCAGAGACAGGGGGCGGGGCTGATGATGTCACTGAGCCAGATATTGATGTACAAAGAAAAAGGAGAAGGAGGCTGTATGCCTCTTTCTTTGCTCAGAGTTTCAGAATAAAAGTCCTGAGAAGGGATAATACCAATACATACATAAATAATAAAAATAATAATTCATAATAAACATTCATGTTGTTGTTTTATTTTATTTGCACCACTGTCAAGTATTTTGAAGAACAAATTATTACAAAAATCCTTGATAAAACATGAAACATTATTGGATTTTCAGCTCTAAAACACTCTGGATGATCAATTTCAATGGATTTCTGAGATATGAAGTGTTTTGTAGTCCTTGTAAGCAAATAAAAGTAAATGTAAGATCGAAACATAGTCACATTCAAACAAATATATATATTTTTAATTCTAAATGTCTTTAAACATCATTTATAAAACATCGCTATTAGGAATTATTGAAAAAGTTAAGACACCCTTTGTCCAAATAGCTGGTATTTCCTCCTTTGGTTGAAATATAATGTCAATTATATATTTCCTATAACTACCTGCCAATGACTGTTAATTTATCTACACACGTTAAGCTGCTTGACTATAAAGGTAATGTGATGTCAGAGTCCTAACATTAATATGTATATTATCATGTAGCCTATTAATGTTCTTGCTAATTATAAGTATTAATGTAAATTAATACTTATTAATAATGTAAATTAATAATGTAAATTAAGTATTAAGTAAAGCATTAATGCATATTTAAAAAATTACACACTGCCTATTGTAGCCACCACTAGACATCACTTTGGCACCCCTGGACCACTTCAGGTACAATTCCCAGAACTGCCTCTGTAAATAATCAGCCAGCTGGAATGACTGCGTCCACTCACTGTCCACTCTATCAGACACTCCTACCGAGTGTCTCCACCTTGTAGATGTAAAGTCAGAGACAGAAGCTCATCTGTTTCTGCACAGTTTGTGTTGGTCATCCTCTAGTCCTTCATCAGTGCTCACAGGACGAATGTCAAGCTGGAAAGTTTGGTTGGTGGACTGTTCTCGGTCCAGCAGTGACACTGAGGGGTTTAAACACTCCAGCAGCACTGCTGTGTCTGATCCACTCGTACCAGCACAACACACACTAACACACCATCACCATGTCAGTGTGACTGCAGTGCTGAGAATGACCCACCACCCACATCATATCTGCTCTGTGGTGGTCCTGTGGGGTCCTGATCATTGAACATCAGGGTGAAAGGAGGAAGAATAAGTCTGCAGAGAAACAGATGAACTACAGTCTGAATTATAGAACCACAAAGTCCTGCTGTGTGATCAGAGGAGCTGATAGGATGGACAGTGAGTGTTGTAACTGTATGCTGCATCAAAATATAGCCTTAATGAGGATTTTCACAATAAACATATAGACCCAATGCACCTCAGATCACCTCCTGACATGGTTTGAGTGATGGGATTTGCATCTGGTTTAAAAGTGTGTATTGCATCGTTTGGTTTTATCCAGATATATTCCTGAAACGCAGAATGGATGAAGTGGTCAGGTGTAAATGGGGTCTCAGAGTATGTAATAACATTATACAAGTGGTCTAATGTGCACATTTCCAGACCAACATCAGGGAAAATCAAGGAATCTCAGCAACTGCATGTAACTGAGCTGTATAGTAAATATGTGAATCTTCTCTGTCCTCCTCCGGTTACACAGTGCCATAGAGCGGGTTCTCCACAGTCTGTTCTTCTAATTGGACAGTGGAAGAAAGACTGTCCGGCTGGTTGACCTTAATGAGCAGACAATAGCTGTACATTGCTTTTTGTACAATTTTTGAGAACCTTTCAAAAGTATGGGAACCCTCGGTGACTTGAGTTCAGATAACTTTGACCGATGGTCTTAGATCTTGATTAGTCTGTTATGGATTGTTCATAACCATCATCAGGAAAATGCTTGGCAATGCAAATTTCAAAGCTTTATAAAACCTACATGTTGGACTCAAATATAACAGCAGACATGGGTTCTTCTAAGCAGCTGCCTAGCACTCTGAAAATGAAAATGGTTGATTCTCACAAAGCAGAAGGAGATGTAAGAAGAATTTCCTCAGCTCCAAATGGCTAAGAAAGGATAGTTAACAGGAAATAACAGGAGGCGATCTGACAATGATCATAAACACACCTCAAAATCCACAAAAGGCGCAGCTCAGGTTTTACCATCTGAGGACTCTTTACAGGCTGTGATACTCACCACAGGCGGCGCTACTAGGTACTAACCGTACAGACATATAATGTAAGGTAGATATAAATCATATATATTAGTACACATTTTGCATCACTCACACTCTTCTGGGGTTTCTTTACTTCTGCATAAACAGTATCTGAAGAAACTGCACCTGAAAAATGCAAGCAGAAACAGAACAGCACCTTTACGACTCTACTGACCCCGTGACCTGCTGGAGACCCGAGTGCGACCGACAGGTGGAACTTTAGAGGCCATTGGTGTCTGAGTCTGTACTTACCCTGGGATTCGCTGACCATCCCCTTACACTTATGAAGAGCGGTCAGACTCAGTCCTAATATGGTCACAATGGAAACTAGTCCAGCACCAGCATACAGCAGGGTAGCTTTTTGCCCTTTAACGACAGTTAAAGAGAAATATATACAAAGACTGGACCTCATTTATCAACTGTTCCCACAAAAACAATCTTCTTATATCTTTCTACAAAAGTTCCTTCTTTGGGGTTCGTTCAGTTTATAAGGTCATTAAAAACACATCGTAAATCTAAGGAACCACTGAATAAAATACTTGGCCAGTCATTCTTAACTGACTCCCAGGATTTGGCCCTCTGCTGGCTCCCAGTGAGGATGTGACATATTGCAGTCTTTTTTAGGATAGGATAGAACTTTAATGATCCCTTGGGAGGGTTCCCTCGGGGAAATTGAGGTTCCAGCCGCAGCATAAATACAGAACAGAAAATGTAGAAAGAGATAATGATTTAGTAAAGAAACACTATATAAATATAAAGAATATAAAGAGACTATATTACAATATAGATAAATAGTGCATGAAAAAAGAGTCCAGTAGGAGGCGGTATTGCATATTATTATTGCACTTTAAACTTTCTATTGCACTAAGTCCGGGTGTGTTGTGGTCGGGTTGTGGGTTACTGGTTGTTCACTATCTCATCCTCCATCCTCCTGTTGCCACACCTCTGCATACAGACTCTGACTGATCAGAGAGAGGGGGCGGGGCTGATGATCAACCTGCATACAGACTGACCACTGATCAGAGAGGGCGGGCTAATGCTCAACCTGCATACAGACCTGACTGATCAGAGAGGAAAGGGCTGATGCTCAACCTGCATACAGACTCTGACTGATCAGAGAGAGTGGGCGGGGCTGATGATGTCACTAGCCCAGATATTGGGTTAAAGAGGAAAATTATGTTTTAAAAGCACAGAAATGTTCTCAGATCTGCTGCTATAACGATGGATCCAACTGTTCTCACAAACTGAACAAACTCTGATGACTGGAAAACACTGAAAATGTACACCATGTTAAAACAGATTAGATAATAATAACACACACACAATAATAATAATAATAATAATAACACTAATAATAGTAATAACTGTAAATAAAGATACCTGTGGTTGTTGAGGAGATGCTGACTGATGGACGGTCAGAGAGAGCGACGGTTGGTGAAGGAGAAGAGGAGATGCTGACTGATGGACGGTCAGAGAGAGTAACGGTTGGTGAAGGAGAAGAGGAGATGGTGGATGTTGAGGAGGTAGAGGATCATCAACTGGTTTTGGTGGGTGGGGGAGGGGAGGAATGGGAGCTTTCATGTGAGAGATAGAAAAGAAAGGTAGAACAATATTATCTTCTAGAAAATGATTATTCCAGCACACACAATGAGTGATCCGCCAATGTTTAGACCCACAACCCTTTTACTGCACTATCTCTGACTCGGAGAACCACTTTGCATAATGTGTCAAATCCGACTCTGTCCACTGCACACCAGTATGTCCCACTGTCTGATTTCTGGAGGTCACTGATGGTCACTCTGAACACTCCTTTCCCTTTATCCTCCAGTTTGTATTTATCAGAAGATGATTTACCAGATTTTATTAAAATGTGCTTTTCATCTGTGCAGGGATCCTTGCAGAAATACGGTGTTGAGCGCCCACGAAAGTGAGAACATTGGACTGTCACAGATCCTCCAACATGTCCTCTAACATCTGACTCTGAAGACACTTCTGTCAAAATGAGAGAATAAAACACAGATGATCTTAGAAGGACAGCAGTTCCTTCACCTGAGCTGGTGTTGCTCGTTGAGAGCTCTGTCTGTGAGTGTGAACATCAGAGGAAATGACGGAGTGTTGGACGCAGAGGCAGAAGGGCGCTGTAAAATGTCCAGCTCATTACTACGCTTGACCAATCAATGACTGTTATGGACCTGGCAATCCTGACCTTTGATCCGTTTACCCAGAATTCTCAACTCATATCTGCCAATTAATAACACCTAAATCAAATCATTTCGCTCAAAATCAGTCTGGATTTAGTCAAATGAGGAGAAATTAGCGTTCTGAAAATAACAGTATCTGCTACGCAGACTGTCTCCAAATACGCTTTTAATGTGTAAAGTATGAAAACGCCTCAAAACTAATCTAGAGTTCAGTAGCTGGGCCTCAACCCACAACCCCGCGAGTCAGCGCTGTGTGCTGCTAATGAAGCTGTGCGCAGGGCAGAAACACGCCGCCGCTTTGATCAGCTTTTAATAAAATGTTGCCCAGATTAAACGGCCTCGTGAGGAAATGGCTGGCTTGGTTTCACACGTGGGTGCTGAGGTATTTCTGCAGCACTGACATCGTGATGAAAGACGCAGATTGTGCGCAACCACCTAACAACTACAGACAGCCCTACAGCATTCTCTTTGGTTACAATGGAAAATTAGTTTCAACCATGTAGGAAACACCCCAGCAACCACCCCAGCAACCAAATTGCCTGGATGTGAGAACGACTTTCAGGCGAACTGTGTAAACTTTCTCCTCCATGACATGCATTTCCTATTTGTTGCTGCTATTATTATTATTATTATTATTATTATTATTGTTGTTGTTGTTGTTGTTGTTGATATTAATATTGTTTTGTTGTTGTTGTTGTTATCATTACTGAGCCAGAAGTGTACAGGCTTGAACTTACCACAGAGAACAATCCAGCCGACCACGATAAAGTACCTATTCTGACCTTCTCACTGATGCTCCAGAATCAGTATCAGTAGTTGAGTAGTTCAGCAGTACTGAATTCCAGCCCAGCTTCAGTACTGACCTGTCCCAGTACCCTCCGACTGTTGAGTTTAGACGGCCTTCATAATCAGGAAATGAGGACCTTCACTTTAGTACAGCTAGGAAGCCTCTCCTCACTCCACAGACACACACACACACACACACACACACCTCTCTCTATCTCTCTCACTCTCTCTCTCACAAGTACAGTTATTACAAAATATTTTTATTGAACTGAAAATGAATCATGCTAGGTTGTTTGTACATGAAGAGATCGCTTTCTTACCGCCTTAATTAACAGCCGAAAAATGGATTCAGACACTGGACGTGTAATAATGCAGAAACGGTGCCGTTTAAATGTCAGAAACAAAATAATACTGAATCAACCTGCTGAACAAGATCATCACGAACCAGTCAAACCAATATAATGTTCAGTCCATTTCATACCAGTGTTCAGATTCTGCTTCTGAAACTTCAGCTGATGCCCTCATTCGGGCTTGAGTGCAGGAAGCTTAACTGGAGTAGTAGGTCAGATTCTGCTCTGCTGAATCTGATTGGATGGTGGTGTTTGGAGTATGGTACCAAAAGTGCAGTTGATGTTGAGGTTCAGAATCTGGCATGCTCAAACACACATGGTGTTGGGCTGAATGTGATTACAAAGGCTTAGACTCTAGTAGACTGAAATGTGATTGGTTATGGGGTTTAGGCTCTGGTAGGTTGAATCTGATTGGTTGCGTTGGGGTTCAGACCTGGTAGACTGAATCTGATTGGTTGGTGTTAGTCCAGGCCTGTGACTGAATCGATTGGTTGGTGTTGGGGTTCAGCTCTGCAGGTTGTATCTGATTGGTTGGTGTTGGGGTTCAGACTTGCAGGTTGTATCTGATTGGTTGCGTTGGGGTTCAGACTCTGGTAGACTGAATCTGATGGGTTGGTGTGTTGTAATTCAGGCCTGTAGACTGAATCTGATTGGTTGGTGCTGGGGGTTCAGGCTCTGGTAGACTAGATCCATTGTGATGTTGTTCTGGTTTGTAGGTGGAACATTGTCATCATTACCATCAGCCTGAAATTTCAAAGAGACAGAAACACACACGCTTCTATTTGTTTAAACTGTATGATTGAAATTGAATTTCCTCATCAGCCTTTTCAATTACTGTGTCGTTTTTCATCTGCATATCTGTAGAGAAGGAACCTGCAGAACGAGAAGGTGTAGATCAAAGAGGGAAGGGAATGGGAAGTATGAGGGAATATTGTTCCCTGTAGCTGAGATTCCTTGAGCTGAAAACTTGAGCTGACCACTAGTTTGGTTTCTCCACAGTAGTCCTTAAATATCCTGTCTTCATATATGTGTGTGTGTGTGTGTGTGTGTGTGTGTGTGTGTGTGTGTGTGTGTGTGTGTGAGCAGTACCTGTGTGTTGGAGCATCTCAGTTCAGAAGATATGTTGATCCTCCAATCAGCAGCAGAAGCACACCAACACTCACAGGGATGATGATGACAGAGGAACCTGGAGCTGAAGATTAGACAGAACATCATTTTCAAATTCAGAAAACTGTACTGAAGTTAAAAACACAAATACATCCTAGAAGGGTCTGCTGGCACCATGTTCCACGCGTTTAATGCCCAGAGGGGTATAAAGCCCCCAGCATTGAGCTGGGAGCAGTGAGCTGTGTTCTTTGGAATGATGGAGCTCCATCCAGTACTTCTTTGGGATGAGAGACTTGGGGAGTTGAGGTGATCACCCAACATCATGGCATCATGAAAGCTACCTTGTTATGAATGCACCAAATCCTCACAGCAATGTTCCAAAATCTAGTAGAAAGACTTTACTGACAGTACAGACAGTTACTCCATAAAAGCAGGATAAATTATTTAATACCCTTGATTTCAGAACAAACAGTGAATGAGCATGTGTCCCAATACTTTTGTCCACATAGGGTAATCACTACTGACTCGTTGGTTTTCAGAGTCTTCCTGCTGGAACACTCCCAGTTCAGCTCAGCAGGGGTCTGTCACTTAGTTCAGTAGCTGGTGAAGTTGTGCTGGATAAGCAGGGTAGTGGTCCTTCAGCACCAGGATTTAGGACCACTGTCCTAACTCGTCCATAGCATTTAAAAGTGTATGTGGTACAGTGGTCAAATATCACCACTAGTGGACAGTGGTCCACCATCCCAAAATATCCAACTATAGCCAGCAGTGTGGTCACACAGTGCCCACTGGATGAAGGACTAGATGAGCTACCGTCTCTAACTGAACACCAGGAAGGTAACATGGTGGAAGACTGGTCAGGTGAGCGATGAGGGTCAGCCAAGAGGCAAACCTTCACCAGAGCTGCAGTGAGTGAAGAACGAATCAAATCTCAAAATCTGAATACGAGTCATTAATACTCATTCGTGTTCTTCTTGTGGTCAGAAGACCCAAACATGGAGAAGAAGAACGGAAGTCAATAATTACCTGTGGTTGTTGAGGAGATGCTGACTGATGGACGGTCAGAGAGAGTGACGGTTGGTGAAGGGGAAGATCAGATGCTGACTGATGGATGGTCAGAGAGAGTGACGGTTGGTGAAGGAGAAGAGGAGATGGTGGATGTTGAGGAGGTAGAGGGATCATCAACTGGTTTTGGTGGGTGGGGGAGGGGAGGAATGGGAGTCATGTGAGAGAGATAGAAAAGAAAGGTAGGAACAATGCCATTCTAGAGATGATTAATATTCCAGCACAATAATGTAATGAGTGATCCGTCACTGTTTATGACCCATAACCCTTTACTCGTACCATCTCTGACTCGGAGAACCACTTTGGTATACGTGTCAAATCCGACTCTGTCCACTGCACACCAGTATGTCCCACTGTCTGATTTCTGGAGGTCACTGATGGTCACTCTGAACACTCCTTTCCCTTTATCCTCCAGTTTGTATTTATCAGAAAGATGATTTAATGAGTTCTATTAAAATGTGCTTTCATCTGTGTAGGGATCCTTGCAGAAATACGCAGAGGGGAGTCTCACCACGAGTGAGAACATTGGACTGTCACATATCCTCCAACATGTCCTCTAACATCTGACTCTGAAGACACTTCTGTCAAAATGAGAGAATAAAACAGATCATCTTAGAAGGACAGTGAGTTCTTCAGAGAGTTCTGTCTGTACATGACAGAGGAATGACAGTCATTAGTTTATTATTACATATTATTATTATTATTATTATTGTTGTTGTTGTTGTTGTTGTTGTTGTTGTTGATGATATTGTTATTGTTTTTGTTGTTGTTGTTGTTGTTATCATTACTGAGCCAGAGGTGTACAGGCTTGAACTTACCACAGAGCATCAACCAAACGAATTACCTATAAAGCACTCCTCATTCTGACCTTCACTGATGTCTCTCAGAATCAGTATCGTAGTTGAGTAGTTCAGCAGTACTGAATTCCAGCCTAGCCTAGTACTGACTCGTCTCAGTACCTCGACTGTTGAGTTTAGACGGCCTTCATAATCAGGAAATGAGGACCTTCACTTTAGTGGTTTAGGCCAGGAAGTCACTTTCCCCACTCCACAGACACACACACACACACACACACATACAAACACACACCTTCTCTCTCTCTCTCTCTCTCTCTCTCTCTCTCTCTCTCTCTCTCTCTCTCTCTCTCTCTCTCTCTCTTTCCATTAGGTCAGAAGTGAAGTCCAAGTGCTTATGTAGGTACTGTCCGCCTGACGCAGAGTCCAGAGGTCAGCAGTCTGACAGGTTGTACTGTTAGGTGGCTACTACATCATTGCTATGTGGTTGCTATGGGGTTAACATGTGGTTGCTCAGTGTTTACTAGGGAATTGCTCTGGTGGTTGCCATTTTGTTGCTAGATCTACAGATATGATACACATATCGCAACATGGTCATAATTCATGGTGGGCTCACAATGAATGACTGACTGATCAGAGAGAGGGGGCGGGCTGATGATCAACCTGCATACAGACTCTGGACTGATCAGAGAGAGTGGGGCGGGGCTGATGATCAACCTGCATACAGACTCTGACTGATCAGAGAGAGGGGGCGGGGCTGATGATCAACCTGCATAGAGACTCTGACTGATCAGAGAGAGGGGGCGGGGCTGATGATCAACCTGCATACAGACTCTGACTGATCAGAGAGAGGGGGCGGGGCCGATGATCAACCTGCATACAGACTCTGACTGATCAGAGAGAGGGGGCGGGGCTGATGGATCACCAATCTGCATACAGACTCTGACTGATCAGAGAGAGGGGCGCTTTGATGATCAACTCCATGCTGCAGACTCTGACTGATCAGAGAGAGGGGCGGGGCCGATGCTCAACCTGCATACAGACTCCTGACTGATCAGGAGAGAGGGGGCGGGCTGATGCTCAACCTGGCACAGACTCCTGACTGACTGGTAGAGAGAGGGCGCGGGGCTGATGCATCACTGGCCAAGATTTTGGGTTAAAGAGATAAGTGAGAAGGGAGGGGCTCTTTGCTCTATTTTCAGAATAAAAGTCCAGATAGGGGATAAAATTGATACATACATAAATAACAACAGTGATAAAAGACATTTGTGTTGTTTTTATTTTATTTGGTCCATTGCATTTTCAGCTCAAAAAGACTTTTTTATTCTTAGTTCTTATAAGCAAAAACATGGTCAAATTCATAAAAATATAAAAATTCTGGGTACATTTTTACACCCTAAATTAAATTTGAGTAGTCTAGACTTGAAAATAGTGTTACACTTTTGTGATGCGTTGTTGTAAGCTCAAACATTTCCCACTGCTCAATAATCTCCTGACATGGTGGAGCATCTGAAAGGGCATTTCACCAACTGAATTAGCCATGCAGAGGAGCGTAGCACTCGAGCCAGGATACAAGGGTTCTGTGAATGTAGCACAGAACGTGTGCAGGTGTTCCAGGGTGCTCGTGTTAGTGGAGACGTTGTAGAAGGACAATTCCCCAGCTTCCCAATCTAAAAACACTCCTATACTCTGAGAGCAGGCAGCAGACTGGTATATGCTTTTCTTGGAGTGCCAGGCAGTATAGCTGTCTCGAGTGCAGTAGAGTTTCCATGACACGTTGTTGTGTCCCAGCAAGCAGTCCTCTCCAGGTCCATCTCGACTTATTCGCTTGTACTCCACACCGATGTGAACTCCCTCACCGCTCCAGCCGACCTCCCAGTAGCACCGTCTGGACAGAGCCTCTCTGCAAAGCACCTGCTCCTTAAACCGAAACCTATCTGGGTGGTCTAAGTACACGAGTCCTTCATCCACGCCACAATTTCCTGTCATCCTCTGAAAGGGAGATGTAAGCAGAGCTGTATAAGGTCCAGTGTGAGCTCGCAGATATCTAAGCAGAGCAAGAATCTCAGAATCAAATAGACAAATATAAACGACATTCTGAGACGATATGTAGAAGGAGTAAGGGCTATTCTGAGGATAGTCTGACATCTTGATGATGTTGATGTGGTGTTAAGGGCAGTCGTAACAGTTCATAGTAGGCTACCAACCTGCTCCTGGAGAGTTACCATCCAGCAGGTTTCAACTCCATCCCCATTCAGCCAATCAACATCTCATAAAGGCAGTAATTAGTTGGATCAGGTGGGGTGGATTAGGGTTGAATTCAAGTCTGCAGAAAGGTAGCTCTCCGAGAGCAGGGTTGGTGACCATTACTTTGATTTGATGTTAGAATAAGTAAATGCTCACATTTCTTGGGTCCAGTCATCATTCTCGTAGGTCCGCAGTAGTCAAAACTGTAATTAAAATAAAATTAAGAACATAGCAGCAATGAAATACTGGAAATGCAGCATTTGTAAACGTAGAATTTTACACACAACACTTCTTCAGTGTTAAAGGAAATACAGGACGGTTGTGCAGGTTACCAGGTAGTTGCTACATGATCACTAGGGTGAAACCTTTTAGCCTGGTGGTTGCTGTGGAAGTTTTGTTGTTCTGTGTGGTTGATATGGTTTCCTAGGTGGTTGCTATTGTTTATCTAAGTGGTTGGCTGGTGGTTGTTATGGAGTTATTTGTTTGTTGCTAGGTGGTTGATATTGTTTAGCAAGTGGTTGCCCAATGGTTATTAAGTTGTTAAGTAGGTGGTTGCCATTGTTTGCCATGAGCGTAAGTGACAATATGGAGTTGCTAAGTGGTTGTCATGATACTCTGGAGGTTGCTATGGTATTACTAAGTGGTAAATATGGTATCTTAGGTGTTTTCTAATGTGGCTTAGTGGTTGCTTTAGTATTTCAGATGATTACTATGGTGTAGTTTTAATGTTTTTTTGTGGTTAGGTGGTTGTTAGGCAAAGGTTGTGGTATCCCAGTTAGATTCTTGAGTGTCTCTAGCCAGTGTAGAATATGGAGGCGGTCAGTAATGTTATGGTTGATCAGGGTATATTTGTACTTTATATAGTTTGTATTGGACTGTTTTTGTCCGTGCTGCACCACAGTCGTGGAGGAGTGTAGTTTCACTCCACTGTGTGCTCACACTCATGAGGAATGGAAATAAAAGCCTCTTGACTTGGTGCAGAAGGAGGAAGTGGCTAACCACATTTGTTTCAACATATCTCACCTGAGCTTTTCAAGTTTACATCCTCCATCATCCCGTCTTTCATTCAGTAAATTCATTCCATCATCCCTGGGCTGCTGAAACTGGGAGATCCAGCTCTTCTGCAGGTGTGATGGGTTGACTTTCAAGGCTGAAGCCAGAGAACGACAGCCTTCATCAGTGACCAAGCAGCCAGATAACCTGCAGGATGAAATGCAGTCTTTATAGAAGTTGTGTGGACCCTAAAGACCCCAAAATTAATGTACCGCTTTAAAATATTTGACCTCAGTGTCTCCAGCTTGCAGTGCTGAACCTTGAGACCGTTAGCAAGCATTTGTACGCCAGAGTCCTGGAGATTAAGTTACCAAGATCCAAGTGTTCAGATATGAAGATGTGGAGGAGATGACAGAGGCACTTCCTTCACAGCTTGCATTGGTTAGGCTGCATCGGTCTAGTCTAGGAAAGATGGACAAGATGTTAGAAATGGTGAATCGAAATGAATTAACCAAAAGATAACACTTAACACTTTAACCCAGAAAAACACTTTGGATCCGCCGTCCAGTTCTGTCTCAATGGTTACAGGTGGTCTGATCTGAATCTGAATTAGCACAATAGGGCTTAAAAGTACTCTTGGTGAGAGATTTCATTTAATACACCTACCTCACTCTCTATATCACACATAAAACTTAAGACATTCTGCCCCAAGCACAGACACTAAGACGGGGTGCATCATTGGACTAAGAGAAGCAAGATGGTCATTTTACCAAATTGCTGCCATCTAAGCAAACAGGGCTGGAACTGTATCATCTTTAATGATACTCAAGATATCTGGATCCAACAACTGTTGGGTCAGATTATGGAGGCCTCGTGGTGAGCACTTCAATCCTGCCTTTCCTATGGAACGGCACACTGCCCCAGTTGCTGGTGTGATGATCTGGCAAGCATCACATATGAAAGTTGGACCCCTGCTAGTGATACGAGGGACACTAACAGCTCAGTGATACGTGCAGGACATCTTGAGACCTGTGTTGCCTCTCATGGGTTTCCAACTGGTATTTTTCAGCAAGATAATGCTCCCACAGCAAGGGATTCTCAGGAATAACCAGATTGCAACACTTCTCTGGTGTTAAGGGAGCATTTAAGGGAACAGCCCAATAAACTTTCACTATAATATTACCATCCGTTAATAAACCAACATACATCATTGCTTGTCAATGAATATTACTACAATGACTGGCTTCCATCGTCCCACCACAGGCAGGTGGAGCCCTCAACTTTCATCTTTTTGAGTGTACTTAAATCAAACAGCTTCTGGGTATCTTCAGAAGTAAGCAACAGAAACACGAGAGCAGACCACTGTGTGGGAGAAAGCTCCTCAGATGCAAGACTTCCCTGTTTCATGTAGCTCTGAACTTCTTCCACAAGCGAAGCTCATCTTCAGTCTGCTTCAGGTAATAGAAAAAGATTGATGCTTCTCTCAGGTGAGATGTTCCCGCGGATTTTCTCCTTGAGGTAATCCACTGTCTCGTTAACATGTTGTTCTCTTCTCCTCATTGCCGGTAGGAGATTTTTGATCAGTTTCTGATTGCACTAAGAGAAAGACCTAAGAGGAACGGAGAAAGAGATCCAGGTGTCCGCTTTACCTGCAAAGCCCTGTCTACTGCAGTCTTGTGAAGGTCATGCAAGGAATGGTGGAAAATCCATTTAAGCTTCCCAGTAACACTTTGATGGAATGGATTTCTGCTGCTGTTTCTTTGTGCATAAAATACGTAAACAGCCGCCAGGAACTCTTGAATGCTGAGGTGAACGAAGCTGAAGCACTTTTTCTCCTGCATTTCGCTGTTTTGCTTGAATATCTGGGTGCAGACGCCAGAATACATGGAAGCTTCATTGGGGTCGATACCACGTTTCAAGTCTCTCGAATATTAGATCTCATGCAGTTCTAGAAATGCCAGCCTCCCCAGTTTTAACAGTGTTGTCTGATGATATTTCTTCGACTGTTTGATCTGGATGGGTAAGAAAGCTGGCGCACAACCCTGTTAACGTGGTTGGAATCTCCTGATCGTCTTGTTGGCGAAGCATTTCTTGAAAAACTGAGGCATAGAGCCAACAAAACACTGGTATATGGCACATAATATGGAGACTTCTTGATGTCTTCATGTGAGATGATTTGTTGGCTTTGTCCTCGCCATTGTCCTTTAAAGCACTCCTGCACCTTCTGTTCATCTGAAAAACCCTGGATTTCTGTGACTTGGTTGAAATGCTCAAGGGAGACACGGCCAGCTGCAGCCGGTCTAGAGGTGACCCAAACTAGGGCAGATGGAAGCAGCTGTCCCATGATGAGGTTGGTAATCACCATCCAGGGTAGTTTCCTCCACATCGTGCAGAGGATGATCTCATTCTTAGAAAATTTAAAGGAGTCTGGCTCGGGCCCACAAAAGATGTGTGCCACTGGATTGAAGAGGCCGGTGGTCTCAGACTTTGTGCATGGAAAGTGATGATGAAGTAGCTTCACTAGGCTGCAGTTCCCCGATGTTGAATTAAGGTTACGAAAAGGAAGTGGGAAGATGTAATCAATCTCTGAATTAGCCTTGTCCTCTGCCCAGTCTAAAATAAACTTATTGACCGTGACCGCCTTTTCCTACAATTGGCAGTCCCTAAGGTCAACATTTTCTTGATTGGTGTCTTTTCTTCAGGACGTGCTTTGAAAATATCACAGGTTTTAATGCTTGGTTTCTCTTCAGTGGAGGCTCTGAGCAATACCAATCTGTTGGATTTCATGCCTGCGTACACCCCACCCGTGAACTCCCTTACAAATGTATTCGTGTAAATCTCGCGTCGAAAGGTTAGTTGTTGACTTTCCGTGGTAAATCGCCTCAAATTTGTCCTTGAGTGTAGATTTCAAGTTCTCCTGCACTTTCTCCTGCACTGTCTTAGGTTTCAGCGCTAGAGAGACCAAGCAATAATAAAGACGACAGTTTCTAAAAATGAAAGGACATGATCGCATTATTCCCAATTAACTCAAATGAATCCCTTTATTAATGTTTATTCCACAGACCAAAGCCAAACCCTCTTTAATAATGGGAGCATCCAATCCACCCTCAACCTTCACTATAGTAACCTTAAACTTCTGACGTGTCCTAAACTGTAAATTAATCTTTTAACATCAACCCAAGATTAATAATACCAGACCTCTAACCCACAGACATAAAACTAACCTCACTCTAGGCCTAACCTTAATCCACACCAACCATGCTAACGTTAAAGTAAGCAGACTAACATATACATATACGTAATTCATGTCCAGTTATCTTACATACCGTTTGAATTGGAGGTATTTGACCTGTGTGAACTTGGGGTCAGAAGCTTCTCCACGAGATTGTTCTGGTTCATTTTTTCAGGATCTCCACTGCAATTTGCAAAGCTCCATGTCTCCATATCTGTTGTGCATCTCAGTTACAATTGAAGGGGTTCTTTGTTTTCCAAACACGCCTCTCGGTATTGAGCAAATTTATGCACATTGCGCAGCTGAAGATACCACCGAACCTGTCCAGCCCTGGGTGACTGTCCAGGTGATCTAAAACGATGAGTGTTTCTCAGAACAGATATTTCAGCTAATAGAACTCATAAAGGAGATGGGGAAATAGTCATTTATGAAATGGAAACAATGAAACATATGATACTCAAACAATACATAGACAATGAGCCAAAACATTATGACCATGTTAGCCAACCCAGTCAAATGTTCATGTGGAGCTAACATGGGTAGAGTGTTGGCTTGGGGTCCAGGTGGTAATGGGCTCTCAGTGCACATGTTGTTACTGGGACCCAGCTGGGGTTCCCAAATTACATCCCAATTATTACATTATTACTTTTATATAAGAACTGACCGCTTTATGTCTCCGAAATCCTGTTGGAAATGAAACATCCAGAATGTTTTAGACTGGTTTTTTTTTTTTATGTCAGAGTCCTGCCCCTCTCTGACCATATATCTGCTCAACATGTACAGAGCACATTGACACTCTCTCTGATCAGTCAGAGTCTGTATGCAGGTTGATCATCAGCCCCCACTTCCTCTCTCTGATCAGTCAGAGTCTGTATGCAGGTTGATCATCAGCCCCGCCCCCTCTCTCTGATCAGTCAGAGTCTGTATGCAGGGTGAGCATCAGCCCCGCCCCCTCTCTCTGATCAGTCAGAGTCTGTATGCAGGGTGAGACAGCAACAGTTAAATGTGCTTAATGTTTCTTTGTTATTCTGAACTGTATTACTGAAGACCATATGATGGTTTCGTGCTCCTGCACATAATGGTCGCAGCTGAGATCATTAACATTAACTGAGAGTACATAACATATAAAACTTAATATTCATAGAGTACGTAAGGAATCTCTCCACTTGCACTTTGAATGTCATATTTGATAGATTTACAACATGAGAATTTCAAACCAGCTCAAGCTCACTCTGATGAGAACCTGTGGTCCACTCCACCCTCACTGGAGCCTCTCACAGGCTTCTGCAGAGCGTGAAGCTTGCAAAGCCTGTGGTTCTTTCCATCACTGCTAAAGAACCCCACTTCCTGCCACGTATAGACTGATTTAGAGTGCAGTACAATGGCCACTACCAGTGCTTCAGATTTTTACTGTTAAATTTCTAATACTTCAATGTAACCCAATGATCTGAACTTTGAATCTGCAGCAGAAAGTGTAGGATTTCAGATTTATGCAGCTGTTTGGTCTGACCTGCCAGAAATCTAGTGCATTTATCTGACTTTCTAAAAAAATACTTTTCATATTCGTCTTTTATTTTGTATCAGATATTAGGGTAAAGGAAAATGAGAAGAGAGGGGCTGTTTGTTCTTTCTCTGCTCACAGTGTTCAAATTTCAGAGTAAAAGTCCAAAGAAACAGTAATACTGATGCAAAAATAATACAGGACATTCGGTTTGTTTTTATTTTATTTGGACCAAGTATTTTTGCAGTTTTTCAATCTAATAATTACAAATAATACATATTTTCAGCTCAAAATCACTCTGGATTATCAATTTCCAACAGGATTTCTGAAATCTAATCTGTTTCAATTTACTTAAAAGCAACAAAATGATGTGTGAAGTATATTATTTGATCAAAACATGGTCAAATACATGCAAAAGATATGTTTAAATGTTTGCATCTCAAATGAAGATGAATTTATGCACCAAGATTTCATGTGTCTCTATAAATACTAAATCATAAAAATGCTGAAAATATGTGTCCTTGGTTACCAAAATCTGGCCTAAGGCCACGCAGAAACACCGTAAAGTCATAGATAATATCACAGCTGAACATCAGCACTGAGCCAATTGGTGATTTATCGATCTGATGGATGCTGTTTATCAGAATGGAGAGAATTGTTATATTTTGCTATTTCTATAAAGATATCTTCTCAATGTAATGATCAAAACTCAACCGCTTACCTTTTGAACGTGTCATTCACTGATCTCCAGACCAGCCCTCGTGGGAATTAGTGCTCCAGCTGGTCTGCACAGAGGCACTGACAGGTTCACAGGCTTGCATGGTTGCATATAAAGCCTCAGCTGATGCTATAGCTCAGCTTCTTTCTCACCACTTCCTGTCACAGACTGGCACCTGAGTTCAGCAAGCTGCTACTGTTGAGGCCTTCAGGAAGACTTTCTTAACCCTCCAGTCTGTCCAGCAGAGAAGAGCTGAGAGACGGTCCTGCCCACAGTCTTCCTTGCCGGTCACTCTGATTCCATAGTTTAGAACCTTTATAGTGGAAGTGTCAATGATCTCAAGACATTTCCTCTCTCATGACAGATAGAGAACCACACACATAATATTAGCTACATTACAGCATATTACACACACACACACACACAGGCTGATGGATAACGAAAGGAAGGCCTTGCTGTTATTGTGGTTTATTTGTGCAGAAGTGAGGCTGAGCTGTGTGTGTGTGTGTGTGTGTGTGTGTGTGTGTGTGTGTGTGTGTGTGTGTGTGTGTGTGTGTGTGTGTGTGTGGGTATTCTTATACTACTACCTGAAAGCAACCCAGTGAATGTGAGTGTGAATGTGCCTACAATGGACAATTATAAAAATATGCTCAAGATTGCAGTTAATATTAGTGTGAGTGGAGTTAAGGTTAGTCTTACATTTATGTAAAAATAAAGATTAGGGTTAGTAAGTGGTTATTGGTACAGTTGGGGTTATGGTTAAGATTAGGTTCAGGATTAGTGCGGTTACGGTTATGGTTAAAGGTTAAGATTAGGTTCAGGATTAAAAAGTGTTACGGTTATGGTTAAAGGCGGTTAAGATTAGGTCTGTGATTAGTGCGGTTACGTTATGGTTGGGGTTGCGGTTGGGGTTATGGTTAAGATTAGGTCTCGGATATGCTGTTACGATTATGGTTGAAGTTATGGTTAAGATTAGGTTCAGGATTGTGCGTTAATGGTTATGGTTGGGGTTATGGTTGGGGTTATGGTTAAGATTAGGTCTGGATAAAGTGCTAGCTACTACTATGGTTAAAGGTCAGATTAGTTCGGATTAAAGTGTTACTTGCTATGGCTGGGGTTATGGTTAAGATTAGGTTCGGATAAGTGCTGTTACGATTATTGTTAGTTATGGTTACATTAGAACTGGATAAGTGCTGTTACTTGCTAGTGGTTAGTTGTGGTTAAGATTAGGTTCGGATTAGTGCGGTTACGTTATGGTTAAATAGGTTAAGATTAGGTTCAGGATTAGTGCTGTTACGTGTTATGGTTGGGGTCAGGGTTAAGATTAGGTTCGGGATTAGTGCAGCACTGTTATGAAGTTAGTTGTGGTTGATTAGGTTCAGGATTAGCGCTGTCATGTAAGCTATGGTTGGGGTTATGGTTGGGGTTATGGTTAAGATTAGTTTCAGGATTAGTGCGGTTACGGTTATGGTTGGGGTTATGGTTAAGATTAGTTTCAGGATTAGTGCGGTTACGGTTATGGTTGGGGTTATGGTTAAGATTAGGTTCAGGATTAGTGCGGTTACGGTTATGGTTGGGGTTATGGTTGGGGTTATGGTTAAGATTAGTTTCAGGATTAGTGCGGTTACGGTTATGTTTCAGTTATGGTTGTGGTTATGGTTAAGTTACGTTTCAGTTATGGTTACGGTTATGGTTGGGGTTATATAAGACAGGGTTCCAGGATTAGTGCGGTTAATGTTATGGTTGTGTTATGTTAAGATTAGTTCAGGATTAGTGTGTTGGCTATGGTTGGGGTTATGGCAGATTAGGTTCAGGATTATGCAAGCTACGTTATGGTTGGGGTTATGGTTAAGATTAGTTCAGGATTAGTGCGGTTACGGTTATGGTTAAAGTTATGGTTAAGATTAGGTTCGGATTAGTAAAGTGTTATGGTTATGGTTGGGGTTATGGTTGGGGTTATGGTTAAGATTAGGTTCAGATTAGTATGTTACGTTATGGTTAGCTGTGGTTAAGATTAGTTCAGGATTAAAAGGGTTACGGTTATGGTTGGGGTTATGGTTAAGATTAGTTCGGGATTAGTGCGTGGTTACGCCATGGTTAAAGGCGGTTGGGGTTAAGTGGTTATGATTAGGTTCGGGATTAGTGCTGTTACGGTTATGGTTGGGGTTATGGTTGGGGTTATGGTTAAGATTAGGTTCGGGATTAGTGCGGTTACGGTTATGGTTGGGGTTATGGTTATGATTAGGTTCGGATTAGTGCGGTTACGGTTATGGTTGGGGTTATGGTTGGGGTTGCGGTTGGCGCATTTAGGGTTCGGGATTAGTGCGGTTACGGTTATGCTTGGGGTTATGGTTAAGATTAGGTTCGGGATAAGTGCTGTTACGATTATGGTTGGGGTTATGGAGCAGATTAGGTCTGGATAAGTGCTGTTACTGTTATGGTTGGGGTTGTGTTAAGATTAGGCTCGGATTAGTGCGGTTACGGTTATGGTTGGGGTTATATTAAGATTAGGTTCAGGATTAGGTGCTGTTACGGTTATGGTTAGTTGTATAAGACAGGTTCGGATTAAAGTAAGCTATGTTATGGTTGGGGTTATGGTTAAGATTAGTTTCAGGATTAGTGCGGTTACGGTTATGGTTGGGGTTGTGGTTAAGATTAGTTTCAGGATTAGTGCGGTTACAGTTATATAAATATGGTTGCATTAGGTTCAGGATTAAAAAGGGTTACGTGTTATGGTTGGGGTTGGTGGTTAAGATTAGGTCTAGCATTAGTGCATGGTTACTATGGTTGAAGGTTAAGATTAGGTTCAGGATTAGTGCGTTACTGTTATGGTTGTGGGTTATGGTTATGATTAGGTTCGGGGAAAAGTGCTGTTACGATTATGGTTGGGGTTATGGTTGGTGTTATGGTTAAGATTAGGTTCAGGATTAGTGCTGTTACGTGTTATGGTTGAAGTTGGTTAAGATTAGGTTCGGATTAGTATGTTACTATGGTTGGGGCTATGGTTAAGATTAGTTTCA
Organism: Acestrorhynchus altus; assembly: GCA_034509495.1. NCBI lineage: Eukaryota > Metazoa > Chordata > Actinopteri > Characiformes > Acestrorhynchidae > Acestrorhynchus > Acestrorhynchus altus. Next base: position 49,666,737 of record CM067502.1, on the reverse strand, counting down.
GGATTAGTGCGTTACGGGTTATGGTTGGGGTTGTGGTTAAGATTAGTTTCAGGATTAGTGCGGTTACGGTTATGGTTAAGATTAGGTTCAGGATTAGTGCGGTTACGGTTATGGTTGGGGTTATGGTTGGGGTTATGGTTAAGATTAGGTTTAGGATTAGTGCGGTTACGGTTATGGTTGGGGTTATGGTTGGGGTTGTGGTTATGATTAGGTTCAGGATTAGTGCGTGGTTACGGTTATGGTTGGGGTTGTGGTTAGCATTAGTCTGGATTAGTAAGCAGCATGGTTATGGTTAGCTGTGGTTAAGATTAGGTTCAGGATTAGTGCGTTACGGGTTAAGGTTGGGGTTGTATATTAAGATTAGGTTCAGGATTAGTGCGGTTACGGTTATGGTTGGGGTTATGGTTAAGATTAGGTTCGGGATTAGTGCTGTTACGGTTATGGTTGGGGTTATGGTTAAGATTAGGTTCAGGATTAGTGCGGTTACGGTTATGGTTGGGGTTATGGTTAAGATTAGGTTCAGGATTAGTGCGGTTACGGTTATGGTTGGGGTTAGGTTAAGATTAGGTTAGGTTTAAGGTTATGGTTGGGGTTAGGTTAAGATTAGGTTAGGTTAAAGTGTTACGTTATGGTTGAAGGCGGTTAGATTTAAACCAGGATTAGTATGTTACGGTTATGGTTGGGGTTGTACAGATTAGGTCTCGGATTAGTGCTGTTACGGTTATGGTTGAAGTCAGGGTTAGTTATGGTTAAGATTATTAGGTTCAGGATTAGTGCAGTTATGGTTATGGTTGGGGTTATGGTTGGGGTTGTGGTTAAGATTAGGTTCAGATTTAGTGCGGTTACGGTTATGGTTGGGGTTGTATACAGATTAGTTCAGGATTAAAGTGTTACAGTTATGGTTGGGTTATGGTTATTAGGGTTATGGTTCAGATTAGGTTCAGATTAGTGCGGTTATGGTTATGTTAGGTTGTGTCATGATTAGTTCAGGATTAGTGTGGTTACTGTTATGGTTGGGGTTATGGTTAAGATTAGGTTCAGGATTAGTGCGTGTTACGTATATGGTTGGGTTGTGGTTGCGTTAGGTTCAGGATTAGTGCGGGTTATGGTTATGGTTGGGGTTATGGTTGGGGTTAAGTGTTAGATAGTCCAGGATTAGTGCAAGCATGTTATGGTTGGGGTTATGGTTAGTTATGTGTTAAGATTAGGTTCAGGATTAGTGTTACGGCTATGGTTAGGCTATATAAGTTGGTGGTTAAGATGAACAGGATTAGTGCTAAGCTATGGTTATGGTTGGGGTTGGTGGTTGGGTTGTGGTTATGACTAGTTCAGGATTAGTGCGTTACGTGCTATGGTTGGGGTTATGGTTGGGGTTGGGTGGCTAGGTTGTACAGATTAGGTTCAGGATTGCATGTTATGGTTATGGTTAGGTTATGGTTAAAGTTATGGTTAAGATTAGTTCAGGATTAGTGCGGTTACGGTTATGGTTGGGGTTATCAGACCAGAGAATCTTGTTTCGTACAGTCTGAGAGTCCTTTACGGTCTTTTACTGATGAGAGGTTTCCGTCAGTCCCCAGCCCAGATTGTTGAGAGTTCTCATGATGGCTGACCTCTGAAGTTTCCACACTAGCTCTTTGGAACTCACCCAGATTACCCACTTGTTTCGGTCAACTCTCTTATGAAGGTGCTTCTCTGCCAATCGTTTACTCAGGGGGGTGGCAGCTCTAGGAAGAGTCTGGGTTGTTCCAAACTTCTTCCATTAGAAATGATGGAGACCATCAGGCTCCTTCTCCAGATCTGTATCTCCACAGAGTCCAGTCTCTGAGCTCTGCAGGCACCTTGTTTCTCTTCGGGGGTTTGGTTTTGGTCCCGAATCCTTATACAGACAAGTATGTGTCCTTCCGATTCATGTCCAATCAGTATACCAGAGGTGGACTCCCACCGAGGTATAGAACCATGTCAAAGATGAAGGGAGATCCCAGAGCTGCATTTCCAGTGTCATAGCACAGGGTCTGTCCGACCACCAGAGGGAGTCAAAGAGACGTTTTGGAGACTGAGACAAGTTTTGGACCTTAAAGCTCAAAATAACATGTTTCTGCAGGTGTTTAATGCTCTATGAAGAAAAGCAGTTTGAGGAATTCACACCGGAGCTAAAGTGTAGTTTGGGAGATTGTGTGTTTTATTAAAGTTGGAGGTTGTGGAATCCCCAAAGTGGGGTGTAAGAATCAGAAATCCCATTCTCCTACTGTACTCACCACATGAAATATGTTCCCAGGAGGTTCTCTCTGAGCTGAGAACTTTCATGATGATGACAACCAGATTGTGTGTGTCACATATGGTCCAGTTATTTATGAGGCCTGTCTTTGAGCAGCTATTATGTGGGTGGTGGTCATTCCTACGAGTGGGATCAGACATGAAAGCAAGGGAGTGTTTCTAAACACTCGTGTCCACCACTGTCCACCTATCAGACACTCCTACCGAGTGTCTCCACTTGTAGATGTAAAGTCAGAGACAGAAGCTCATCTGTTTGCACAGTTTGTGTTGGTCGCCCTCAGTCCTTCATCAGTGCTCACAGGACGCTGCCCACAGGACGCTGTCGCCGAGTTTCCTGGTTGGACTGAGTTTCATCCAGCAGTGACACTCGAGGGGTTTAAACACTCCAGCAGCACTGCTGTGTCTGATCCATCACCAGCAACACACACTCACACACCACCACCATGTCAGTGTGACTGCAGTGCTGAGAATGACCCACCACCCACATCAGCGCTGCTCTGTGGTGGTTCTGTGGGGTCCTTGATCACAAAGACTGTGGAGGAGACAAGTCTGCAGAGAAACAGATGAACTACAGTCTGGAATTATAGAACCACAAAGAGAATCTGTATGACCAGAGGAGTTGATAGGATGAAAGACAGGACAAAAGAGGATACCATGGTCTCTCTTTCTATATGTGTGTGTGTAGTGTGTGTGTGTGTGTATAGAATGTTGAATTAACTTACTGCTAGTCAGCATCGTTATTAATAAACCATCATGCTTATGCACACACACACACACACACACACACACACACAAACACACACACACACACACACACACACACACACACACACACACACAAACACTGAAGAAGAGTCCAAGTTATCGGTGGCCACATGCCAGTCGTTCCTGAGACAGCTGCAGGAGTGTAAACTGTAAGGGCAAGAAAGAAGAGTAGCACATTCTGAGAGAGAGAGAGAGAGAGAGAGAGAGAGAGAGAGAGAGAGAGAGAGAGAGAGAGAGAGAGAGAGAGAACAGGAGAGAGAGAGAGATTGAGAGAGAGAGAACAGAGAGAGAGAGAGAGAGAGAGAGAGATGCAGTAGAGAGAGAGAGAGAGAGAGAGAGAGAGAGAGAGAGAGAGCACTAAGTGGTCAGATCATCTCATTACAGTAACTTCACAGGAGAGAACAAACCCTTACTTTCATCATTTCAACCAGCATATCGACAAGAGTCTGTCCTGCTTTTGTTGGAGTAACTGTCTCTTATTTCCACAGAAGGCTTTCTAGTGAACTTTGGAGGCTTGGGTTGCTGTATGGACGGATTGCATTTGGTGAGGTCAGGATGTTGATGATCATCACCTCATCTATCCCCAATCTCCCCTCCCCTCTCTTCTCTTGATCACTTTACTCATATGGTCACACAGCAGAAGGACTGTACCAAGATGTCATTCAAGAATAACACACACACACACACACACACACACACACACACACACACACACACACACACACACACACACACACACACACACACAGAAGAAGAAGTGTGAAGAATAACAGACTGTCTTAACGCCTGAGAGGTCAATAAAAGAACAAAGAGTCTGTCATCTTAAAAGGCCTTCCTGTCCCACTTATCACACACACACACACACACACACACACACACACACACACACACACATCTGAATATAATATACTCACTTAACAGTCATGGTTCTTTAAAGGTTCTGTGGTTAAGAAATTGTTGTTTACTGAACCAAGAACATGCAAGGAACCTTTTGCATGAATAAAGGGTTCTTCTGATTGGTTGGTTAATGTATTATGACTATTGTTATGGTGTCGCTTGTACCTACAGGAGAACCTTGGTGCTACTAATCAACATGGAATGGGTTCTTTTCCAGATCATGAACCTAATTTTGAACTATTTTGCACATTTCACCCCAAAATAGTGGTGTGCTGGGACCTGATAAGCTGGTTCAGAATGACATACCCTTCGTCTCATGCCCCCAGATCCGCTACAATGACTAACATACAGCATGACCCGGGATACAGCATGACCCGGGATACAGCATGACTCAGGATACAGCATGACCCGGGATACAGCATGACTCAGGATACAGCATGACCCGGGATACAGCATGACTCAGGATACAGCATGACCCGGGATACAGCATGACCCGGGATACAGCATGACCAGGATAATAGTATGACCTGTGGGATACAGCATGAACCGGGATACAGCATGACTCAGGATACAGCATGACCCGGGGTTGTTCCAGATCATATTGCTTGTGCATTAGACTGCTATGCTACTTGGGGCCACCAAGAACCATAGTCACAGAATAAGACATGACATGAACATCATGTAAAACCTGAACTTCATGCTGAGCCACAAAGTGAACATCATCTAAGAGTTAAGGGTGAAGGTTTCTCATCGTCTTGTGGGTGCTGTGTTAAACACTGCTAGCTTATTTCCATGGCCACAGTCTGTTTTCACAAAGGCATAGACTGAGATATCTGAGAGAACTCTGGGTAAGAGAATACATACTTGGAGAAATCTGATTACTGAAGTAAAATCCAGCTTTCCTCTCCATGCATTCATCTTCTTATTCGCTTCAGGATTTCCTGGGCCTTTCAGAACATCTCCAAAACATCAGGCAGGTCTTGTGGGGTGTTCCTGATATGCAGAGAGGCACCTACCAGAGGTGATCCACAAAGGACACCAGAACCAGCCACAGGGTCGTGGGGATCAAGCACTCACTGATGCTCACCTCACATCTTACCAGATTTAAAGGATCTGCTGGAAAGTCTTGGTATCACAGGACACCTTCGGAGGCCTTGTGGAATCCACTGGAGGATTGGAGCTGTCTTAGTGGCACGAGGGACAACCGCACAATTGTCTCAGCATTAAAGGGTTAATTTTCGAATCCTGTCACTGGTCAGCTCTGCACTCACTCGAGACCCTTGTATTCATCAGTTTGTAAACACACTGACCCATTGTGCTCACCATTGGTCCTGGAGACAGACCAACATGGTTACAGCTTCTAACCTGATTCAAACACTGTGGTCTTCTGGAGAATGTATCATTAAAGGCAGGTGTCTTAGATTATGGTAGCAGCCAAGCTCTGCAGGACACCGCGCCTCCATCAGCGAAACATTCCAAGGGGAATTATTGGCCTGCAGCCGCCTGTAGCACCAAGCCAGCATTACACCACGCATGTAACCCATTCTCACTGGCCACTTTGAGTTAGAACACCTACTCATCCTTCCACCACTGGCCACTTTATTAGGAACACCTACCTCATCCTTCCACTCACTGGCCACATTATATTAGAAGCTCAAAGCGGAGGTTCGGTGGGTGGAGCATTAGGGGTCAGAGCTTCAGGAGAGGTGTCTCTAGCAGTGGTCAGTGAGTTTACGTCATTAATAGTCATTTCGACATAAACATCGCTTGATTTAATAATAATTGTCAAAAGTCCGTTTCTCTTGCATAATATCTCCTAAAAGAGTCACCGAGTCTGATTTGATATTTCCCAAATGAGTCCCTCAGAAAGTGTCCGATGCCAAAATAATTCCCGAATGAGTCATTTCAGGATTCAGCTCAGATCCACCACAATCCCAAGACGCCCATTGATAATATTTGACTCTGAATTTTAAAGGAGCATAAATTGGAGGGTGCAGAGCACTGAATCCCGCCGAGTCGCTCACAGTGAGTGAACAACCCTGAACTGAGAACACGCGGAATCTTTTAGATATTTTTTAACGTGAGCTGATATTTATTTGTTTTCTTTGCATGACGCATGAAATCCATCGCCAATCAATTTCATAGTAGAAAACTCAGAGCTATAAAACGAAGATCCAGCACCATAAAACTCTGGAGGCTCCCATAAAACTGCTGAGATAGTGATGTTCAGTCAGATTTGTGAGAAGACTAGTTTGTGAGCCTCTGATCCACTCTGTGGAAACATTAAGAAACACAGAGGAATATAGAGTGATATGGCAGGAGGCTTAAACATCTCCAGCTGCTAAAATAATGTCCTAGTGGAGTCTGGAGGTAGCGCTCTTAGTGGGAGGATCCAAGTAAGAAGAATAGATGTAAACGTAAAACACTTACCTGGATAGCGTTACCTGGATAAACAGAGAAACCTCCTATATTTGGCAAATGATGGGTATGCAGGTGTCAACCAATGAATGTTTGGGTTGTTGGTGTTGGAGAACGTTTGGGTTTGTTGATGGATATTTGGTGTTTGTTGGTGTTGAGAAGGTTTGGGTTTGTTGGATGGAGAATGTTTGGGTTGTTGGTGTTGGAGTAAGGTTTGGGTTTGTTGATGGATATTTGCGTTTGTTGGTGTTGGAGAAGGTTTGGGTTTGTTGATGGAGAATGTTTAATGTTGTTGGTGTTGGAGAAGGTTTGGGTATGTTGATGGAGTAAATGTTTGGGTTGTTGGTGCGGAGAAGGTTTGGGTTTGTTGATGGAGATTGTGTGGTATGTTTGTTAGTGTTGGAGAAGGTTTGGGTTTGTTGATGGAGAACGTTTGCTTCAGTTGGATGGAGAAGGTTTGGGTTGTTGGTGTTGGAGAAGGTTTGGGTTTGTTGGATGGAGAAGGTTTGGTTGTTGGTGTTGAGAAGGTTTGGTTTGTTGGATGGAGAACGTTTGGGTTTGTTGATGGAGAAGGTTTAAGGTGTTGAGAAGGTTTGGGTTTGTTGATGGAGAATAATGGTTGTTGGTGTTGAGAAGGTTTGGGCTGTTGGATGGAGAAGGTTTTGGGTTGTTGGTGTTGGAGAAGGTTTGGGGTTTGTTGATGAGAAGGTTTGGGTTGTTGGTGTTGGAGAAGGTTTGGGTTTGTTGATGGAGAAGACTGGAGACTTTGAATGTGTTGATATTTTCCTGAATTGAATGAACGTCTTATCTAAGGTAACGGACGTTGCAGTGAATCCACGCAGGAGAAGAGGACGTGACTGGGTGGTGAGACTGCAGGAGCTCAGAAGGATAAGATCAGGAAAACGAGTAAAGCTCATAAACATTTATTCCTGGTTAAATTACACTGTTTGAGGCTGGAAACAAAAGAAACTTTATACACATACAGTATTTTTAACAAATGGCACAGTCCGAAAATCGACTGGATCTAACTATACACACGCTTTCAACAAAGCACTGAATGTCTCTGCTGCACACCATGGCTGCCAGCGCAGCTTCACCTGTTCTCCGCATCCAAAACCAAACGCACACACTCAAATAATGCTCACAGTTTCAGTTTCAGGTCTCAACAGCAACGTCCCGAACAAAGCCTTCGTTTAACCTTAAACAGATGAAATAAACAAACAAACAATAGCTGTTATCAAACAATAAACGCCGCAAATCCTCGTCTCTCCCATCATACAGAAGGTTCCAGTCGTCCGCAGAAGAGCTACAGCCTTCCTGAAGGACCTCGATGGAAAACCCTCAAGATTGTACATTCCACAAAGAGGTTCTTGCAGGGTTCTTTAGTAAACACAATGGTTCTACAGTATTCAGACACCTCAAAGAACCTTATGAAAGCCAAGTACTTTTTTTAACAGAACGATTGCTTTTTTCTGAAGAACCCCTGAAGACCTTTAAGACTGTAAAACGGGCTTATTCAAGGGTTCTACAGTCCCGTCCTGTCCCCAGAGAAACTGTGTGTTGTCCAGTCAAAGTGTGTGTTCAGTCTGTGTGTATATGGTGTTGGTTCCTGCTCCAGGGCTGGAGCGATAAATCTGGAGGAAGTCTTTATACTCGTGGAGCAGCCGCTCACACGCCTCCCCAAACCTTACTGATCCTGTCAACAGACGCTCCACCCCTTCCGCCCCCAGGCGCTGCACTTCTGGGCTGAACCTTCACGACCTGTCCACCAGCCGTGCCCACGGGTCCCACCGCCAGCCGGGGCACGAACACTTCTGGTTTCTTCTGACGATACACATGACTGGACAGAACCACCACGATGCCTCCAGCTTCCTCATCATCACCATCATCCTCCTCACGGACTGATGCTGCCCTTCACCACTGGAGAGCAGGGAGGAGAGAGAGAGAGAGAGATGAGAGAGAGAGCACAATTACAGACTGTAGTTCATCTGTTTCTCTGCAGACTTTATTCTCTCCTTTCACCCTGATCTTCAATGATCAGGACCCCACAGGACCACCACAGAGCAGCTGTTATGTGGGTGGTGGGTCATTCTCAGCACTGCAGTCACACTGACATGGTGGTGATGTGTTAGTGTGCTGCGCTGGTACGAGTGGATCAGGCACAGCAGTGCTGCGGGAGTGTTTAAACACTGTGTCCACTCACTGTCCACTCTATCAGACACTCCTAGTGTTGGTTGTCCTCTAGTCCTTCATCGGTGCTCACAGGACGCTGTCGCTGTCGGCTGGACATTTCTGGTTGGTGGACGGTCCTCGGTCCAGCAGTGACACTGAGGGGTTTAAACACTCCAGCAGCACTGATGTGTCAGATCCACTCGTACCAGCATCATTGAAGATCAGGTGGTGGTCCTGTGGGGTCCTGATCATAGAAGATCAGGTGGTGGTCCTGTGGGGTCCTGATCATTGAAGATCAGGTGGTGGTCCTGTGGCGTTATAATATTTATAAGTATTAGTTCTTTATTTGATGATAATGAGTTAATGATGTTTCACTGTAAAGTCATCTGGTGCAGATGGCCATTAGAATCTGTTCATCAGTGCAGATGCATGGAAGTTGAAATATACACACACACACACACACACACACACACACACAGACTTAGAACAGAAGAACAGTACATGATTAATATGGCATTTCTTCAGTAATGAGTGTATGAGTGTGTTACTGTCAGGAAACCACGAGCAAACCTGTGTGTCTGTTAAATCTGCAGTGTAAATGAGTCACACCTCTGTGTGTGTGTGTGTGTGTGTGTGTGTGTGTGTGTGTGTGTGTGGGAATACAGGATGTGGGGTAGGAGGTGTGTTGCTTATCTACACCCCCTACAGTGCTGTGTTTCACACTCAGCGTCCTTCCGTCTTACACTCTGCTCTCACTGATCTGACCCGCACGTCTCTATTACTACTCACAAATGTGTCTATAAGACGTTTATGATCAAGTGATCGAGATCTGTGAGCAGTGACGAGCAAGAATAGAGGTTTATAAACAGTTATAGAGGTTTATAAACGCTATAGAGTAGCTTATAAACAGTTATAGAGGCCTTGTTAAGCAGTTATAGAGGTTCATAAGAAGTTATGAGGTTTATAAAACAGTAATGAGGTTTATAAACATGTTATAGAGGTTTATAAACAGTTATAGAGGTTTATAAACAGTAATAAGCAGTACTAGAGGTTTATAAACAGTTATAGAGGTTTATAAATAGTACAGAGGTTTATAAATACAGGAGGTTTATAAACAAAAGCAGTAGAGTGTTTATAAACAGACAAGCAGTTATAGAGGTTTATAAATGAGTTATAGAGGTTTATAAACAGTTATAGAGTGTCTGTTGAATATAGAGGTTCATAAGCAGTTATAGAGGCTTATAAACAGTAATAGAGGTTTATAAATAAAGTTATAGAGGTTTATAAAACACAGTTATAGAGGTTATAACAGTAATAAGCAGTAATAGAGGTTTATAAACAGTTATAGAGGTTTATAAATAGTAATAGAGGTTTATAAACAGTTATAGAGGTTTATAAACAGTTATAGAGGTTTATAAACAGTTATAGAGGTTTATAAACAGTTATAGAGGTTTATAAACAGTAATAAGCAGTAATAGAGGTTTATAAACAGTTATAGAGGTTTATAAACAGTAATAGAGGTTTATAAACAGTTATAAAGGCTTATAAACAGTAATAAGCAGTTATAGAGGCTTATAAATAGTTATAGAGGTTTATAAAACAAAGTTAGAGGCTTATAAACAGTAATAAGTAGTTATAGAGGGTTTATAAATGTTATAGAGGTTTATAAACAGTTATGAGTGCTTATAAACAGTACATAAAGAGAGAGGTGTATAAACAGTTATAGAGGTTTATAAACATTAATAAGCAGTAATAGAGGTTTATAAACAGTTATAGAGGTTTATAAACAGTAATAGAGGTTTATAAACAGTTATAGAGTAGCTATAAATATTATAGAGGTTTATAAATGCAATAAGAAAGTATAGAGGTTATAAACAGTTATAGAGGTTTATAAACAGTAATAAGCAGTTATAGAGGTTTATAAGCAGTTATAGAGGTTTATAAACAGTTATAGAGGTTTATAAACAGTAATAAGCAGTAATAGAGGTTTATAAACAGTAATAGAGGTTTATAAACAGTAATAAGCAGTAATAGAGGTTTATAAACAGTAATAAGCAGTAATAGAGGTTTATAAACAGTAATAGAGGTTTATAAACAGTAATAGAGGTTTATAAACAGTAATAGAGGTTTATAAGCAGTGATAAGCGGTAATAAGGAAGTGTATGAACTCTAATAAGCAGCTGTCGAGGTCAATAAAGGGGTCATAAAGGTCTATAAGTGTGAATAAACAGGAACTGAAGCAGTTGACGCTCATAACTTTTCTTCAAATTCAGATTTTAGTGAAAGATCTCTTCTGTTTACATGCTGATGATGATTATGACTGTAAAGTTAGAATCTGCTCCTTCAAACAGTTTCTCCGCTGCTTTCAGGAAAACCTCCAGTCGCAGATCAACTCCTGCAGGTGGAGACGTTTGAGGAGAGATTGAAGATAACCAAACAATAAAGGTGAAAAAATAAAAGGACCAATAGAAAAGGACGAATCTGACTAACGTGAGAATAAAATAAAGGAAGGAATTCAAGAAATAAGAACAGCAGGTGGAGTGACGGTCTAACTGCCACAGTGTATAACAGCAGGGGTTCTTTAATTCCGAGTTATTTAAGATCATTTCTTTTGGTCCATTTATCATGAAATTCTGAAAACATGTAAACGACAACAATCAGATCAAAAATATACGACATAAAAAAATACATTAAAGGCATTAAATTAAAGAAATAACAAAGAACAAAGACGGACTATGAACGTAAGGTGTGATGAACGGCTCTTTGTTGTGATGACGACTAACTGAACTGGCCGAATCGCCCACACACACACACACACACACACACACACACACACACACACACACACCTTCACACTACTGACCAATCAGAGCAAACTATACCCTCATTACACCAATCACACTCAATAAACCCAGCAGACTGATCCGTGCTGACCCCCTGACCCCCCCGGCCCTCTGATCCCTCTGTTTATTTTCTTCTGTCACCCAGAACACGCTGGAAGGAGGGGTGTGTGTGTGTGTGTGTGTGTGTGTGTGTGTGTGTGTGTGTGTGTGTGTGTGTGAGATCAGTTTACAGGCTCTGTCGTCTGAGCGGCTGTAAAAACTCCTTCACCTTCACTCAAATCTTACACCCCCCTTTGCCAATCTTTTCTCTCCCTCTCTATATCGTTCTCTCATCCTTCTCTCAACCCTTTCTTCCCTTTTGTTTCCTCACCTATCTCTCTCTCCCCTTGCATTTTCCCCTCTCCATCCATCTGTCTTTCCTCCCTCTTTCTTACTTTCTTTCACTTTCTCATTCTTTCCCTCTCTTTTTCTATCACCCTCTCCCTCACACATTTCCCCCTCTTGTTTCTCTCTCAATCTTTTTTCCCCCTCTTCCTCCCTTTTTTCTCTCTACCCCAGCTTGCTCTCTCTGTCTCTCTTTATCTCTCTTTATCTATCTTGTAACCTCTTTCTATCCTCCTTCTCTTTTCCCTCATTCTTTCTGTTTATCTCTCACTCCATTACTTTCTTTCCTCTCCCTCTCTCTCTTTCTGCCTGCCTCTCTTTCCCTCACCCTCTTTCTTTTCTCTCTCTCTCTCTCTTCACTCTCTTTTAATCTAACTTGGTATCACTGCACAGGTAGAACCATGTCCAACCATTCAGATCGTGTGGGTGGAGCTAAACATTCTACCTGTAGGTGAGTACGGTTGGTCTCCTCCGCTGGTCAGCTGATACTGGAAGGCGGTGACCCTCCTGCTGATGTCGGCGTGAGCTGTAGCCTCTATGAACAGCGCCCCGTGCTGTGGGAGGCTGAAACAGCGCTGTCGGCCAGCTGCCTGCTCCTCTTCACTCAGCAGCAGCGTCAGCTCGCCGTCCCGTCGCAGGTACACGGAGGTGCCGCTGGAGTCAGGCCGCGGCCGAAGGCAGACCGTGTGTGTTATTCCCTGGGTGGGTGTTTGAGAGTGTGTCATTGTCTGAGGGGGGTCCGTGTTGGGCCTCAGGTTGACGATAACAGCTCCTGTGGGGTAGAGCCACTCCAGAGAACCTTCAGAACAGCGCAGGTATACCTGCTCCACGTCTCGTACATGAGACTGGTGAGTTAGACCACTGCAGAGAGAGAGAGAGAGAGAGAGAGAGAGAGAGAGAGAGAGAGAGAGAGAAAGATTACAAAAAGGTGGAGTGACTGTCTAACTGCAGCATTGTTGGTAGATTATAGGTTCAATCCCTCGTGATGCCACAGCCATCAGACAGACAAACAGCTGCTCGTAGGACAGTTAGAAAGGCAAATCAGAATCCATGACCTTCAGGAACATTTAGAAGACTCTGGAATCTTCAGCGACACCAGAACAAAATCTCCTTCATGGAAGATTCATCAGAAAAAAAACCTCTCCTGCATCCTCACCACAAAATACAGCATCAGCATCTAGAACCAGAGACTACTAGTTCATTTTAGAGTCTTTTGGGACAACAGAACATTGCTTTTAAGCTTGGTGACCATACTCCAAATAAGTGTGCAGCAGCAGAATCCTGAAATGGAAAGAAACAAGTGCAGAAGGACGGCTGATCAAAGCAGCCTGGCGGCGTCACTTCAGTGCAGCCGGGTCAGGTCCAGGGTGAGGCCGGCCTGACGTGGCTTTTATAGACTTCAAGTTCTAAAGATTAACCAGCCTGTAAGGTGTCATGCTTGTTCTCACATTAATAACAAACCTGACATGGTCTGCTGCCGTCCTTTAGAGATAAACGCACAAGCGTACCCTCTTCGGTTCACTGTTCACTGTCCAGCTGAAACCTCGTACGCACTCTCTCACTTTGAGGCGGGTAAAGAATTTGCCAAAGAATTTCATACTGAATGGACCAATAGAAATGATCCAAAAGGATTTGGAGTAAAATCTTCTGAGCTGACTTTTCCTTCTCTTGTAAAGCTGCTGATATGGAGATACGAGGTTTTGCAGATGAGTTTGGTGTTACTCCATCACTGGTCGGTTTAATCTGGGTCTTCTCTACAGCTACACATCCATTAAGAAGCTTATCTGCTATTTCACTTATAACAAATGAGACTCGTAGGTGGAGTGACTGTCTAACTGCCACGCTGTTGGTAGGTCACAGGTTCAATCCCCTGTGATGCCCCAGCCATACATGGTCCAAAATCCCAGAGTGGAAGGAAAAAAACCTTCTTAACGTTCAACGGAACACTGATACAACTGGTACATAACTTTTAAATTCAATTACCTTCAGACAAGTTATTCTCACACATCTCTAACATGCTTTATGGAATCAAAGGTGGCTCCTCCATGGAATCCCTCAAAGAACCATTTGCAGCACCTTTCAGTCTGGAGATTACTAACACAATCAACTGCATCTTCTTCAGAGCTCACTTTCACTCCACGTTTGTGTCAGCAGACGAGAAACATCTCCACATCTGTGCTCCAGCCTGCAGTCGGGTAATTACACGCATTACCCCGTGATTTATCTGGAGATTAGATTACCACCCTGTCCTCCTGGCCGCGACTGTCAAAACCCCACCATCAAAAAAACTAAAAAGAAAAAGTGTTTCCACCCCTGGGGGCCCGAAGCCTGCGTGACCCCCAAATCCCTTCAATTCCAGCAGACTTGCTTTTAATCACTGTTATTAAATCATTATTCTGGAGGCAATTAAATGTTGGAGAGTGGAGCCTGAAACACGGCTAATAGAGGCCAGACAGGAGGTTGAAGGTCAGGGGTTTCTAAAGAAAGCATGTCTGTAACATCGTCTCCAAGATCCAGAATGGACTTGTGGACACAACTACCCCAAACCCAGTCCTGGAGTATCGGATTCCCCCATGTTTTTGTGCTTTTCCTGCTTAAACATTCCTGACTCACACCTGCTGATTGTCAATAGCAGCTCTGGAAAGCATGCATGGGAATCTGGCATTCCAGGACTGGAATTTTGTATCTCTGCTCTACCATCATTCCAACTGTCTACTAACCACTTAGCAACACCATAGCAACCATAATTTGTGCTGTGCATTGAAAAGAATATCATAATGATACAAATACATTAGTAACACCCAAAAAACCATCGGGGACACCATAGCAACCATCTGGAACACCTTAAGAATTGCCTTAAGCACCCTAAAAACCACTAAACTTCTCCATAGGAACTATCTAGCAAGAGCATAGCAACCACATAAAACCATGGGCTGACTGAAGATCTGGTTTGATCCCTTTTGAAAGCATAATAGATTACAACAAGCTTTGCTACCAGAGCAACTGCCTGGCAACCCCCTAGAAACACCATAGCAACCGTATTTAATACAGTTAATTTGATGTGCATTGCCAAGCATGCCATGATGATGCAAATATACTAGTGACCCCCAACCAACCAGCCTGGATGTCACTGGAACCACTCTGCTTCACAAAATAACTCCCTAGCAACACCCTCACAACCATGTAGCAACACCATGGCAACTTGAGGTACCATGGCAACAAATATCAGAACACCCACTTTTGGTGGGTACAGACCACTGCATACTAAGAACCCCTCAAGACCTGCCTGGTGTTCTGGAGATGTTCTGACCCAGTTGTCTAGAACATCCCAGTTTGGTTGTTGTCAAAGTGTCTGAGATTGTTATGGTTGAAGTGACTGTTCACTGACTAATACATCCAGCCCTCAACAGGAGCCACTGGGACCAGATCATCAGTGTTCTTCAGCTGCCAGTGGTGTTAGGAGACCCTCTGGTTCAGGGTCATCAGCTCTGTATCACAGTGGTGTAACCGGTCAATCATCAGCCCAGGAGCACTTATTAGCCCTCATTACACACAATCCAACTCCCACAGCAATGGTCACCAATACCAAACACCTTCTACACCCAGTGCACCTGATAACACCGGTCAGCTTCCGAACCACTGACCAACTCCAGTCCTGAGATAAGCTCCCAAAGCACTGTCTGATCCCAGTATCAGGTCACCAGTCTGGAGTCTGAGCGTTCAGGGTGCACTGAACCGACTCAATAAAGAATCAATTCCTCAAGAACAGCTGAATCAAACTGAATCAGACAGATTTGATACTGCATGGATCACTTCAACACTGAACGAATCACTGAATCACACTGGATGGAGTCACAGAATCCCTTTAGAAATGCAAAGAAAAGAATCATTTGACTGAATCAAAGAGAAACCAGTGATTTGATTCTTACGGAATCATTTAAACTGAATCCAACTCAGATTTCCTGATCGATTCCTAAAACGAATCAACTGAATCGAATTACAAAGTATCGATTAATGAAGAATTGATTAGAACCACAGTCAAACTGAACTATTCAAGTGTGTGTGTGTGCATGCATATGTCTGTGTGTAAATGCATGTGTGTGTGTGAGACTCACCTCCCCCTCCAGTTGCACTGGTCACTGGAGTACTGGGCTCCTCCGCTCCACACACTCCCGACCACCAGCAGCACGAGCGCGCAAAAACACACCATCCTCCTCACTCTTATCTGCATTATATCACTCCGGTACACTCCGCTGCAGTGTGTGTGTGTGTGTGTGTGTCTCAGGTCAGAACACCCATGCCCACCCTCTGCGCGCAGGAGCACTGACAGTGCCTTAGAGCGGCGCGCGCTCACTTACCTACAGCTTGCGGAGGGGGCGGGGCTCCCCGACACCACGCCCACACCATGCTTTTATTGGCTGCAGTCTCGTGCACACACCTTATGATGGTGAGGGGCCATAAACAGACATATCACATATACTGGACTGGAGTGGACAGTGTGTGCCTGGAGTGTGAACTCCATAAACAGTGTGTGTGTGTGTGTGTGTGTGTGTGTGTGTGTGTGTGCACGCGCCCTGCATTCCACTGGAGTCACTGAAACAGAACATTATGACCACCATCTTCAGGGGAACAAATGACCCCGACTCTCAAACAGCAGACGGATCTGATTTCCTCCAGATGTTTTATTTAAAATCAGACATCAAAGCAGGAAGGTTCTGTACAGTACTTACAAGGGTTCTCTCACACATAACAGTGGAACCCACTTCTATATGGGTTTCTATAAAAACTCTCTCACACACACACACACACACACACACACGAATGGCGTGTGGCCACTGACCCCAGATAACACCATAATGGAGAACACACACATCTATCATTAATCCAAGAAAGCCAGAGTCTGTCTTTCAACACACACACACACACACACACACACACACACACACACACACACACACACACACACACACAGATAAAGGGATATGAATGAGTGTGTGTGTTGAGATAAAAACACACACTGACCAATCAGAGAACAGCTCTTATCAGAGCAGTTATCACTCATGCATGCGCACACACACACACACACACATCAATTCACCATTACAAAAATCTATAAAAACATTTACACACTTCTACTGAAATTACTGAGCACACACACACACACACACACACACACACTCAACAATTCTTTAATTTATGATTCAACTGAGTGAAACCAGGAATCAACTGTGTAGATAAATTTGAACACTAGCACCAAAAAGCCTACATGAGTGTGAGTGTGTGTGTGTGTGTGTGTGTG
>CM067502.1:49644685-49647185 GCA_034509495.1 Acestrorhynchus altus | reverse complement strand
CCAGATGCTTCCTGGAAATAAAACTAAGACAAAACAAGCTAAATAAAGCTGATACTGGAAAGAACCCACAGGTCCCACACATCCCAGTACAGGTTACTATTTAAAATGATATCAAAAAACAAAGTTCAGCCCAGAGGGTATACAGCAAGCAAGCTCTTCTTCAAAGTCATTGTTTGGTGTTTATCTAAATGACTTTTCTTCCTGTCTGTTTTATGAAGCTTTTCCAGGATTGCTGGAATCTCAGAGTTCCTAAGTTCTGTCTACATTTCACATTTTCATTCTTTTCTTTTTCCCTGTTCTTGTCTCTAGTTTCACCAGCAGATTCCCAGTATAATGTGCAGTTTTCCCATTGTAAAGACATTTTCCAGTTTTGTGTCCAGTTTTACACCACTCGAAACATCCTGAACTAGTAGACGAGGCTGAGACCAGAGATGACGGATTGGGGACCAACAAGAATAAATCTTTACGGAGTTAAATTCTCCTGAGTCAGATGGTCTTCAGTCGGCATTTGAAGACAGTGAGGGACTCCAGGGGAAGTTCGTTCCACCATTTTGGTGGCAGAACAGAAAAAGAGTCGGGATGCTTGTCTCCTTGTGTTTTGAGGATTTGAAAGGCCAAGCCGAGGTACGGCTTGAGAGTTGACCATTACCATCATGGTTTTGTAGGTCAGCATCACGGTTCTGAATCTGATGTTCATCTACAGGAAGCCAATGACGGGTAGCAGCAGAGGAGTTAATGTCACTTCTGAACTTGGGGACGCTGAAGAACTTGGGGATCAGGATGAAGGGTCTGGATGGTCCACAATAGAAGGCCGCCAGAAGGGGAGTGAGTTTTTCTGGATATTTTTGAAGGTCTTGTTTGAATATTTCCAGTTTGAGGTGAAGTTACGATGACGAAGAAAAGTCACTTTCAGAAAAGAGGCATAAACATTTCCGAGAGCAAAACACTGGACGTGTGA
Source organism: Acestrorhynchus altus (assembly GCA_034509495.1). NCBI lineage: Eukaryota > Metazoa > Chordata > Actinopteri > Characiformes > Acestrorhynchidae > Acestrorhynchus > Acestrorhynchus altus. Next base: position 49,646,227 of record CM067502.1, on the reverse strand, counting down.
CGACAGGAAGGAAGGATGGGAAGAGGAAAGGAGAGAGTATTTACAGAGCGCTTCACTTCCTCTTTGTACCTCTGTGTGTGTGTTCTGAGTTTATGGCGCTCGCACACACACACACACACACACACACACACACACACACACACACACACACACAGCCAGGTGTAATAGGAGAGGGTCTTGGCCGATGTCATCTAGATGCTACACATTCAGCAGACACAGTGAAGATTCCACTCATTCCCGAGTCGAGAACGCGGGAAGATTCCAGACATTCCAGAAAAGGCACCCGCTGGTCCTGATCCTGTGCAGAGAAGGCAGACTTCACTGGGCCCCAGCAGAAACTGGGTGGTGATAAAACTGGGTTTCTTAATGTATGATGTAAGATTATGTAACACACATCAATAGGGGAGCCGAGATGCCTGAACCTCAACGGACCCGAACACCATCGAACACCCTTCGACAGACATGAACATGACCATGGAGCGGGCGAAGGAATCTCACGAAGGACTCTAGCCGTGTGCACCGACACTTGGAAGAAGCCGTAAAGCCTGGAAGAGGTTCGCCGGGGTCCAGGAATTCACGGGCCATCAGCTGGACGCGCTCCACCCTCCTCAACACTGTCAATAATGATCGGTGATGGTGTTCTCCGACGGCAGTGGCCTCTTTCAGCAGCTGCCACTGGAACAGCTTGAGGAACCTGACGAAGAGCCGAAGGCATTGCGATTCCCAGATCCCACGTCCTATCCAGCATCTGTGCAACATTCTGGAACAACAAGCTCACCCAGCAGATACCACAGATACCACCTTCAGAGGTCTTGTAAGTGGGACCAATGAATAGCAGCTAATTGCGGCCTATTTAATCATTAATCACTAATCATTTCCCTGCACACACACACACACACACACACACACACACACACACAACACCCACACACCCACACACCCACACACCCACACACCCACACACACACACCCTTTCATACAATACAACTGTCCATGTTTGTTTAGTTTCTGTCCAGAACTCCAGTATCAGTGAGTCAGATGGTGACTGAACATGTTTTCTTAATTTCTGGTACATTCTGTCATTCCCTGAGTCACACACACACACACACACACACACACACACACACACACACACACACACACACACACACACAAACGGTTAGAGTTTCTGAGGGGCAAACTCAGATTAACTGTGGAAAATCAATAATGAGCATGAAAATCCCCCACCATCCCACCACTTTCCCAACACACACATTAGATACATATTACACACACACACACACACACACAAAAAGAAGGAAAGAGAAAGAGAGAGCTGGTACTATTCTGAGCATGACAGTCTGTATGTGTGTGTGTGTGTGTGTGTGTGTGTGTGTGTGTGTGTGTGTGTGTGTGTGTGTGTACTCACTCCAATATAGAGTGTGTAGCAGCATGTTGATGGTAGCGATAGACCAGCAAACAATCGTCCACTTTTCACAGAGAACTGCCCAGTCGATGGACTGATAGAACCACAGGAGATCCTCCGAACGCCGAGATCGATCA
>CM067502.1:49612185-49642185 GCA_034509495.1 Acestrorhynchus altus | reverse complement strand
AGCTGTGGTTCTGTAGAAGAAGGAAGACTCTAAGCTCCTGTTGGACTGAATGGGTTTCTGTTTGTGCTCCAGATGTTTCCAAAATAGTCTTTAAAATAATTATAGCTGTACTATTCATTTCACACACACACACACACACACACACACACACACACACACACACACACACACACACACACACACACACACACTCTACAATCAATCCCTCTCATTTTCTTCCTCAGGAACGGCGGTCTACCCTGCGGTAACACGTCCTGCCAGCTGCTGACCTCCAGCGTGTGCCAGGCAGTTGGCTCCACCATACACAATACGCCAACCACAGCCGCCCACTCCACCAAACCACCATTCTTCTTTACTCCAGCCTGACGCCAGTCTGTCCAGCGCTGACCACCGACCCAGGGGTCAAAGGTGGAACCAACAAACCGCCTCTCCTCCTTGTCCTCACACACCGCCTCCTCTTTCAGATCTCCATGAGTGAAGAACACGGCTCCCACTGACCAGAGGAGAACTTTAATCCTCAGAACAAGACCAGCAGCAATCGGGGAGGAACTCACTGCGTAGTCGACTGTGGACACCTCCGATTCGTTTCTGAAATGACTAGGTTTTCCAGCATTGCTGTGAGGATTTGACTGCATTCAGCAACCTCATCTCCAACTCCCCAACTCATCCCAGAAGTACTGATGGAGCTCCATCATTCCAGAGAACACAGCTCCACAGCTCAATGCTGCTCTAATGCCTAGACACGTAAACACAGGTCATGTGCTCTCAAATCAAAAAACGCTGTATAGAATCATAGAAGGAATCAGCCATAACATTAAAACCACTTGGCTAATATAGTGTAGGTCCATTTTTTTGCCACCAGAACAGCTCTGACCCATCAAGGCATGGACACCACAAGCCCTCTGAAGGTGGCCCCAAGAATAACGATACAGGAGACCCTGTAAGTTGTGGCCCCCTATGAGCATCAATGAGTCTCGGGTCCCCATGAGCCTGCAGGTGGTTTACTGGTCATCCAGGTGGGGTTTAGAAGCCTCACTCTGAATGAAGCTGTCCAACAAGCAGTGAGGACTCATTTGCACTCAGCATTCCTTCACTGACAGGCAGCAAACGGCCCAACGGAACACACACACACACACACACACACACACACACACACACACACACACCCTCTGTAATTCCTTTAGCAGCCTCCATAAAATCCTTCAAAACCATTAATAACTACTCCCGACTGCAGAAACGTCCAGAATTCCCCCACATTCCACACCAGGGTTTTTCCGAGCCCCTCCACTGACTATCCGTACACACACGCTCCACTGTTCCAAAGCCTGCAGAGCCAGAATCCAACTGTTCAAAGGCATTATCTCAGCAGTCTGCCTGTAAAACAACCACGTCTCATTACAACAGAAGTGGGCAAAGGCACACTTCAGCGTTCTGAAGTTTCCAGTTAGAAGAGCAAAGACTGACCAAATGTGTGTGTGTGTGTGTGTGTGTGTGTGTGTGTGTGTGTGTGTGTGTGTGTGTGTGTAAACTACACTGCAAAAACATGCCCATGTTGAATTTACTGCTTTACTGAAGTAAAAGATAAACATCCAGCTCATTTACATAAACCCACCTTTTCAACCTACAGCCATTTAGCTCCGCCCACACATTCGGTCATCATAAGGGGGCATCATACATTCTACATGCTTCTGTTTCTTTCACAGTGTGTGTGTGTGTGTGTGTGTGTGTGTGTGTGTGTGTGTGTGTGTGTGTGTGTGTGTGTGAGAGACTCACAGCTGTAGGGTTAAGGACAGCCTTTTCATACTGTAGTCGGATTCTCTGGGGCATCATAACATCATCCTGCAACACACACACACACACACACACACACACACACACACACACACACACACACACACACACACACACACACACACATTTGTCCACTTTATAGATTACAGTCGAAAGCACATAATCACGTCTGTTAGAGATCACTGAACACCTCCACACACAGTCTGACGAGATGCTGACGGGGGTACATGTGCTTCCGTTACCTGTTTGCAACATTATCAGTGTAGTTTTACACCTAAAACAAAATTTATAGAGAGAGAGACAGAGAGACAGACAGAGACAGAGAGACAGACAGACAGAGACAGAGAGACAGACAGAGACAGAGAGACAATAGACCTCTTACTCAACACATCTGCCTTAAAGAGTTCTCGGTGTTACTCACAGTGTGAGGAAATATCTACTGTTGTTATGAAACACTCGTACCCTGTCCCACTTCACACACTACACATTCCAACACTATACCCTGTACACTACACACTCTGTACACTGCACATTAAGCTTACAATGTACAATACACTGGGTCAATATATTATTCCCCTGAGCTGCTTACGCTCCAACACTGTCCACTATACTTTAACACTGTACATTACAGAGTCTCACTGTATACCATCACTCCTTGACCGTGTGCCACACCCTGAACTCTGTGCCCAATTCCTGCACATGGGAAACCTGGTGTATTTGGAGGTAATGTGTGTTTCTCATGGCCCAGTGTGTGTGTTTTGGCTTTGAGGGGGCCTTGGACAGGTTTCCTATCTGTATAACAGAACACACACACACACACACACACACACACACACACACACACACAAACTTGCAGAGAATGCTTTATGTCAAGCCATCATAAGCACAACATAAGCCATATATTACAAATGACCAAGAGACATTACTCTGTGTGTGTGTGTGTGTGTGTGTGTGTGTGTGTGTGTGTGTGTGTGTGTGTGTGTGTGTGTGTGTGTGTTCTGACAGTATGGGGAACCACAGAAATGCACAGTTAACCTACAAGCCCTACAATCTACTCTCGCTCGTGAAGAACTACACTCTTTTCTTTTTGGTTTCCGAGTTAAATTTGATATATTCAATCATTCAGACTGTAGTTCATCTGTTTCTCTGCAGACTTTATTCTCCTCCTTTCACCCTGATCTTCAATCATCAGGACCCCACAGGACCACCACAGAGCAGTGGAACTGTGTTCTCGGGAATGATGGAGCTCCATCCAGGACTTTTGTGATGAGTTGGAGATGAGGCAGCGTGGTGATCATCCAACATCCTGACCTCCCTGATTCTCTTGTCACTGAATGCAATCAAATCCTCACAGCAATGCTCCAAAATCCTTCTCTGGACAGTAGAGACAGTTTCTCTTTTTAATAGCCCTGATTTTAATAGAAGGCGTCCCAATACTTTTGTCCAATAGGGCAGATATAATGTATGTGGACCATTATTACTTACTGAACTACACGACCCAGCGTCGCTAATGTCTTTAGCCATTTACACACACACACACACACACCACACACACACACACCACACACACACACCACACACACACACCACACACACACACCACACACACCTCATTAATCTTGTTGTTCAGACAGATCTGTCAAACACTAAGTGGACTGTAAGAGACACCTGCTTGTGCAGGGTGTGTGTGTGTGTGTGTGTGTGTGTGTGTGTGTGTGTGTGTGTGTGTGTGAACACTAGTGACATTCCTTTACACTTATATTTTTCATTATAAACGACAGAGCTGAGAAATCTTCATTTATTTTCAGGTTTAAAGTAAAAAAAATCCCACATTTTGAAAGACTTTCAGACATGAATGTACACACACACACACACACACACACACACACACACACACACACACACACACACACACACACACACACACACTCACCACGTCCTGGAAACACAGGTACTGTCCAGAGCTCTGAGATACAGCCCGATTCTTGGCAAAACCAACTGCAAACAGGAAAGATCTCATTAAAACAGCTTCACCAGTTCAGCCCCAGTTTAGCCCCAGTTTAGCCCCAGTTCAGCCCCAGTTCAGCCCCAGATCAGCCCCAGTTCAGACCCAGTTCAGCCCCAGTTCAGCCCCAGTTCAGCCCCAGATCAGCCCCAGATCAGACCCAGTTCAGACCCAGTTCAGACCCAGATCAGCCCCAGTTCAGCCCCAGTTCAGCACCAGATCAGCCCCAGTTCAGACCCAGTTCAGACCCAGTTCAGACCCAGTTCAGCCTCAGTTCAGACCCAGTTCAGCCCCAGATCAGACCCAGTTCAGCCCCAGATCAGACCCAGTTCAGCCTCAGTTCAGCCCCAGTTCAGCCCCAGATCAGACCCAGTTCAGACCCAGATCAGCCATCTCCATGTCCACCTTCGCTACATCCATAAACCTTCTCTGAGCTCTTCCTCTTCTCGTTCTTCCCGGCAGCTCCATCTCCAACATTCTATGTCCAATATGTCCACTATTCCTCCTCAACACATGTCCAAACCATCTCAACCTGTCCTCTCTGTCTTTATCTCCAAACTGCTCCACCTTCACTGTCCCTCTGATCTGCTCATATCTAATCTTGTTATCTGTAACTAATTCCAGTAAAATGCGTTTACAGAACGGGTGTGAAAAGAGGTTCTCTGGACCGTCTCCATCCACCCTGTCCAGCGGTGGCCGAGTCTGGTCCCCGGAGCTGCATTTCACTGTGTTCCTCTGCTCCAGCCAGATGTTTTGTTATGTTACCAGGAGCTTCAGGACGAAAAGTTACTTCATCTGGGTCATCTATCCCATCTCCACCCTACCGTTCCAGCCCTCAGCATCCAGATGTTTGTTTAGTACAGAAGTCCATTAACACCAGCTCACTAATGAAACATCTGTTCCTTATAAGGAATGATGGACTCCTGTCATGTCTGTAGGTTCTGAAAGTCAGAACCATCCAAAAAGACTGAGACAACCTCTTAAGATCAGACTAAATTCTGGTCCTTCGGTCTGGACTGTGGTCCGCGGCACCTTTCACACCCGCTACTTGGACTTGGACCTTCTGGTCTGGTCCGAAAGTGTTGAAGCACCCTTAATTTAAAGCCACAGATGTCTTATCTACACCTGTCCACTTCTGTAAGACGTGGTGAACACACCTCCTTTAGGCTTGGCTGAGTCATGGCCTGATATTACCATGGAAACACCTCTCTTCTCCAGTTTATCACGCCATCCTTCAACAATCGCTCTGGACTTGTCCTGCAAGAAAGACACAAAGACAGAGAGAAACAGGTGAAAACAACCTCAGTGTGTGTTAGTGTGTGTTCCGGTGGTACGAGGGGATCAGACACAGCAGTGCTGCTGGACGGTTTAAACACTGTGTCCACACACTGTCCACTCTGTGAGACACTATGACAGAATTACAAAGGGTTCTGACGGTGCAGTGAAAGTGAACGAGGCGTACCGTACTGGAGTCATCATAAACAGAGAGCTCCATGGAGCCCGGGAAGTCCTGATCCACCACCGCCTGAAGACACTCGTCCAGCCACTCAGCTCCATTATACACGGGTACAATCACTGACTGAGAGAAAGAGAGACCAGAGAGAGAGACACCAGAGAGAGAGAGAGAGAGACCAGAGAGAGAGACCCCAGAGAGAGACCAGAGAAAGACAGAGACCAGAGACACCAGAGAGACATCAGAGAGAGACAGAGAGAGACCAGAGAAAGAGAGATCAGAGAGAGACACCAGAGAGAGAGAGAGACCAGAGAGAGAGACCCCAGAGAGAGACCAGAGAAAGACAGAGACCAGAGACATCAGAGAGAGACATAGAGAGACCAGAGAAAGAGATCAGAGAGAGACACCAGAGAGAGACCAGAGAGAGAGACCCCAGAGAGAGACCAGAGAAAGACAGAGACCAAGAGAGACCAGAGAATGAGACCAGAGACACCAGAGAGACATCAGAGAGAGACAGAGAAAGAGAGACCAGAGACAGAGAGACCAGAGAGAGACCAGAGAGAGAGAGACCAGAGAGAGAGACACCAGAGAGAGAGAGACAGATCAGTGTATTTAATAGACAGTCTGACCCACATCTTTCCCTGAAGGACACTGACCACTTGTATGTCGGTGCCCTCTGCTGGCCTGTCCTCCACACTGCTGTTTTCCCAGAATCCTCTGCGGCAAATTCTCTTCACTGTCACACACGAACCCTCAGAGTCGCCTTCAAGCTTCTGACAGCTGCTCATCATCACACACAGCTCACAGCTGTAACACACACCCTTTGGTTTGTCATAGTTCAGATCTCCAGACAGAGTCAGGTCCACTACTGAAGCTCAGATCTTCAGTGTCAGCTCCATTGATGAACCTCAGATCTTCAGTGTCAGCTCCACTGGTGAAGTTCAGATCTTCAGTGTCAGCTCCACTGGTGAAGCTCAGATCTTCAGTGTCAGCTCCACTGGTGAAGCTCAGATCTTCAGTGTCAGCTCCACTGGTGAAGCTCAGAAATCCAGTGTCAGCTCTACTGATGAATCTCAGATCTCCAGTGTCAGCTCCACCGATGGAGAGCAGACCTTCAGTGTCAGCTCCACCGATGAACCTCAGATCTCCAGTGTCAGCTCCTCTGATGAACCTCAGATCTTCCGTGTCAGCTCCACTGATGAATCTCAGATCTTCAGTGTCAGCTCCACTGATGAATCTCAGAGCTCCAGTGTCAGCTCCACTGATGGAGCTCAGATCTTCAGTGTCAGCTCCACTGATGGAGCTCAGATCTCCAGACAGTGATCTTCTACCCTCTCTACGCTCCTGATCTCACATGTAAACAGAGATGGAGGCGAAGGAACATCTAGCAGATTTCCAGTCCAGTCACCACGTGTAACAAAAGCTCCACTTCCTTGTATTGGCGGGGAACGTCTCTGATTGGCCAATGCAAAACACGGACGTAGATGTGATTGGACGCACTTGCTGTCAATTAGAATACACGTATATGATTGGATAGACTTGATTGGCGACACCTAGTGGCGAAACTGAATAATACATTTATTAATATTAATATAAATATCAACTATAATGACTTTATTATGATTAATTAAAGATTTAATTCATTTAAAGTCGCTCGTTTGCTTGTTTAAATTCTTATTAAATGTATTATTATGTTTTATTTATTTTATTCATTTTGATTCTGATTTGTATTATATTGTTATATAATAATAATAATAATAATAATAATAATAATAATAATAATAATAATAATAACAATAAAGGTCCAGGTGACACACCAGGTCCAATGAGTTTGTCTTAAAGAGCCGTGTCCCCAAACTTAATTAAGTCAAACCCGAATTTAAATATTGTAATAACTGATCAACAGTAACAAAAAATATTGAAATTAATTATGTCACTTAACATGTTTGTACGTATGTAATTAACATGTAAGTAACATGTAACGAATCAGAGATTTCGTTATTATACTTTGGTTGAGATACACTAGTATATATATATATATATATATATATATATATATATATATATATATATATAATAGTAATAATAATAAAAAGAAAAAGACACTGCTGTCCAATGTAAATAGTTTGTTTATTAAAGTATTTTTGATTAATATATCATTATTAATAAATGCAGACACATGTGTGTCAAACACTCATATATGTGTCACCAGTTCAAAATCATCAGTAACAAACAAAGATCAGAAAGGAAACCAGAAGCCTGACATCTTAACAGAACTGCTGTATTAAAGGCTGTGAATGGACAATAACTGTCCCTTCGAGCCGAGACAACACGTCCACTCTCTCTGCTTTTACTGCTTACAGGCCTGTATTTGTATTTCCATTTGATTCTATTAAACATTGTCCACAGTTTTAACTCCAAACTTCACCCTGATCTTCAGTGATCAGGACCCCACAGGACCACCACAGAGCAGATATGATGTGGGTGGTGGGTCATTCTCAGCACTGCAGTCACACTGATATGGTGATGGTGTGTTAGTGTGTGTTGCTGGTACGAGTGGATCAGACACAGCAGTGCTGCTGGAGTGTTTAACTAATTTATCTAATGCCCTCTGGAACGATGGAGCTCCATCCAGGACTTTTGGGGTGAGTTGGGGATGAGGTGGTGTGGTGATCGTCCAACATCCTGAGGCTTGTGTTGCTGAATGCAAACAAATCCCCACAGCAGTGTTCCAATATCTGAAATACAGTCTTCCCTGGACAGTCAAGATTCCAACAAAAGCAGGATAAGCTCTCTTAATATCCTTGATTTCAGAAGAAACACTGAATGAGCAGGTGTCCAAATACTTTTGTCCAGATAGTGTGAACTTTCACATCGTCCATCCTAGTTTTGGACATACCAGGGTTTTGCGCGACAGAAACAATATGAAATGTATTATTAATCTTTATATTTCAGCAGTTCCATCGTAGCTGCTCAGTAATCAGGGAGAGATATTCATCGGTTGGTGGAGGTTCCTGAGACTCCAGCTGAGATGGAGATCTGGACAGGCAGGATGGTCAGCGCGTTTTCGCTGTCGTTGTAGAAGTACGGGTATACTTTCTTCCTGCATGCCTGCGTGAAGGTGTATAAATCTGTATTATTGCCCGCGTTGGTGAAAGTCACATGATCTTTCTCCCAGTTAACTGTTACACAAATTCTCTTGACGCTCTGCGTCGATCCGATCTTCTCAGCAGAACTGTTTCCTGCACAAATGTCATTGCCCCGCCTCCAGACAGTATAGAATCCATTCTTTGTGACTGCTATGCAGGGTTTCTTCCTGTCAACAGACTCTTCTGCCACTCCTACAGCCCAGTCTTCACTCTCTCCAACCTCCACCACCCAGCTGTGAGCTCCTGATGAGAATCCTTCAGAGCCCAGAAGCCCTTTATAACCAGTCATTCTCTCTGGATTGTCTGGAAGTTGAGCTTCTCCAGTTGATTTTGAGACACTGTTCAGATCCTCTGATAGGCTGAGGTACGGGTTCGCAGTGTTCGGCTCTAAAAGCACAGGAACTGCAGAGGAACAGAAAAATTCATACTGAATTCAGAATTAAGATGTGCTATCAAGACTTTCCACACTGTAGGATGGAGTGATGAATTGACCCCGGTGGAGATATAAAGACTGGACTGGTCATATACAATACAGCTGAACGTTTGAACGTGTCATATTCTGTTACAAGTTCAAATTCATATCAGATATGAACCTGTATCAGATATGAACCCTGATCAGATATGAACTCAGATCAGATAAGAACCAGTATCAGATATGAACCCGTGTCAGATATGAACCAGTATCAGATATGAACCCGTGTCAGATATGAACCAGTATCAGATATGAACTCTTATCAGATATGAACCAGTGTCAGATATGAACCCGTATCAGATATGAACCCAGATCAGATATGAACCCGTATCAAATATGACCCCTTATCAGATATGAACCCATATCAGATATGAACCCGTATCAGAGGTCATATCAAACCCTTTTCAGTGGTTATCTAAACTAAAACAGAATTATCAGACTATTATTAATTGTGCATAATCACAGTTTGGACAGAGATCCTTCATCTTCTCCCACACTCTGTATCTCAGGTTCCCCAGATGTTTGACCACATCAATCAGCACTCCTGAATCAGGCTCTGGATCCGGAACGGTGTACTGAGCTCTGAAGATCAACAGAAACATAAACTCTAATCTTAATCTTCAGCGCTTTCTATTACTTCTAAAATAGTCACAAGAAATTTAAATGTTTACCTTTCAGTTGTTCTCTTTACATCCTATAAATCAATACATAAATAAAACATTTATTAATAATCATTCCGTTTATAGAGCTCCATTCATATCCATACCAGCTCAGAGGTAAATACACCTCACCTGCAGAAAAAAGACATCGTCCTTCAGCTTATCACTCGATTCTTCGATCCGAGACTTGATCTCATTGATCTGTTTCTCTAGTTCTTCGATGTTCCTCTCCATCCTGTGGCTCTTCTCCTCTTCTTCCTTTCTCAGAGCAGATATCCTGGTCTCCTCCTCAGTTCTGAGGAACCGGTGGAGCTTCTCAAACTCCTCCCTCATCTGTTTCTCCGTCTGCTGGGACTGAGACTGAAAGTTGTTTCATTTATAGTTTCAGTTTGTTTGTATTCTTCACAACAGACTTCAGATGAAGACTGATCTCGATATCATACCTTAACACGTGCAGCCATCGAGTCACTGATACCCTTTACTCTCTGGAAATCCAGAAGTTTCTTCTCCAAGCTTCTTACAAGGGACAGAATTATGTCCTAAACAGACGCAACTCATCTTCAATAATGTTATTGTATAACAATGTTATTGTTATTGTTGCTTGATTGATTCTCTCTTGAGAAACCAATATTTTATTGACATCATTTTATATTATATACTGGAGTGGTTTGATATCCATAGCTATAGAGTTGGGTCGGAGCAAAGAGCTGGACTGTCAGGTTGCCTGGAAGGTTGCTGGTTCAAATCCGTCAACTGGAAGGTTACGACTGAAGTGTGCTTGAGCAAAGTACCATGGGAGGGGCTGCCCACCACTCTGGGCACGTCTGCTTACTGCCCCTAGTGTGTGAATTCACTAGTGTGTATGTGTGAATGGTTTAAATGTGGAGGACAAATGTCCTCTGTGTGCAGCACAGTGGATCTACAGGGGTTGGACAATGAAACTGAAACAGCTGTCAGTGTAGTGGGAGGTATCATGGCTATATTGGAGCAGCCTGGTGTCCAATCTTCATTAATTGAACCAGTAAGAGCAGAGTGTGAAGGTTCAATCAGCAGGTAAGAGCACAGTTTTGCTCAAAATATTGCAATGAACACAACATTATGGGGGACATACCAGAGTTCAAAAGAGGACACATTGTTGGTGCACGTCTTGCTGGCGCATCTGTGACCAAAACAGCAAGTCTTTGTGATGTATTGAGGGCCACGGTATCCAGGGTGATGTCAGCACCACCAAGAAGGACCAACCACATCCAACAGGATTAACTGTGGACATAAGAGGAAGCTGTCTCAAAGGGATGTTGGGGTGTTAACCCGGATTGTATCCTAAAAATGTCCTTCCCAAGACGAACTGACGCTGTATTGGCCACAAAAGGAGACCCTAGTTCACCAAACTAATCAATTATTGTGGTCTAAAACCAGGTGTTTCAGTTTCATTGTCCAAGCCCTGTAATTATCTCCTTCTCACCTCCTACGTTGATGTTACTATTTAGGACAATGTTTCTTCAGATAATTTGCTGGAGTAACTGTCTCTACTGTCCAGGCAAGGATCTTTCCTGTGAGAATTTGATTGTATCCCGTGACAGCTGTGAAAACAATTGTTGTCGCAGTCTTAAATGATGTGCCAGGCTCAGCTGTACGGCGGTTCTGTCCAACTGTGTTGAACATGGATTTGTCATTGTATTTAAAACCCCAACACCTACAATCTACCACAGAGCCTAATAATAAATCTCGGTTAGAAGGTGGCATTGAGTGGTAGTGATCAACTCATGAACCATTACATTCACCATCTCCTTCTCCAGCAAACCACAACCAGAAATAATACACATTAAACATTTATTCATGAAGACAAACGTCCACGAATGTTCTTTCATACCTTGTGATGTCTGGCAGCTTTGCTGGGGGAGCAGAAACTGTGGTTCTGGTGGTCCTGAGACACACATTGCACACACACCATCTTCTGATCATCTACACAGAACAGAGTGAGCTTCTCAGAGTGTAGAGAACACATTGTGCTCTCTGATCCAGCTTTACTGGAATTCTCTTTCTTCTCCTGCTTGTAAGACTCACAGATGTTCCTCAGGGTGAGTTCAGGAAGTGGATCGTCTCTCAGTGACAGTCTTCTGCAGACAGGACACTCTCTCTCCTGACTGCTCGTCCAGCTCTGCTGAAGACAAGTCCTGCAGAAACTGTGGCCACAGGACAGAATCACTGGATCCTTAAAGACTTCGAGACACACGGGACATGAGAGGTTCTGGTCCAGAGAGGAGGAAGAAGAGGCCATCGCTGCTCAGAGCTGTCAGTCCTTCACAGAAATGAAAGTGAAAGTGTGGAGGAGCAGAATGCTCATTTCCTCTTTCCATAAAGCCCCCACTGGCTCACAAAATGAGATGATTAAATACTGTAGAGCTCATTTCATACTGAAGACGTGACATTTGTGCTTCTCAATATTTGAAAAAGCTTTTTGAATCATTTAATTCAACAATTAAACAATTACATTTATATGCATTCGTTTTTCAGCCTCAGCTTCAGACACGAGAAAGACAGTGACTTAGTCCATATACTTAACTCTGACTCTCTGAGACACCCGGCTCACTGAGACAGAGACACCCACCTCACTGAGACAGAGACACCCGCCTCCCCGAGACAGAGACACCCGCCTCGCTGAGACAGAGACACCCGCCTCACTGAGACAGAGACACCCGCCTCACTGAGACAGAGGGACCCGCCTCCCCGAGGCAGAGACACCCAGCTCACTGAGACAGAGACACCCGCCTCACTGAGACAGAGACACCCAGCTCACTGAGACAGAGACACCCGTCTCACTGAGACAGAGACACCCGGCTCACTGAGACAGAGGGACCCGCCTCCCTGAGACAGAGACACCCGTCTCTCTGAGACAGAGACACCCGGCTCACTGAGACAGAGGGACCTGTAATATTTAAAACAGCGTTTGTGTGTTAAAGAAACGGGTTCCATCAGTGGATAATAATAATAATAATAATGATAATAATAATAATAATAATAATAATAATAATAATAATAATAATAATAATAATAATAATTATTAATAATAGTAATAATAATAATAATTAATCATAATAATGATAATAATAACAATAATAACAATATAATATAATAATAATAATAATAATAATAATAATAATAACATAATAATAATAATAATAATAATAATAATATAACAATAATATAATATAATATAATATAATAATAATAATAATAATAATAATAATAATAATAATAATATAATATAATAAAATAATAATAATAATAATAATAATAACATAATAATAATAATAATAATAATAATAATATAACAATAATATAATATAATATAATATAATAATAATAATAATAATAATAATAATAATAATAATAATATAATATAATAAAATAATAATAATAATAATAATAATAACATAATAATAATAATAATAATAATAATAATAATATATAATAATAATAATAATAATATAATATAATAATAATAATAATAATAATATAATATAATATAATATAATATAATAATAATAATAATAATAATAGCTTTTATTTATTTAGCATTTAAACATGTATAAAATGTATAAAATTATATATAATTTTCAATGTAATAAAATAATTGTCAGTGTAATCGTTAGAAATAACCCATCACTTCCATCAAATCCAACCAATATCTGTAAATTAAAAAATTAAATACATAAAAAAGGCACAAATACATTTTTATTTCATATTTTAATTAATACAAATTCTATTCATGTTTTTACTTTTACTTACATTTTTATTTACATTAAAATTCTCTTCATATTCACATCAGAAAAGAAGACATATTGGAGTTTTCTAACAATCTCTGGTACGAATGACAGTTTATTTTGTGACTAAACGTACGTATAAATACAAAACATACGACAAAATCAGGATCTAAAGGTTAATTAACCGTCCAGGACAACATGCAGAGACCACGGGATTGTAGGTGTGAATCCTTAATGAATCAAATGAATCACTGATTCGTTGTTTCAGTGCAATAAAATCATATTGTTTGTTTTGGAGATTTTCAAAGGCAGGACTGTCAGGCAGTGACCGCTGCTGTTGCAGAAGTATGGGTACATTTTCTTTCGGAACGTGCTTTTGAAAGTGTATATATCTGTACTTGTGTCGAAGTTGGAGAAGGTCACCCGACCTTTCTCCCAGTTCAGTTTCACACAGATTCTCCTCACGGTTGGAGGTGCTATCTTTTTGATAGACTTGTTCATTCCAGCAAAGATTTTATTCTCCTTCCTCCATATGCAGTAAAACCCGTTCTCTGGATCTGCTCCACAACCTTCCTTCCTGCTGACAGACTCATCAGCCACTCCTACAGCCCAGCTCTCACTGTCTCCAGCATCCACCACCCAGCTGTGGATACCTGAGGAGAACCCTTCAGAACCCAGGATGGCATTGTAAGCACTGATTCTCTCTGGATTGTCTGGAAGTTGAGGGTTTTCCATAGACTGTGAGACGCTGCTTAGATCCGCTGATACGCTGAGGGAGGAGTTTGCAGTGTTCGGGTCCAAAAGCACAGGAACTGCAGAAGAACACAAGAGTTGGAGAGACATGTTTGTGCAGTTACTTTGAACCACGTGTACTAATAAATGTACCCCACAGGACCACCACAGAGCAGCTATGATGTGGGTGGTGGGTCATTCTCAGCACCGCAGTCACACTGACATGGTGGTGGTGTGTTAGTCTGTGTTGCTGGTACGAGTGGATCAGACGCAGCAGTGCTGCTGGAGTGTTTAAACACTGTGTCCACTCTCTGTCCACTCTATCAGACACTCCTACCGAGTGTCTCCACCTTGTAGATATAAAGTCAGAGACAGAAGATCATCTGTTTCTGCACAGTTTGTGTTGGTCGTCCTCTAGTCCTTCATCAGTGCTCACAGGACGCTGCCCAATGTACGCTGTCGGCTGGACATTTCTGGTTGGTGGACTGTTCTCGGTCCAGCAGTGACACTGAGGGGTTTAAACACTCCAGCAGCTCTGCTGTGTCTGATTCAAGAAATGTTGAAAACGTATGATAATAATGCTGTTACTCACAGTTAGGACATAAGTCCATCATCTTCTCCCACACCCTGTATCTCAGGTTGCCCAGATGTTTGGCCACGTCAATCAGAGCTGACTCAGGTTGTGGGTCTGGTACGGTGTACTGAGGCCTGAAGCTGAAGATACACATTCACACAAACCTCAGCACTTTCTATTATTTGAGAAACAGTCACATGAAAATGAGTAAATTCTATACTTACCTCTCAGCTGCTGTCTTCAGATCCTTTAAACCAAAGGAGTAAAAGTATGTATTGCTTAGTTTCAGTTTAACGGCGTGTATTTAGATGAAATGTAAACGCTCCGATAAACTTTACCTGCAGTAACAGCTCTTCATCTTTCAGCTTTTCCTGAGATTCTTTGATTCTAGTGCTGATCTCCTTGATCTGTTTCTCCAGTTCTTCAATGCTGTTCTTCATCCTCCGGCTCTTCTCCTCCTCTTCCTTTCTCAGGTCAGAGATCCTGGCCTCCTCCTCCGTTCTGAGGAACCGGTGGAGCTTCTCAAACTCTGCCTTTATCTGTCTCTCTGTCTGCTGGAACTGAGACTGAGCGACAACAAACACAAAGTATTTATATGTTTGTTTGTTTGTTTGTTTGTTTGTTTGTTTGTTTGTTTGTTTGTTTGTTTGTTTAAAGATACATAAACACATTCTTTATGAAGCCGCTTTCACATTTATCACTCTTATAACCCACCTTAATGTGTGATGCCACCTCATCATTGACCTCTTTAACATCTTTGATGACTTGGAATTTCTTCTGTAAAGTTCTCAGATGGATCTGAAGAGACTCCTAACAAAGGTTTCCTTCATTCATTTATACATTTTTATTATTTTATTATTATAAATAACATCATGCAAAACTGATTAACATATAACAAATCAAACGACCTAATTTGCAGTTATGGTTAGGGTTAATGTACGGGTTAGGTGAAGGTTTTATGGTTAAGCTTACGATTAGAATTAAGGTTATGTTTGATTTCACTGTCCTACCTTGTGTGGACCGGCAGCTTTGCTGATGGAGCAGAAACTGTGATTCTGATGGTCTTGAGTCACACACTGTCCACAGACCAGCTTCTGATCATCTACACAGAACAGACTAAACTTCTCAGAGTGTAGAGAACACTGGGATCCACAGTCCTTCTCCTTCTCCTTCTCCTTCTTCTTCAGTGAGTAAGATTCACAGGCGCTCCTCAGAGCCAGGTCAGGAGTGGGATCTTCTTTTGAAGCCTGTCTACAGACTGGACACTCTCTGACTGGATGTGATGTCCAGCTGTACTGTATACAGATCTTACAGAAACTGTGACCACAGGAAATGACGACGGGATCCTTAAAAATTTCAAAACAAATAGGACACGACAGGTCCTGGTGCAGGGAGTAGCGGGACGATGCCATAGTTGCTACCCAGTTAAAGCTCCACTGAAATGTACCTGGACGAAGCAGACGGTCATACAGTATTAATGGTCTTTAGTAATTGCTGAAATGTAGTTGGAGAGAAATGGAAAAGCTCAACATTACCTGTCAAATGATTGTAAATCTGTGCAACAGCAACGACTGAACTATAGAAACTGGTTTAAGGAAATGTCGTGGGGTTGTTTTAATTGGTGTAAAGGCATGAACCTGTCCGGCAGCATTGACTGTTTCTGACAGATTACTGATACCGTGAGGAAAGAATGTGTTTGTGCTGGTTGAATGAAAGTCATCGATGGAAGGATCAAGATCAACACATGAATAATTAAAAAAAAAAAAAAACAACAGTAGGTCAGGGATCACCAGCCTCCAGAGCTACCTTGCTGCAGGGTTCAACACTTCTGTGTCTGATCCACTCGTACCAAGGCAACACACACTAACACACCACCACCTCGTCAGTGTAACCAGTGAACTGATTGTCTCTTTTTGTTGAGGGGCAGGACTTTATCCACAAACAGACAAGTACTCCACACGTTAAACACTCAGAGTCCTAAATAACATTTAAGGGCTACTGTCCCCGTGAAACAGAACTCATGACATTGTTGCTCCTGGCAATGGTTGGTTGATGCTTCAGTATCGATCCAGCTTTCATTTTCCCAACTATAAGATCAAGTGCTTAAAGTCTTCATAATAACATCTGTTGAGATATGAAGACGTCACTGCGACGTCATCTTCGTAACATCAGAGATAAGATTCCTAAACTGAAGAGGAAATCTTACAGCCTTAGATAAAGACAACGTTACTCACAATAAGGACAGTGAGGAAGGAAATCTTCTCCTACAGCTTGAATTTCAGGTTCTCCAGATGTTTGTCGTCAATCAGAAGTCCTGAATCAGGCTGTGGATCCAGTATGGTGGACTGAGCCCTGAAGATGAACAGAAACATTTACTCTAAGTTTTGTGTCCCATGCAACAGTTGACATTAATATTTACCTCTCAGTTGCTCTCCTGACGTCCTATAAATCAAATGTTCAAGTCTTCATTATTTAGCTGAGTTGAATTTTGTGGATTGATGCTGAAAATAGACGTCATCACTAACCTCACCTGCTGAAACAAGGCTTCGTCCTTCAACTTATCCTCTGTGTCTTCGATTCTAGTGCCGATCTCCTTTATCTGTTTCTCCGGTTCTTCAATCTTCTTCATCCTCTGGCTCTTCTCGTCTTCTTTGTTTCTCAGATCAGAGATTCTGACCTTCTCTTCCTTTGTGAGGAACTGGTGGAGCTTCTCAAACAGTCTAATGCCAGGTGGACTAGAGGGTATAAAGACCCGCAGCATTGAGCTGTGGAGCAGTGGAGCTGTGTTCTCTGGAATGATGGAGCTCCATCAGTACTATTTTATATTCTGAATAACAAAAATATCTATGTGATCAAGCCCTTCTTAAAATGATGAAAATGTCTGATTAGCAAATAATACTGTTAGTAAATATTCCACAAATATGAGTTTTATTTTATCTAATTCCTGGAGATGCTCTGAAAGTCAGTGCTACCGTCTGCAGGTGCTCATTTAATCCATACGGGGGCTGCAACTGCATTAAGATCTCAGTCCCTAGTAACAACAAAATAATCCTCTTTGTTCATTTCTTCATTCAGACATCAATACATCTGCTTCATCAACACGTCTCCTCTTCAGAACGTTTCTTTCCAGGAGTAAAGTCACCTGTGCACATCTGCAGAACCTCATCAGGGTCAGTGGCTTTGGATGGACAGCATCATAAGTCAACCAGAAATGACCCCAATCCTTTATAATCATCATATTTTAAAGGATGTCTCAGTTTAGGTCTTTAGATCCGAAGAGGACGTTGGTGCACGAAAATACAAAGATACAAAGACGTGTTTGTACCTTGAGGTTCGAAAGCCAGAGATCCAGCAAAACTACATTCTGAACATACCTAAGCATGCATGCATCTCTCTCTCTCTCTTACTAGATTCTGGAACATTGCTGTGAGGATTTGACCAATCCACCTCATCCCCAACTCCACAACTCATCCCAGAAGTACTGCATGGAGCTCCATCATTCCAGAACATAGTCCTACCCTTGATTTATACCCCTCTAGCCCACGCCGCATTAGGCATGGTGCCAACAGGTTCATGTTTATCCAGAGAGTCTTATTCTATTGGCAGTACGTCTCTAAGGGGACTAGAGCTTTGTGATTAACAAAGTTTGGAAATCAAACTTGTTTGGTCTCTTTCTGATGGTAGAAGCTGCACTTTGACATCAGCTGTAGCGAGAGCTACCTGTAGGTCTGTGATGAACATCTTAGGCTTGTTGGATCTTCTTTACTCATCTTGTGGTTCTGCTCTTGGTCTGGTCTGGTCATGTGGGTAGTTGTTCTAAGGTCTAAGAGAGCTCTTGCCATGACAGACAGACACTCAACCTCCAAACGTGATCTGGAGGACCTCCTGCCCTCCTGTCCATACTACCTTCACCAGAGGATGGTCGTGCTAAAGAGCTGATGTGTTGGAAGGTGAGTAAACACTAAAATGCAGATTTAGAGATGATATGAGGTGCATGGATGCTGTAATTGATAACACAACCAGTGAGCAACCACACCATGTGGGAGACTGGGGTTCAATTCCCAGTCTGGGCAACTATGCTGTGCTACACCAGTAAGAGTCATTGGGCAAGATTCATAAAACTACCTGAGATGTTCAGGTTTGACTGTATGTCTATGATGTGTCTCAAGAAAGAACAGCCAACTCTAGTTTTAGTGCAGGGTGGATGGGTGTTTGAACATGCTGCTGTCTGACACACACACACCTGTGTCAGGTAGACAGACAGGCTTAGACAGGTATCTGTGAGGTTGAGGTGTTTAAGGAGGAGGTTCACTGAGTGCCCAAGTGTGACAGGTGTAACTTCACAGACGGCTTCATAATGCACAATGAGTGCACAAAACACAGCACTGCTGCTGCAGTGTTTAAACACCGTGTCCACTCGCTGTCCACTCTATTAGACACTCTCACCGAGTGTCTCCATCTTGTAGATGTAAAGTCAGAGACAGAAGCTCATCAGTTTCAGCACAGTTTGTGTTGATCCTCCTCTAGTCCTTCATCAGTGCTCACAGGACGCTGTCCACAGGATGCTGTTGGCGGTCCTGATCATTGGACAAACTGCTCCATGACCCTTTCACCAGTTCATTGGTTGACCTTCCTCTGAGCACTTTTGGTAGGTATTGACCACTGCATACAAGGAAGACCCCACAAGACCTGTCTGATGTTCAGGAGAACAGAAAGTTCCAACGCCGTGGTCTAGAGTGCTCAGGTTCTCGTGAAAGTGTCATACCTGACTGTTCACTTGCTGCACATATGCTTTATGTAATGTGTGTTTTGTACGGTTCCTCAAGGCTTGATTTGCATCAGGTGTATGTTTGCACTCTCACCTGCAGGCTTGCTTTATATCAGGTGTGTCCACGTTGCCCGAGGGCTCTCCAAACTAACCTTAAGGCCACACCCACTTTCAACAGACACCCACACACATTTGTAACTTTTTGGCAGACAGAGCTGGTTGTGCCAGTTGTGTGTGTGTGTGTGTGTGTGTGTGTGTGTGTGTGTGTGTGTGTGTGTGTGTGTGTGTGTGTGTGTGTGTGAGAGAGAGAGAGAGAGAGAGAGAGAGAGAGAGAGAGACTGGAGGAGGACAGGTGAGCTCTGTATAGTGATTAGTGCACAGGTACAGGACAGATCTGTTCCTCTGAAGAACTGGACATTAAAGACATACAGAGCTTCAAGAGGAACCTGAGGTGACCTCAAGATAGACAACAGATTCTTTAATCGCTCAGAAGGTCAGTGTGATATTACTGTTATTGTGTTATTGTTGTATTAGATTTATTACATAGTTTTAGACCCCTGTGAATCAGAATAGGACATCTGAGCAGTAAGTGTTTAGTTCTCGTCATGGTTTTAATGGATCACTGTGTTCATTAAACATCTCCAAAGTTCTCCTGAAGGCAGTTTAGTATTATTTATGGTTCTCGTCAACACATGTTTGGTAAATCAGTGCTTATTGATGTTAAATCAGGTGTGCTGCTGATGGAATTGAACCACACACTGGGTGGGGACATCCCAGAGAAATCTAGACCCAAGTTTTGTTCTTCAGACCAGCTTACCTGCATCTAACTGGGTCTGGAGTTTCTACACTAATAATGGGATTAGGGTGCTAAAACCTCTGTCACACGGAATGTGATTATATTTATCAGACTGGGTGTGTATGGTAGGTTGTTTCATGGTCTAAAGGAAGGGTTTTCGGTTTGGGTGTGAAGTTCTGCACTAAAAGTCTGTAGAACTTCACACCCAAACCCAAAACCCTTCCTTTAGAAACAACCTCGCCCAAACTGACTCAATGAGTCTGGGACAACTTGAGTGACAACTTTTTGCAACAGAGTGTGAAGGGTCGGGGCGGGGACGGCTAGGAATTAGCATAAAGGCTGCATGAGGGGAGGACAAGAGAAAGAGAAGAGAGAGAGAGAGAGAGAGAGAGAGAGAGAGAGAGAGAGAGAGAGAGTGAGGATGAGAATGAGAATGAGAATGAGGAGGAAGGTTGTGTAACAAAAAAAGACAAGAAAGGGAGCCAGAAGAGCAGAGGAGGAAAATTGAGGAAGACGTTTAAACTTTTAGATCAGAACAATTAAGCCCACAGAAATGTGGTGTAACTTAACTTACCCACCTATATGATCAACTTCAAATGACTGAACAAACACTCAAACAGACACACAAACTGAAACTACCCTTCTCCATGTGGATGGTCCCGTACTCCTGCCTGGGCCTCAGGTGGGTTTCACTTATGCAAATAGCCCCCTTTGGGCCAATGCAAAGTGCAAAACCCATAGCTCTCATTTTCATAATTGCTGAGACTCTAGCAGACTTCTAAACTTGTCATTGTGTTGCTTCAGGCAACAGTTACTGAGATGAGCTGTCAGCCCTGCTGGCTAAAGTTTCAGGTGTGTTAACAGGTTTAATTCAAATGTGTTGGGTAATTGCTGGCCTTTCATCGAGGACAGATGAGGCTATAATCCAAACTACACAGTACCTAAGGGAACGGAATTCCCGAGGCTTTTGAAGCATTTTGGACATTGGCATGCTTTGACATTTTTATACATAAATATTTTCCTTTCCTTTTTCTTCAGGTCATTTATAGGAATTCTGCTACTGAGACCCCATCTAAGAAGATTCAATCATTTCCCAGAAGAACAGCGCAGTCAGTGTCCAGATCTGCACATCTTCCTTTTTGGGTTCATAGGGATGAACCCTCCCACCAAAGAACGGAAACCTAAGAAACCACATTACATCCCTCGGCCTCCTGGCAAGCCCTTCAAGTACCACTGCTTCCAGTGCCCCTTCACCTGCAATGAGAAATCCCACCTGTTCAACCATATGAAGTACAACCTGTGCAAGAATTCCCTCTCCCTACTGTCCAAGAAAGGCAACAGTCATATCTCCAACACCGCCACAGAAATGAGCACAGAAACACAGATGGAGGATACAGTTCCAATGCAAACAAGTGTGAATATGAAAGACATTTCCAAGGTTCCCCAGACAGATATGTGTGAGACCATGCTGAGTAATGATCAAAGGAGCAATACCCCTGAAAAGGAGATTGTGGCTACCAAAGAACACATCTCAACAGTTCTGGTAGATGCTTCAGATCCGGAATCATCATCCAGTAGTGGCGCAGAACAATGTGGTCCTTCAATATTGAAAACAGCTGAATCGTGTGAGAAGGAAGGGCAACATTCTCCAATTTCTTCCTCTCAGCAAGATGAGACATCCATCACTTGTAAATCTGAAAAGTCCCTCCTGAATCCTGTTCCTGAATTATACAATCCAGTCCCTATTCGGAAACCTCTACACTCATTCTTCTCTGGTTCTGAAATTGTTGACCGCAAATGTCAACAAAAGCCGACAGAAGAGAGAGAACGTATCTACCAAGGTCTCGAGTACTCCCCTTATACCTTCTCACCTCATCTCTATCCTGTCCATCCCTCATTCTCACCTTATGTTCTTCCTGGCAACTTCTACAACCACTTCTCTTCTCCACCACAGATATCCCCATATGTTCTGGACGCTCAAAGAATGCACCCACTCTTACCAGGGCAGGTCTTGCCTGTCCACTCCTTTCCTACATATCCTACCATGGAACAGTATTACAGATTCTGCCATTCAACTCCTCCTTATAGTTACAGTGTGTACCACCCAGATCCAGATCAGCCCAATTTGACCACTCTTCCTTACCCAGCCATGGACCGCTCTTTCCTGGGTGTACAAGGAGGATGCATGGGCACCACAAGACCTGATGGTTTCCCCAACACAAATCTCTACTTACATCCATACCAAATGGCCCAAAGGGGCAGGCTTCACCAAGGACACATGCTAGGAAGTGATGGAGTTGGTCAAGAAAGTAAAGAGTCTCAAATGAGTCCCAGAGTTGGGGTTCCTGCAGCTGGGTCACCAGACAGGCCAAACACAAAAGATCACACCCAGAAGGACCAGAGCTCCTGGAAGCCAATACATGAAAGTGCCATGGTTATCCCACATAGTCAGTCAAGCGATGCTGATGCTACTGAAGATGTATCCATACAAGACAACTCTAAAGAACACCAGAACAGGTAGGACACTAATAGTTTCAAATACTCTGTAAGGTACAAAATTTCAGGGTTTCTTAAACCTGACCCTGGTTCCTCCTGTATTTCACCCACCTTAAACAGAAATTGGGTAAAAATAACTCCTTTACTTCTTTTAATTTCTTCTCTCTGCTTTCTTTCCTTGTCAAGTCCAACATTAAGACCAGCTGAAGAAGAGTCAGCTCCTCTGAACCTCTCTAAAAAGGAGCAGATTCAAGCGAGATCATCAACCCTTTTCGAGATCCCTCTGAACCTCTCTTTGAAGTCATCCTCCAGCATACCTTCTTCACAAACCCACTCCCAGGATCCTCTACTCATGAAGAAATACACCCAAGGATTTCAAGATCAAGATGATGATACTGCAGAAGAGCAGAAACAGACAGCTGCTTTTGCATTATGTCAGCTGGCACAATGCAGCCCATCAAACCAAATGCAAGTCTCTGCAACTAGTTCACACTTCAGCAGATACACCAACACTAGTGTTGATGGCGGACTTGTCAATGATCCCATCATCTGTGTTCCACCTCAGAACAATTCTAGTAGTTCAGAAGACAGTTCCCACAGGACAATTTCAACCCAAGACACAGTGGAAACTCCTTTAGATATCACTGAAACTGTCAAAACGGGTTCTTCTGAAATTCCTACTCCTGAATCTACCATGAATGTCAACTGCCCAGAACCTTGTGCTGAAGGTGAAGCAGTATTTCCTTCCAAAAATGAGGTGGAAAATCAGATGAAGGCAGAAAGAGGTCAAACACAAAATGCAAAGAGAAGAAGAGATCCAGGACCTAATAACCGCATTCTCAGGAAAAGACTTCGCTGTTGATCAAATTTATTTAGAAATGACTTTACATCCACTGATGTTGTTGAAGGTAATGCACCCTGTCTGGGAGGTATTGCTGGAGGTACTATACCCTGTCAGGGATGAACTGTTGAAGATACAGTACCATTTCCAGGGGGTATTTTTGAAGGTACAGTACCCACACTAGGAGGTATTCCTGCCTTATCCTCAATGACTCCAGGTAAGTTCCAGAGCCACCATGACCTTGACTAGGACAAAGCAGATATGGAACTGGATTGATGGATATCTGGAAGGGAAACAAACTGAACTTTTTTATGTATATTATAATAAAACATCTGTGTAACCTCTGTGTCTTCCACCTGGATTTTATTTGTATTTTTCTATTCTGCTACTTCCAATTTTAATTTACTCCAAAGGAGAAAAACCCTTTCAGATTTCTTGCTGTGGAAACTTGCCAAATGTGCCTTATCTATTCCACACACAGGGCCGTGTTCCTGGGGTTCTAGGCTTGACAGTTAGAAACTGCCAGACACACAGTTTAGCAGGTGTACCTGAAACCTGCTAAACGGTGATCATGGTGGGCAGGTCCAGACACGCTGAGCTGCCTGACCGTTGAGTTTCTCAGTTTCATTCGCTTCCCCAAAACAATGCATGCAGTCATTAAAGGGAAGTTTATATCAACTACATGTTCTGAATATACCTTAGATGGTACAACACAAGAACATTCAGTCATCTCATACTGTTTCGAGACTCCAACCATGTCCAATCCTGAGGATCCTTAGTCCTGTACAGTGTAGCATTGGAATGGATGCAAACAGAATGAAGATAATAACTCCCAGAAACATCTGACATCAGTTAAATGAAAATGACATTCATTTATTGGTGCTCACCAATATACTGATATATACCATTTGTATCATACTACACCGATCATTAACCTGATGCATTTGCCTTATAGGACACACTAAACTCAGTTCGATGTTCACCATATTCATCAATGGCCATTAAACAATAAAGCTGGTATTTATCAATAAATTAACAGTGTCTTCAACAGAAGAACAACAGCATAGAACAGTTCAGCATTGCAATATACCGTATGATCAGTCTGTCTGGTTCTCTCACCAGCAAAGGGAATTCCCTTTCACTTTTGTCTATTAATGTCCATGACTCAACCTTACAACAGTGGTTCTCAGTCCTGGTCCCGGAGGCCTCCTACCTTAACCCCTTATTTGGCTTCCCTGCTTTAACCCTCATTTCAACCCAATCCGGCACCGACATTCTCAACCCCATAGCTGCTCTTGTATCTCAGTAAATTGATTTTAGATAGTAAATAATAACATGTATCTCAGTTACAGGTTCTTTCAAACCCAATTGGCATTTCTACCAGTGTAGATTTTACCACTTTAGTGTCTTTGAAAACTGCCATTTGGCTGCAGTTTGGTCCACGGTAATGATATCAATTATTTAATTAACTCGTTAAACCCAGTACATAACCTCACACTTCAGTTCTCTCATAATTTACAAAAGCTTTATACACCCTATAAGAGAATCCTGTGGGATCCCGCAAAATACCCCGAACTATTACCAAGTAATTCACAGTAGATCCTGCGTCAAGGTTAAGAACACAATAATAATCCTAGGGAACAAAGGGTTCATGTTCACTTTAAGCAAATAGAAAAATAATTTTTGGTTGCATAAAGAACTGTTTTTGTGAAAGAAATGTGAGTACAAAGAACCTTAAAACTGGTAAAGAACCATTGCATTTACATATTTAAAGATTTAAATGGTTGTTTTATAAAAACAGAACTTTATGAAATTAAAAATTGCTCTTACAGGAGCTCTTTGTGGTTCTATCATTCCAGACTGTAGTTCATCTGTTTCTCTGCAGACTTTATTCTCCTCCTTTCACCCTGATCTTCAATGATCAGGACCCCACAGGACCACCACAGAGCAGCTATTATGTGGGTGGTGGGTCACAGCACTGCTGTGTCTGATCCACGCGTCCCAGCACAACACACACTAACACACCACCACCGTGTCAGTGTGACTGCAGTGCTGTGAATGACCCACCACCCACATCATATCTGCTCTGTGGTGGTCCTGTGGGGTCCTGATCATTGAAGAGCTGGGTGAAAGGAGGATAGCTTAAAGTGATGTAACAACATAGGCATGACACTTTTCAACCAATCAGGTTTTAGAGTTGAAGCTGCATCGTACTTCAGGACCAGGGATGAGAACCACTGTCTTGCTAGAACATCTCAAAAGACAGACTGTTGTTTGTGAGCAGTTCATTGGTTGTGCAGGTTTTGGTGGGTGGGCTCCTGAGGTCCTTACAGAAAACAAATGAAACAGGGCCAGCCCAAAATGCACTGTGGTTAAAGGAGCGGTCAGGGAGGGGGTTACAATCAGTGCTGGACCTTGCTCAGGCTTAGTTTCAAAAACCCACAGCAGGCAATAAACAGAAGGCAACAGAAAGCGAGTAAGCTTTGACGGGGACGGGGACGGGGACGGGGAGGGGGACGGGGGTGATAAAGGAGTGGTGCTAAAGGAGCATTCATTCTCAGTGAAGCTTGTAGCCTGGTATTCCTGAAATGTTGGTTTTCCCCTCTTAAAAGCTTTGTCCTGTCCACTCTGGGCCTAAGAGGGGAGTGTCCTTTAGACTGACCGTTCAAATGTCTGGTGCTGTTGGCCGGGTAAAGTAGGAGAGGTCATGCTGAATGCCAGCTGAAGCCCATCTCAGAATTCATAAGCAGCATGCGAGATTGTAGACGTTATAATTTCGCTAGAAGGCGAGTATTGAGCCGATATATTTGGATTAGTTGATCATTGTTGGAAGTTGCTTTGAATCCAGGGCTTTTTAAACTAATAAATCATATCAGTATCAATAAATATTGAGTCGTTTATCAGATCAGGAAGCAAGTTCTACTCTTGCACCCTAAAGTGACATTTGACCAGCTCTAAAGCAGAGTGAGTGTGAACAGAAGTGGTTCTGATCCAGATCGCTCCTCAGAGGAAGAAGCCCTAAACCCTAAAGGGTCATTGATTCACATTCAACGAGTTTTAGATGAGATCGGTTTGTTCACTATGAAATAAAGAGGCTGTTTACACCTTTCATCAACATGGACAAATTTCAAATTGGAACACACCCAAAAATCAGCTCGCACTGCACACACAGTGACACACACACACACACACACACACACACTTGTGAGTTCACACTAGGGGGCAGTGAGCACACGTGTCCAGAGCAGTGGGCAACCCTATCCACGGAGTCCCGGGAGCAGTTGCGGAATTAAGTGCCGTCGGTCTGATTTGAACCAGCAACCTCATAAGGTGGGTTCTCTAACCACCAGCTTAAACAGAGGCTACAATTTCTACCCAGAATGTTAGAATTTTATTTGGAATTTGTGTAATAAAATAAAATAAAATTATTTTACTAAAACACCTACCTGTAAACAATAAAAACAGACAGACCGGTCACGTGGAGTGGTCTCTAATTTTTCCCAGAGCTTCGTTTTCCCCATTAATGCTTGTAACCTTTTATATTGTGTGTGTTTATTTGTTTATTTATTTATTTATTTATTTATTTATTTATTTATCTAAGTTAAACTTCTGCCGCTCAAGAACAACATCCAATCAGCTTGCCGGTTTCTACGTGAGTGGGTGTGCACGTGGGCAAAAACGATTTTCTCAGATTTGATCTCAGTGTTTGAAAATATTAAAAGCTGTGGCTCAAATCCGATTCGTGAAATCAGACGTGTCCACACAGACAGGATAAAATCAGATCTGGGTCACATTAAAGCAAAAACGGGGTTTGAGTCACTTCAGCCTGCGAGTGTGAACGCAGCCTTTGTTTAAGCTGATCCAGATCAAGGTATAAACAGCCTCAAAATGCCAACGGTTAAACCTGTTTCAGTGCATAGTCCAGTGTGCAGCCCACATTAGGTCCAGCTCAGCCTACAGTTCAGATTGAAAGCAGAATGTGTGAACACGCGGTTCGGATCCAGATCGGCTCCAGAGTGCGTCTTTCTTCCTCTCCCGAGAGGCACTGGCCGTCTCTGTGGTTTTAGAGCTGAGGTCGTGAAGTTCAGTTGAAAGCAGATCACTTTCCCCAGTTTGAAAGCAGACCGGGTGTGAACGGACGTGTTTCTGATCCAGATCCCTTCCACCGGTGTCTGTAGATTTAGTTCAGTTCAAAAGAAAAAGAAGTGTGTGTTTCTGATCCAGATCACTTTCAAACGAGTCTGTAGTTCAGTTTGGACGCAGAATCAGAAAAGGTGTGAACAGACGTCCTTCTGATCCAGTTTGTTTTCAGAGGAAAGGGTTGTGGCTGTGGCTGTGGAGCTGAGTTTGGTGGGAAGGTGCTGGGGTCAGGGGTAGTAGTGGCTGGGGCAGGTTGCCGGGCAGCTCCAGCAGGCCGTGCTGAGGCTGGGTGAAGGAGGAGGGCAGCGATGGACGCTGCTGTTGCTGTAGGGGCAGGGGGAGGGAGGCGCTGTAGGACAGAGTGTGAGGAGGCTGAGGGGAGGTGGAACTCGGACGCATCTGATTGAGAGTCAGTCTGGGCTGCTCACAGTGGAATGGGTTTGTGGGAGAGGGAGTGCTCAGACCTGTACGAGAGAGGGAGAGCGAGAGGTCAGTATTGCCCAGTACATACACAGAATATATTCATAGAAATACAGGTGTGTGTGTGTGTGTGTGTGTGTGTGTGTGTGTGTGTGTGTAACCTGAGAGGAAAGGGTTTTTGCTCTTGGCCGGTGGGTTTGTTGGGATGAGTGTGTCCAGGTTGACGAGGGAGGCGGCAGTCGGGCCCAGAAAAGCTTCAGGTGTCCGGCACATTCTAGGAGTGACCGACTCCAGCGGAGGGCCCAGACGAGAAAGGTCAAAAGTCACCGGACTGTCCTCTACTCTACCGTTCACCTGTCCCCCCACCAAGTCTGAAAAGGGGTCTAAATCTGAAAATCACAATCAATTCAGAACCAGAATCAGAATCAGTGTCCAAACAGAACCAGTCTACAATGGGTTCTGAATCAGAACCCACAGTGACTGTGTACCTGGTGGGCTGCTGCAGCGTGGGCTGAACACTCTGTCCGGTCCCTCCTTCCTCTCTTCCTTTATCTCTTCCTCCACTCGCAGCTCCTCCTCCTCCTCTTCCTCTTCTTCTTCCTCCTGGATGGAGAACGGGTCGAGTCCCACTGAAGCTACACACATTGAAACACACACCAGTGCTCAGGATGGTCGAACACGGCTGGGACGAAAGTGTCTGTTTTCACGGTAAGTGTGATGCGTTACTGGATTCACTCCAGAATTCACTCCTATATGATTTGAATCACCTCTTGGTGGCATCAGAGCAGATCAGTGAGAGGTAGTTCGCCAGGCGAAAATGCAGCTTCAACACTTGGTGGAGGTAGTTTCACACACTGTTAGTATAACTAGTATAACCTCAACCTCCATACCTGGTCGAGCCGGACTCCTCCAAGTATGTTCTGCTGACTTGGGGCTTGGGTTGGTGGGTGGAGCTCCCCAGGGATCAGGAGGTGTCTGGCTGTTTCCCCATGGGTGGGAGGGGCTACAGGAAGAGGGCTGGTCCGTCCAAGGACTGCCGACTACAGGAGTACTAGACTTAACTACAGCTGAGGGAGCGAGAGAGACAGAGAGATACACACCGAGGAGTTTCAACCAGGCATGTTTTTTAAATTCGGAACAAAAAAGGGCAGCCAATCAGAGCAGAGCTCGTTTGCATATATGAATCTAAGAGGCACAGATAATGTGTGTTTAGTTCTAAGAGCTTGGAAAACATCGGCCATTTAAACGTGGTCACGAACCGACAGTCTCCCAAGGGTCCGAGGTCATCGGGCAGGTAGACTGGGCATCCCAGGGGTCGTCACTAGGTGGCGCTTCAGAAGAGGGCCCGAAAATGTCAACCAGATCAATCATGGCTGACTAGAAAGAGAAACACAGCATTACGGAGCCAATCACGCTGAGCCAGGACTAGAACAGAGTAATGAAACCGTGATTCTGCGCATTTAATCTCATTAGAACGGATCTCTCACCTCGCCTTGTCCCGATTTGCTCTCTCTCCTGCTCTGCTCTAAAACTTTCTGAAGTTGGGGGTCGTCCCCTTGACGGCTGCGCTGCTCCTTCAGACACAGAACACACACAAGCTGTATGAAGTCCCACTGACCGAAGAACCGGCAGGAGAACTGAAGGTTAATGAAAGGATTAGTGAAGTTAATGAGGTTCATGACAGAGAACTGAGGATTAGAACACACACAGGGAAGGACAGACCTGGAAACGTCAGAAAGAAGACAGTGAAGTGTAACCTGTATACACACACACACACACACACACACACACACACACTACCGGTCCAAAGTTTAAGAACACCCAATATATGTAGTGTACATTGTGCAGATCTTCAGTGGTCAGGATCCCACAGGACCACCACAGAGAAGCTATGATGTGGGTGGGGGCGGGTGGTCATAATGTTGTGGCTGATTGTAAAG
>CM067502.1:49602185-49609685 GCA_034509495.1 Acestrorhynchus altus | reverse complement strand
ACGTGGCAGCAGTTTCAAAGCCGCTCAGGAGCTTAGAAAACATTACGAATAATGATGTCGACAAAGTCGTACAAGTACCTCAGTTCAGCCCCGTGACTCCCATCTGAGTCAAAGCCGGAGCCAATTTGCAGCAATGAATTATTCTTCATTCATTAAAGAGTCGCCGGAAATTCAATTCTAACCAACTAATGCATGTCTGGAGTATAAAGCATCAAACCGGACTCCAGAGCATCTTATGATCTTCTCAAACCGTGGAGGTCTTTCTTATGTATGACTTCATGACTCAGGGTCACACTGACAGAACACAGTAGATGGCATCACTCCTTAGGTTCTAAAGTCGTGTGCTCATCTAAATGCCATTCCTGTTCTTACGCAGTTCCTCAAGGTTCAGTCCTGGAACCAGCATCTCTGTCTCGATTCTCTCCAGTTTAACAGAAGAAATAGTGAATAAAACTTTTCCTTCCATCAGTAGAAACTTGAATGCTGTGTCTGAAGCTTTCATCTTCACACTCCAAGTCCCCGGTTCAACTTTGTGGGATGTTTTGATAGTTTGAGGTTCTTTTATTCACCAAAACGTTAGAAAAGTGATCTGAGGCTCCTTCATTTGCAACGTAAATATTAACAGAATTTAAATATTTTAACGAATTTTACTCATTTTACTAAAATCCTGATGAAAATTGATCATCCAGAGTGTTTTGATGTCATCAGCCCCGCCCCCTCTCTCTGGTCAGTCAGAGTCTGTATGCAGGTTGATCATCAGCCCCGCCCCCTCTCTCTGATCAGTCAGAGTCTGTATGCAGGTTGATCATCAGCCCCGCCCCCTCTCTCTGATCAGTCAGAGTCTGTATGCAGGTTGAGTATCAGCCCCGCCCCCTCTCTCTGATCAGTCAGAGTCTGTATGCAGGTTGATCATCAGCCCCGCCCCCTCTCTCTGATCAGTCAGAGTCTGTATGCAGGTTGATCATCAGCCCCGCCCCCTCTCTCTGATCAGTCAGAGTCTGTATACAGGTTGATCATCAGCCCCGCCCCCTCTCTCTGATCAGTCAGAGTCTGTATGCAGGTTGATCATGTTCACGTGGACTGGAAGCTCCTTTGGAATTTAAACTGGGAATAATTCAGCTGGAAACCAGTGAATTTGAGTGTGTTTACGAGCTGGATTATCATGTGCGTTTCATGTCTGTAGGTTACTCTGATCCTGAGATATGAAGCATGGTAGTGTGTGGGTTGCTTATGTACAAATGTCATTTATGATTTATAATTTCACACAAGTTACCAGTGAAACGTGTTAGTGTGTGTCCTGCTGTCCCCTTTAATTAAACACTGCTGTATAGCTGTCACCTCCCCACAGAGCCCAGACGTATCAGAGTAGGTAGGTCATGAGAAGAAACTGGCTGGTGGGGTGTAGTGGAGATCTGACTCTCAGGCTCCAGTTTAACACCTTTCTAAACGTTCAGGCCACATTAGTGCTTCTAACTCGAAGACTTGATACATAATCTGTCCCAAACGTGTGTAACCCATTGGACAGAACGCTATAAAGCACCACGAGCAATGGTCTTTAGGGACCCAGTACGTCTGGGATGAGCTGGAGAAGCTACACTAATCATCCAACATCAGAACGTGACCTCATAGAGGTTCTCAGGGGGCTGAATGCAATCAAATCCTCCTCACAGCAATGTTCCAACATCGTAAGGTCTTCCAGTAGAAGCGGGGGCTGTTGTCCTGCTGTATTAATGCCCGAGACACTTTGGAGGAGGAGGTGTCCACGTACACTTGTCAGTACTATGTACGTACATGAACTGCAAGTGCACTTAGTACCAGGTTTACCTCAAATAAAGCGCAAACACAGAGGGCAGTTGTCGGTTCTCTTCGCGAGCTGTCGCTATGGCGACAGAGACCCACAGGGGAGTAGGGGAAAACGAGGCGATGGAACTGCCCCATATTTCTCTCTGTCTATCTCACACACACACACTTACTGCAGAGAGGCACAACTACAGTAAACACACACTCTTCAACCGTCCTCTCCACTACCGTATGTCTGCTCAGAAGAAGATGCTCATCAGGCTAGAAAAGGTTACAAAACCATCTCGGCAATGTTTGCACTCCACCAATCCACAGTCCGACGAATTCGAGACCATTGTTACCCTCCCCGGGAGTAGACAACCAACCAAGGTCACGCCAAGACCATGGCATGAGCCCCTTTCTCACACTGACTAATGATAATGTTCATGAGTCCACCATCAGAAGAACACTGAACATCAGTGGTCAGCAGAGCAGGATTCCGAGGAGAAGCCGCTGCTCTCCAAAAAGAACATTGCAGCCTGCAGATCAAGATCACACGGACAAGCGAGAAGACTGGAACGATGTCATGTTTGGGAAGAGAAACGCTGCATTCCAGCATAAAAACCTGATCCCATCTGTGAAACACGGTGGTGGTAGTATCATGGTATGGACCTGCTGCTGCATGTGGGCCAGGACGACTTCCTGTTATTAATGGAACGATGGATTCTGAATTATACCAGCAAACTCAAAAGGAAAATGTCAGGGCTGAGAACATGGGTCGTGCGCCAAGACAACGACCCCAAGCACACAAATCGTTCTACCAAAGAATGGTTACAGGAGAATGAAGTTAATGGTTTGGAATGACCCAGTCAAAGCCCTGACGTTAATCCAAATGTGGTGGAAGGACCTGAAGCAGCAGTTCATTGGAGGAAACCACCAGCATGACAGAGTTGACGCTGTTTTGTGGAGGAATGGGATAAAATTCTGA
The DNA here is from genome assembly GCA_034509495.1 of Acestrorhynchus altus. Lineage (NCBI taxonomy): Eukaryota > Metazoa > Chordata > Actinopteri > Characiformes > Acestrorhynchidae > Acestrorhynchus > Acestrorhynchus altus. The sequence goes on along the minus strand of CM067502.1, from coordinate 49,606,918 downwards.
TATGCAGACTTTTGCCCTCAAAGATCTGTTTTAGGAAAATACAATGCAGTGTCCAGTAGGGGGCAGAGCAGGGGGTGAATATTTCAGCTTTGTCCCTTAGGACGGCTGCAAACATCAGCAACTTTACACAGATGCAGAGAGAGAGAGAGAGAGAGAGAGAGAGAGAGAGAGAGAGAGAGAGAGAGAGAATGTGATTTCCCATATCAGATTTCTGTCCCTTTCAGAGAGCTCCATGAATTAGCTGAGGAATCAGAGCAGCACTGTTCTGAGCTGAAGAACAAGGAGCTTTAATGCAGAATGATCATGGCCTGGCCTCCTATCTCATCTCGCTCCACTTTACAGTCACTGTGCAGACCTGAGGTCAGATCTTCACTGGAAAAATGACCACTGGAAGACTCCAAACCTGAACAAGGAAGAACCACTGAGGAACAAGGGGCCCTCTGAGTGTATGAAGAAGAACCCTTGAGAGGAATTGGGACCAGAAACATTCTAAGAGCATGAGAAAGAAGCACAGATATATCCATGAAGAACCTCTTTAGGACTATGAGGAAGTTCATTCGGTTGAGTTGTGGTCTCTGTCGGGTTCTGTAGGAGCAAGAAGAAGAAGAAGGGAGAATTATGATGTACAGTATTAAACATCACACCTTACAGCTGAAGGTGAGGAGGGATGATGATCTCAGGGGAGCTGTGGTATCAGATTTCTGCTGAGCTGCCCCCTGTCCCCTGCACGTCCCCTTCATACTGTTACACTGCCTGCTTTACTAATGTCCACCCCAATGTTCAATTCACTTCAGTTCAGTTCAATATTCAATTCAATTCAATTCAGATCAATTCAGTTCAGATCTGTTCAGTTCAGTTCAGAACAATTCAGTTCAGTTCAGTTCGATTCAGTTCAGTTCAATTCAGTTCAGTTCAGATCAGTTCAGTTCAGTTCAGATCAATTCAGTTCAATTCAGTTCAGATCTGATCAGTTCAGTTCAGTTCAGTTCAGATTTCGTCTCTCAGCTACGTACACAACAACAACAACGTTCATAAGCTGGTTATTACACTTGTGACGGGTGTGATATCACACTGTTACAGTGATTAACACACACTGAGGTCTACAGGACCTTATTGAAGCCTCCACAGGAGAGCATGTGCTGATATAGGTGTGATGGTAAATGGTGGACATAAACTATGGTCAGAACTGTCACTTTGAACAGCCTGAGTTAAAGAGACGTCCAGAACCTCTGAGTGATTGACCAGAACCCATCAGACCACCCCACACACACACACACACACACACACACACACACACACACACACACACACACACACACACACAGTGCTTCAGCATAAGATTAAAATACAATATGGATTGTCTGAAGCTATTCTGAGAGGAAGGACACACACACACGCACACACACGCACACGCACCAACACACACACACACACACACACACACACACACACACACACACACACACACACACACACACACACATACACAAATGATTGAATAATGGAAATACCAGTGAGCATAGAGGAGAGTGCTTCAAGGACAACGCCAATTAGAACGTCAGTATGTGCTCAGAGGCATCACTTTCCTTCTGACACACGCACACACACACACACACACACACACACACACACACACACACACACACGTATTTTCTACATCCTAATAAACGTTCCAAATTATTTAAAACAACATTTTTTACTGGATAAAAATGTCCATTAATTCCATTCTGACTTCTCAGAATAAGAACCACTAAGAACTACTGAGAGCAACCGAGACTCAAGGAGAACTTCCTAACAGCATGAGGACGAACCACTGATAGAACCAAGACTCAAAAAGACAAACCCCATTGGACCATGATGAGGAACTGTTAAGATGATCCAGAACTGGAAAGGATAATGTCCCGGGAGCTTGAAGAAGAACCATGCAGTGGAACCGAGAATCAAAAGAAGAAACTAAGAAATCAAGAGAGACTTTTCTAAGCAAAACAGTATTTTGAACCCACATAAGAGTATAAAGAGGGACCTCTAAGAGGAGAACCTGCATGAGAGCATAAAGAGGAACCTGTAAGTGGAACCAGGACTCAAAAGGAGAACCTTCATAAGTTTATAAAGAGGACCAGAACTCAAAAGGAGAACCCCCATAAGACCATAAAGAGGAACAGGACTCAAAAGGAGAACCCATGCATGTATTCAGTAAGATGCGTGGTTGTGTAAATAGTACGTGTGACTTTGTTTGGGTTGTAAAATGTTTCGGTTCCCTCTCAGTGTGATGTGCTGTTAGAAAACTGAGAACATTGTATCCATGAACTCCCTTCTCCAGAGAACAGTTCTTCTTCTGGTGTGGTTGTAGCTCCAGTTTGGTTCGGCTGAAGGAGACAGGCAGTGGACAGTGGCTTTTGCATTGTTGTTGAGTCTGAGTTCCCAGTCTGTGGACGCTGGAAAACCTACGGTCAGAAGTTCTGGATGTAGAACTCTATATCCTCATGAGAACAGAGTGGAAGTGATGAGCTGCTCTCCAGTATCAACACCGTATTCTCCCAAAGTCACGTTTACCGAATCTCCAGCTTTGACCAGGACTTCCTCTAGTGGGCGGGGTTTATGTAAATGGTACAAATATTTACAACTTCAACAATTCAGGACTGTGATGTAACAGTTCTGTGTTTTTGGAAGTGGCCTGATTTACAGCTGTGCTCTGGTTCTGCTGGATGTTCTTCTGTGTTGGAGGTTGACGGTTCGTCACCAGTTTTCCACTGAAGAACTCCTTTATTCGGAGTAACGTCCAGCTCTCACACCTACAGTGAAATGAATCCCTGTTTTAGTAATATCCACTGTGTGCTGAGTGCTGAGGAGAGCAGTTGACTCTGTTCTGGTGGGTCAGTGTTAATATCGTCCTCACACTGAGACGTTGTCTCTACAGCACACATGTAATAACTGCTGTGGCTGGATTACAGCAATAAATGAGAGTCAGCTGGGGTTCAGGTGAGCCAGAACAGGAACACAGCACCTTCGAGTCCTCAGAAGTTCTGACTCTGAACTTTGGAGCTTGTGGTTTCTGCTCAATCGTCTTCTTTCAGGTGGAGAACCCCGTCAGTGCTGCAACCCCGTCAGTGCTGCAACCCCGTCAGTGCTGCACGAATATGACCGATTCACTTACTCAACTTACAGTAAACACAGACGTGCTGGTGTCCACAAACTTTTGACCATATTGTGTTTTATTCTCAGAACTAAGGCTCACAAAATAACATGCACATATGCACACACACACACACACACACACACACACACACACACACACACACACAAAGTGATGAATAAATTAATGTGTTCACACTTCTTTTCAATAATGCAAAACTACTCACACACACACACAAACACACACACACACACACACATAGTTGAGAGAAAGTCAATGCAGAGTTGCTGACTGCAGTTTTCAGAGAGAGACAAATAAAGAGAGAGAGAGAGAGAGAGAGAGAGAGAGAGAGGGAGGAGTCAGACAAAGAGAGAGAGAGAGAGAGAGAGAGAGGGGAGGAGTCAGAGAGAGAGAGAGAGAGAGAGAGAGAGAGAGCATGCATATGTTCATGTGTGTGTGAGTCATGGTGTGATCATAGTTCTGGCTGTACTCATCAGCTCTGACACACACACTAATATGTGTGTGTGTGTGTGTGTGTGTGTGTGTGTGTGTGTGTGTGTGTGTATTAAAATAATAAGTGAATGAGTGGTTGAAGTGGTTGAAATGGCTGAAGTGCTGATTGATTAAGCCCCGCCCCCTCACAGCTCATAGCTGTGTCCCATCCTTGCTGGAGTCCCCCCCGAGCTGTACATTAGGACATGTCCCCTTTCAGTGTCCACTGATTTCACTCCAACTCTCGAACCCATGTCTATGTGTCCCCGAGTCCTCAATCCTCGATCCTGTGACCTGAGTCAGAAGAACGCCATGCTATACTTTCTACCGACTGGCTACTTCAGGGAACTTCAAGAAGTGTCTGTACACTTTTCACATAATGCACGATATGGACAAAAGTATTGGGACACCTGCTTATTCACCGTCTCCTCTGAAATCAAGAGTATTAAAGAGTTTGTCCTGAGTAAATGTCTCTACTGTGCAGAGAAGACTTTCTACTAGATTACGGAGCACTGCTGTCTGTCTGTCTGTCTGTTTGTCTCTCTGTCTGTCTATCCGTCTGTCTGTCTATCTATATATCCGTCTGTCTGTCTATCTGTCTGTCTATCCGTCTATCTATCTGCTCTTGAGAGTCCTATTCACAGTACTTCTCTACAGGGAGAAATAAAAGCTCTGTGTGCATTTGCACACCTGCGTCAGCAATGGGAGCAACTTAACCTTTAGCTTAGTTAGATGCTTAGTTGATGACACCAGATACTGTTATTTTTAAGAGACCAAAGACTTCATTCAGTAAAAACGAACAATTTAAATATTTGTATGAATTTTTATCAAACCTTTCTCGTGCGTTTTGGTTTTTGTTTGTTGGTTTGTTTGTTTGTTTGTTTGTTTGTTTGTTTGTTTGTTTGTTTGTGAGGACTAAAAACACTTGACTCTGAAAACCTGTTGGAAATTGATCATCCAGAGTGTTTTGCTTGATTGTCATGATTGTATTGACCTGAATATTTATAATAAGTTCCTCAAAATTCCAGACAGTGTTCCAGATAAAATTAAAAAACACCCCGAGTGTCCTTTATTATTTTATTATTTATGTATTTATCAGAGTTATCGC
>CM067502.1:49559685-49594685 GCA_034509495.1 Acestrorhynchus altus | reverse complement strand
TCAGTCAGCGTCTGTATGCAGGTTGATCATCAGCCCCGCCCCCTCTCTCTGATCAGTCAGAGTCTGTATGCAGGTTGAGCATCAGCCCCGCCCCCTCTCTCTGATCAGTCAGAGTCTGTATGCAGGTTGTCAGCCCCGCGCCCCTGTGTGTGTGTGTACCTTAGATGTTGGTAGAAGTGTTGAGTGTGTCTCACGAGCTCTGGCCTCCAGTGAGCTGTGTGTACTACCAGTTGTGCCAGCTAGCAGTGTAGTGGCTGTGCTTCCTCGTTCTTCAGCTCAGGTGAACACACACTCTCTGACCACTCCCTCGACATGCCAAACAGACACCCATTTCTCCCTGTAATTACAGTCCCAACAGTGCTGTCAGTGAAGGAACAGGCTGGGATATTAGTGCAATAATAAACATTATAAACATACACCGATCCGACGTAACGTTGTTTCTGCATTCACTGTCCATAAGTCCTGATCTTCAATGATCAGGACCCCACAGGACCACCACAGAGCAGCTATTATGTGGGTGGTGGGTCATTCTCAGCACTGCAGTCACGCTGGCATGGTTGTGTGTTGGTCTGTGTTGCTGAGTGCGGGTGGATCAGGCGCAGCAGTGCTGCTGGAGTGTTAAACACTGTGTCCCTCACTGTCCACTCCTGAACACTCCTACGAGTGTCCATAGATGTAAAGTCAGAGACAGAAGCTCATCTGTTTCTGCACAGTTTGTGTTGGTCGTCCTCTAGTCCTTCATCAATTGCTCACAGAGAGGCGGCATCGGCTGGGCGTTTCTGGTCGGTGGACTGTTCTCGGTCAGCAGTGACACTGGTTTCGCTGCTCCAGCAGCACGCTGTGTCTGATCCACTCGTCACCAGCAACACACTAACACACCACCATGTCAGTGTGACTGCAGTGCTGAAATGACCACCACCCACATCATATCTGCTCTGTGGTGGTCCTGTGGGGTCCTGATCATTGAAGATCAGGGTGAAAGGAGGAGAATAAAGTCTGAATGATCTACAATCTGGAATTATAGTATGTTTGATCAGAGATGCTGATAAAATGGACAGTGATTGAAGAAAGACGGAGACGGTCGTAATGTGATGGCTGATCAGTGTAGAAGACAATAAGAACCCTGGGCGGAAGCGGTAACACGTGTGAACCAAACTCATTTCCATCTCAGGAGGAAATAGTCGGTCCTGACTGGTCTTTATTTTGTGATCATTCCATCAATGGTCCTCCTGACGTCTGTGACTTTATTACTGCCTAAAGGTTATTGTCCAGCATTATCAGCACACACACACACACACACACACACACACTGCACCTGATGAGAGGTAGCACTACCCGTCCAGTATGCCAGTTCAGCCTCAAAGCAGGAGTCAGCGCGCATCCAGCATCACATCATCACCAAACCCCAGAGGGTCCCTTTAGGACAAGAGGATGGTTCAAAATACATTCATATGGAACAATTAAAGCCCACAGCTACAGCAGACACTGAATAATTCACCAAGTGGACATCGTGGTGGATGTAGGATTAGTGTGGAGGAAACTGAATTAGTGTGTAACCCTCACTCATTGTCTTTGTGCTGATCCTTCATGCTCTTCTCCTCCTCCTCCTCCACATCTTCCTCTTTTTCATCCAGCACAGGAGAAGGTTCTGCAGGCAGTGAAGTGAAGGCTGGCTGGGCCCACTGCCTCAATCCATCATATCCTAGAGAGAGAGAGAGAGAGAGAGAGAGAGAGAGAGACAGACAGAGAGAGAGACAGACAGAGAGAGAGAGAGACAAAGAGAGAGAGACAGACAGAGAGAGAGACAAAGAGAGAGAGAGAGAGAGAGAGAGAGAGAGAGAGAGACAGAACTCATAAGGCCACGCCAGGTGTTGTCCTACATAATCTGCTTCTCTCTCTCTCTCTCTCTCTCTCTCTCTCTCTCTCTCTCTCTCTCTCTGTTCTGGACCTGAAGGAGCATTACAGACTGTCCTGGTCTTTGTAAATGGTCAGGTGAGCAGCTCTCAACATTGTAAACCCAACAATGTAGTTAAAATCACACCGCGTTTAGGAAACAGCTTGACCCAAAACGCTGGGTCACAATAATGACCCAATGCTGTGTCCGGTATCGGCCCGACACGGCGTGTTCTTTAAGGTGTACATGCTACAAAATACCGGGATTAAACACAATAAACCTTAAAATACTGGAGATTCATTGCGATAAACTACACACGTGATTACACCGTGAACCATGAACCCACGTTGAGAGAGAAAGAGAGGTCGAGTGTAAGTCCCGCCCACAAGGAACACTGATAGGTGACCAATCAGGATTCCCAGACTGTTTACACAGTTTACAAATCTGGTCAGTGAATTTTTGTTGACTTCTTAATATTTATATTAATATAATAAAACATAAAACATGTTATTGTTTATTAGAGTTAGACCTTTTCGGGACTTTTATTCTGAAATTTGAAACTGTGTGAGTAAAGGAAGAGAGTGAACAGCCCCTCCCTGCAGATGTAGAGTGGAGTAGCCTGCAGCCGGTGGTACTTAAGTGCTGTTTATTAACAAAGCAGAAGGCCGTACTGTATGATCAGTGTGTGTGTGTGTGTGTGTGTGTGTGTGTGTGTGTGTGTGTGTGTGATATTTAGTTGCAGGAACAGGTCCAAATTAGCCAGGTGGCTGTAGGACAGAACTAATAAACCAGAGGACATTATGAACATGAACACACACACACACACACACACACACACTGCCGACTGTGGGCTTGGGTGGTATAAAGCTCCTGTGGGGTTCTCCGGAGTGCTGGTGCACATCTAACACCTTTGACATGAGCTGGAGTGGCCAAAATAATACCCCCCTAAGAGAACTTCTCCTCACTGATGTTCTTCTTGGAGCTGAATGCAATCAAATGTTCCTCACAACAGTTTTCCAACATCTACTATAAGGCTCCCAGCACTGGAGCTGCGTTCCCTGTAGTGATGGTCCGTGTCCAATCCATTTGAAATGAGCTGTCTCTACTGTCCAGGGAGGACTTTCCACTAAATTCTGCAGCACTGCTGTGAGGATTTGATTGCATTCAGTGACACCGGTAGGTTCTGGTTTGTTTATGTGATCTGAAGTCCTACAGGAACTAGACGAGTGTCTGTGTGTCTTACTGGCTGGTTGACGTCCATGTCTCTTATTACGTCTCTGAGTTCATGCTGCCGATGCTGCAGGTGCTGACTCTGACTCCACGTTCTACTGACTGAACCATCGGACACAAGGTCACCTACGAGAACACACACAAACACACACGTGAAAATCAGCCTCACAGCCTCAAAGACGCTGAGCTGCAGCTAAAACTCACGAAACACTGTGGGAGATGTTTAGTCGGAGGCTCCTCCCCCTCGGTTTGTTTACTGTTTATTCGCGTCGGCCCACGTTGGAGCAGGCCTTACTACACTACTAACACAATGATTAAGGACAATCAGGCTGTTGTCCTTGTCCATCTTCATCTTCTTTCGGCTGCTCCCTTTAGTGGTCGCCACAGCGGATCATCTGCCTCCATCTTGCCCTATCCTCCCAACCTCCTCTACTGTTACACCAACCATCTCCATGTCCACCTTCACTACATCCATAAACCTTCTTCTCCTTCTGCCCTCCATCTCCATCTCCATCTCCAACATTCTTTATCCAATATGTCCACTATTCCTCCAAACCATCTCAACCTGTCTTCATCTCCAAACTGCTCCACCTTCACTGTCCCTCTGCTCTGCTCATTTCTAATGCTGTCCATCCTCGTCTCCGTTGTGAGGAATAACTCAATCAGATATGACTGAATATGAAACATGCAGCCTTATTTATCAGATCACTGGACGTGTTTTTGTATCGATTAAAACCATATTTTCTACCGTGTGTCGTTGCGGTGAATTGACCGAGCAGAGCTGAGCCTCATTATAGCACCTAGGAAAGAACACTGCGTAAGGACACATCGACTGTGGGGAGGACAGAGACAGCGTGTACCTGTCTCGCGGCGTGTGCCGAGCGGCAGTCCAATGTGTGTGACGGGCGGCGGGTTGCCTCTCTCCGTTTGGGTCAGTGTGGCCGTGATTCCGTTCACTTCGTCCCCGAAACGCTGAGGAACACTCCAGAACTCGCTACCCACGCGACTGCCCTGGAACACAGGCCAAAACACACACACACACACACACACACACACACACACACACACACACACACAGAAACAGGTGTTGGTGTTTGTCTGACACTCCTTTATTCAGTTTATCTACCGGCCAATCATTAAAGGCCAAGCAGGGAACATCTAAATACGCTGTAATTACAGTAAATCAGCCCATCGTAAAGGACTCGTGAGAACAGTATGGGCCCCATGTACCGTACTGGAACAGCAGACGACCTGGAACACCTAGAACAGCAGGAGGAGGGTTCACACTGCCAGTCAAAAGTTTTAGAACACATTATCTTCATTTAGGGTTAGGTCCGGCGAGCGCCAATGTTTCAAAAGCGAAACTGAAACATTGAAAGATGAACTTTAAAGTGGGGGTAAATGAAGCTCCTGGGCCAATTATGGGGGTCATTTTTGTAGTTTGACGCACTAATTAAATGGTAAAACATCGATAGGAGACACACGCCAGACATCGGTCACTCGTCATCGGCCTTGCCCCTCTCGCTGATCAGTCAGAGTCCTCCTGCAGGTTAAGCATGTACGTAATGGCTCCCTCTGCTGGCCAATCGCATGCACAAGCCACACGCTGCACTGGGTTCGAGCCAAGCCCTGCCCCTCACCCGAGATCCTGGACTGACTGGGACTCTGACTGGCTGGTGTGGCATTTAAACTGGTATTTGATTTAGTTGGAAATGAGTGAATTTGAGCTGATTTCATTGATACGATACAGGTTACTTTCAGAAACAGCATGTCACTGTAAAAGTATATATTATTTATAATTATATATGAATATATATCATATAATCACATGTCCAGGATGCAGAGCAGGCAGGCCCCGGCTGATGACCTCCCTCTGCTCCTGAATCTGTCTGAAACTGTTGGCCTGGCTCATCAGCAGCTCCTCCGTGGGTTTCTGCAGCAGATCTACATCACACACACACGGGAAAACAGAAAGGTGGGGTCTGTAGTGTCGTCCTACCTCAGACCAACAATCATTACATAAACGTCACCTGGATCCGAGCGATACAGGCTCTGGGACGTATACTAAAGTGTCCTGGATATAAGATAAAATCTATGAAGTGGAAAAGAAGATGGATGGATGGATGGATGGATGGATGGATGGATGGATGGATGGATGGATGGATGGATGGATGGATATAAGAGATCGGGGAAGATGTAAATTGGACTTTCTGAATGAGCTCTTTATGCACAGTCCTCGTTACTGTCAGCGGGAAGCACTTTGTGGGGGGAGCATGCCAGCTCATCGCAAATGATTCAAAGTGTGTGTGTGTGTGTGTGTGTGTGTGTGTGTGTGTGTATGTGTGTGTGTGTGTGTGTGTGTGTGTGTGTGTGCCAGACAGTGGACGTGCTATGTGGAGCTTCACACACTGCCGTGAAGAGGCAAAGTGTTGAGTAGGAGAGGGATTACCCCAGGCCTCAGTCATCAGAGGTTCACTGACTCTATTCTCTGCATCTCCAACCACAGACCTGCAGCCTGGCAGGACATTACTTATGCAGGACACACAGCTGCCAGGCCTTCACGGCTTCATGCAACTGCAGTGAGGTGAGGTTCTTTTATGAGAAGATATAAGCTTCTGAGTTCACATGTGGAGTCTTCATAAGGCCATCTCAATCACACTCCTGTGACTCGACTCACTATCGCGACTCCATGCAGAGGCAGAACCAGGAGTTCATGAGCCCAAACGAGAACAGCAAAGACTGAAAACAACCTGAAGAAGAATGTTCTTGTTTCTGTGTCATTAAATGGATGATGTAGGATAAGAAGGAACTCTGGTTCAGAATCTCAGGATGAAAGAGATGTTCAGGTTCTGCTTGAAACGAAGTCGGAATGAGATGAAGGTTAAGGTTTAAGAAGTTTTAAAATAAGCTGAGGATGAGATGAAGTTTCAGGAAGGAGCATCTCAAGTTCAAAAGAAGATGATCGGATGTTCTGAGTTTAAGTTTTGAGGAGGTGACCTCCAAAGGTTCCTTAAGGATCTTGTACTTTTAACAGTGTACATGAGAGATGGCAGGTTTGCATTGAGCAAATTCCTGTCCCTCTTCTTAGGGGCGTGGCCCCGTTTCTGATGCATTCACAATGACACATTCACAAATGCTTTCACAAACAACACAGCAAGAGCTCATATGAAACTCACTGGCAATCAAGTTCTGCTGTTTCTGCCTCAGTGCCATGTGATAATTCCAGTTCTTAAGGGCATGGCTCTGACGATCCCAGCCACTCCGTTTGTGGGTTACAGTCTTCCCATTTATCTTCTGACATTCAGCCTCCAGGGGTCTCTGGATCTTCTCATCAGGAATTCTCTTAACAAGCTGCAAGGGACAATCGATAACACACAACAGCAGAACATTTGATTCCTTTCATTTAGTCCTACTCTGTCCAACCAAATTTGCCAGATTTGAGGAGACACAAAAATCATTTTACCTGAAGAAAAGTCTTACCTCCATCTCTCCTATGGCTTCCATCTCTTTCCTGAAGTCCTCCAGACTTCCCAGGATGCTGTGTGGCAGGATCATGCCCTGGGCATCAAAGCGTGGACCTCCTGGACCTTAGGAATGGTCAGCAATAAACAACACATGTGTTCTGATCATCTATGCTGAGGTCCATAAATTCATAAATGCTTTGTAAAATTGTGTCTCGGACCACCTCCTCCAGGAGCACGTGGTAGTTCTATAATTACAGACAGTGTTCACTGTAGTGACACTGAGGGGTTTAAACACTCCAGCAGCACTGCTGTGTCTGATCCACTCGTACCAGCAACACACACTAACACACCACCCACCATGTCAGTGTGACTGCAGTGCTGAGAATGACCCACCACCCACATCATATCTGCTCTGTGGTGGTCCTGTCGGGTCCTGATCATTGAAGATCAGGGTGAAAGGAGAAGAATAAAGTCTTCAGAGAAACAGTCTGTGATTATAGAACCACAAAGAGCTCCTAAGTGATCAGAGGAGCTGATTAAAGAAGAACATGGTCATAAGTTTATGGACGATTGGTGTATGCAGGCTCTCGTAACCAAAGAGCGCCTAAAGGAGGCAACAAAGCCCCTCCTACCTGTGAAGTCCACTGGCTGAGGTGTAGCGTCCCGTGGGAGAGGTCTTGCCACATAAATGGTCATACCTGTCCTAACATTTTCATGGGGGCGTGTCTTATGGACTAGTACTCGGGTTGTCAGTCTGGGCTTCGGGGAATCTTTTGGAGGCTGAGGAGCCCGAAGCTGCATTAACAAAAACAGAGAGCGCAGTCCGAACTTTAACAAGCGGAAGTATCAAAAACATGTCGAACGCTGAAATGACTACTATCTGCTTTCAGTTCCTTTACCATTTCCAAATCCTCAGGTCTGATGGTCAGGGCTTCTAAATCCTCCCCGTTCGGAGTGGACGTACTGTTCCCTTCCTCTAACACACTGGTCATTGAACCTTGCATCAACTTCCCTGGCATTTTATCTAAAATAATATAAAGAAAAGAGTGTTATTGTGAGTGTAATAGGGAAGGGATGGACATAGTCCTCCTTGCTTGGGAATGGTCCTCCTTCCGAACTTTGGATATTCCATAACTCATGTTCATTTGGTGCTTTAGTTGCAATTCCAGGCAAACCTGGAAATACAAATACACATATACTGGCGTGTACCTTGTTGGCTATGTACAACAAAACCCATCCATCAGCACAAGAGAAAACGTGTCACGATGGTGTGGGTAACGGTTACTCCAACTAAAGCAGAATAAACTCTTTCTAGTGTCCTTGATTTCAATAGAAACTTTTGTCCACACAGTGCAGAAAGTTTGGTCCTGCAACTAAACATCTCCAGTAACTGTTTTAGCACGAAACCGCTTCAACCCTGTTAAGCTGATGGGTCTCCTCCTAATAACGGCTTACTTCAGTTCATTCCACAGCATTTCGATTGGATTAAGGTTAGGAGATTAAGGTGACCACTTGTGTGCTTTGGGTCGTTGCCTTTCTGCATGACCCACATTCTCCTTAGATTCAGCTCACAGCTCACAGCTGAATCTGCGCATTATCATTTAGAACTTGCTGGTATCATTTGGAATTCATTGTTCCATCAATGATAGTGAGCTACCTTGGCTCAGGAGCAGCAGAACAGACCAAACCCATGATACTACCACCACCATGTTTCACAGCTCACAGCTGGAATAGGATTTTTATGCTGGAATGCAGGGATTTCCTTTTTTCCCCAAACTTAACGCTTCTGATTTAAACCAAAAGATCTATTTGGTCCACAAAAGTGTTCTACTACCCTTCTGTCTCATCATCAAACTGGAGATGGGCATCAATGTTTATTTTTTGAGGGGAACAGCTTCTCCTCACGACACTGCCATGCTCACCATTGTTCTTCAGTGTTCTCCTGATGGTGGACTCATGAACATTAACAATAGCCAATGTGAGAAAGGCCTTTAGTTGCTTAGTATATAGTAAAATTCACTGTATAAACTGTGGTAGATCTTCAGCTGAGGGCTTCCTTGGGAAGGGCAGGGACTAACACGTGAACCACGCAGCTTCTCCACAGCCTTGCAATTGTTTCGCAAAGGAATAACAATTTCACCAGTCTGAACAGCCTGGCAGTCGAGGACACGTTTTGAGATGCTGCTGAAGGTTCCCCATTCAGAGGTAGCTTAAAACCTGCCACAGAAGAAAGAACACTGGGGGATGGGAGGTTGGAGCAGCAATGTGAGGAATCATAGATAAGCCTACACCTTTTGTTATTAAGAGCATACAATCATCAAAACACACTATATAGAAATATTTGGACACCTGCTTTTACGGAAATCAAGGGTATTAAAAAGAATGTGTCCTGCTTTTCTGTTCTTCGATTGCATTCAAGAGAGTCAGTGAGGAGGTCAGGACCATCATACCCCCACCTCATCAACTTCCCAACTCGTCCCAAAAGAACCGGATGGAGCTCCATCATTCCAGAGAACACAGTTCCACTGCTCCACAGCTCAATGCTGGGTGTGCATTTGCACATCTGTGTCAGCAATGAGTGCAACTTGGAAAGTATCTGAATGCCTTCAACGCCTGCCCTTGCGCTCAGAGTTGCCGGCTGGGCACCGGCTCCCCCGTGACCCTATTCAGGAATAAGCAGTACAGAAGATGGATGGATGGATGGATGTTACCTCACTAACCAACCCCCGAACATCTCCCTCACTGCTGTCGTGTGTTTCCCTTCTACGCACCGTGCATTTATGAGGAATACCGAGTTGGACGGACGTATACGTCGCATTAACGCTAATGAGGACGAGTCATGTTGGAGGGTATCAGATTTCAGTACCACATATGAAAGTGGCCCTACAGTCAGAACAGGATCCGGCGACTCCAGGCCAGCACGGCCTGCTTCTTCTGAAAGCTTCAGAGTGAATTATCCCACTTCCAGGTAATAGCCATCGGACAGCAGTCGGAGAGCAGCGGTACAGCATGGTACAGAAATAAGTGCTACCCAAAGTAAGTGGATGAGCTGAAGGAGAGAGAGGGAACGCCAAGACCGAACATGTGAAAGACCTGCATGGAGACAGAACCCAGCAACAAAAGAGCTGCATTATGGGAAAATGTGAAGGACAGAGACTGTAAAAAGTTTAGAGTTCAGTTTGTGTTTTCAGCTGAAGGTTAGAGTTCGGTTTAGGATTTGATCTGAACTTACGGTGAAATTTGATAGAACTTGTTGCAGTTAGTGTTACATTCTGTGTTGGGAAAACATTACCAGACCACGTTTTTCACTCCAGTTCTTAAAACTACGAAAAAAAAATACAGACTCAACGAGAAGCAGAGTCTGGTCATTGAAACTGAACAATGTAGGCACACCTGGCTGTCCAACGAGGACAGGCTGTGCTTTCACTGAGATCTCTAAGTGACAGAGACACACTGCTTAACAGAGAGCTCCAACACCAATCCTACTGACCTATTCATGCTCCGCCCACAAATGTTGTTGCTGAGCAGAGTGAGCTTTACAAACCCTGTTCAACCCAGTTCAAGCGTAAAGACACACCGTAGCTCATCCTCAGTGTATATCACAATACCTACATTTAGAGTTATTAATATTCACCCTAATGAGAGACTGTAGCTCCTCCCCCTCAGTGTATATCACAATACCTACATCCATCCATTTTCACACCAAGGGCCACTTTAGAGTCACCAATTCACCTACCATGCACGTCATGTAATTAATATGTAATTAATATTGAACAAATAAGGAAGATTGTAATGAAACAGGGCCTCGCAGGGTCGGTTTCGAGCCTCCCGTCACTTTATTCCCACATCGTTATTGTCTTTGATATGGACGATGGCTTGTCACATGACTAGTGATTGGCTCAAAGTGTTCTGCGGTAATCAGACCACACTCCTGCGTGGCGGTGTTTCCGGTGCATGGCCATTCATAATGGCGTGACTGGGTAACAATGTCACAGTAACACTGCCATTCATTCCCTTCCCTCCACTCTTTCCCACTACACCCAACCGTAATAACACTGCCGATGGAAAGTTTAGTGGGTCAGTAAGATAACTGGGTCAGGTTTTATATAAACCATCATCACTGTCACCTCGTTTTACAAGGCCAATCATACAACGCTCTTTCCTAAAGCAACAGCCTGCTCTTACTGAGCAAATCATTCATTGTTCTTTAATCTACAGTCGAAAGATTTGAAGATCACTTGGCATTGGAGATCCAAACTATAACCATTCAACACTTTCTGGGCCTTGGTTTTGTTGGACATGTTGCCATTCCTTTGTGGTCTCTCCATTGTCTTCTTCTAGACAACTGAAAAGGACAGTCTTTAAGGCATTACTGGGTACATTGGTTATTCCTGACTTGGTGTCCTTCCTACAGGAAGACAATGGAAAATGATGGTGCCTTACTGGCATCCTTCATGTTGGTATTCCTGTGCTAATGGGGTTGCTCCATGGTCTTCTGTAGACCATGGAAAATGACATTCTGTTTCGGCGTTGCTGGACAAATTGGTATTCCTGTCTTTGTGGGGTCTCTCCACTGTCTTCTTTTAGACGATTGAATTAGTGGGTGTGTTGGTATTCCTACCATCATCAAAATGACATATTATACTCAAAACACACATGGTGGTGGTAGCGTCACTGGAAGTTTGAATACTAAATATCATGGCTATGTTGGTGTTGGTAGTCTTGGCAACCCCTGGTTTAATAATCAAACAAGTCCTTTACCTTAAAAGCTCCAGTTCATGGAGGACATCGAAAACGCTCACCACCACTAAAGCAGGGGTCACCAACCCTGCTCCCAGAGAGCTACCTTCCTGCACCCTAATCCACCGCACCTGTCTAGAGACCACTAATCCCTGCCTTCAGAATTCCTGATTGGCTGAATGGAGTCTGAGATTTGGGTTGGAGTTGAAACCTGCATTAAGGTAGCTCTCCAGGAGCAGGGTTGGTGACCCCTGCACTAAATACTTAAAAGTTGTCGTCTTCTTGGTCCCCACAACAAACTAAATACACACACAAACACGCAAACCTGTTTATTGGGCCTGTTACACATCCTGTTATCGGAACTGTTCTCTTCACAACTAGGGCAGCTGTTGTACCAGCCAAATGCCAGATGTGTTATTGAAGTTATTCAATCTGTGCTACTGACATATGAAATTATTAAACTGTGCAAGAACCATAAAGCACCTATTTGCCTTTGCTGGGGAGGAAACTGGGTCACGCCACCCTGGACAGCTTACTTTCAGTCACTAAGTCAGGTCAAGAGGTTAGCTACCTTATCTAACGGTGTCTTCTGACATGTTCAGGCAGTACCGGACCCAACTCTTGGGTGAACACTGTGTTAACACTCACAGTGATGGGGGGGTGAAGGCGGCACAGTGACAAGAAAGTCATGAAGGAACATCTGGAACGTAGAAGGACGGGGAGCCAAATTGTCTGAATGAGGTTGTGAAGGGTGCTAAGGGGGCGAGGTAAGAGGTCATTTTAGACTGACTTCTTAATTAAAGGTTCTATAAGGTTCTTGTAAAGCGTTATTTACATTACATCAGTAATTTTGGTCTGTATCTTAGAGTCAGTGTAACATTAGTATCTCAGAGTCAGTTACAGTCAGTTATTGTCAGTCAGACTCAATCAGACTCAGACAGAGTCAGACAGTCAGTTAGACTCAGAGTCAGTCCGACTCAGATTCAGAGTCAGTTAGTCAGTCAGTCTCAGTTAGAGTCAGTCAGACTCAGTTAGAGTCAGAGTCAGTCCGACTCAGATTCAGAGTCAGTTAGTTAGAGTCAGTCAGACTCAGAATCATTTAGAGTCAGTTAGACTCAGAGTCAGTCAGTCAGTTAGACTCAGAGTCAGTCAGACTCACAGAATCAGAGTCAGTCAGACTCAGAGTGAGTTAGAGTCAATTAGAGTCAAAGTCAGAGTCAGAGTTAATTAGAGTCAGTTAGAAGTCAGTCAGAGTCAGAGTCATTCAGACTAAGTCAGTTAGAGTCAGTCAGACTCATTCGTAAGGGAATAATAACCGACTAACCGATACAGGTGGGCGGATCGATAATATATTGATAACGGTACTGATATTGAGCAATACTCGTGTAAAAAGATCGATACTCAACCTTTTTTTCTCTCCCTTGCGCACTGACTGCTGCGCATGCGCACTGCCCAAACTCTGCTCTGTAACCACAACGTTGCTCTGAGTAACAGCCAGGAGCAGCGCGTCCCGCCCCGCCATCGCTCGCCTTTATTGACTCACTGTCACGTGGCTTAGCGGCGCCAGCCAATCAGCCATGCAGGTAAGCTCAGCCTGGCCCGCCCACCCAGCCTGGCCCGCCAATCAGCGCTCTACTCGAGTGGACACGTCACAGTTCGGAGAGCGACGCCGCCGGAGCGCTGAGCAACACAGCACATCACACCACACCACACCTCTACAAGCAGAAAACACAGAGCTGCAGAAACGGATAGACATCCCCCATTCCCACAGACCCTGATCCACCACCCTGATCCTCCATCCTGACCCTCCACCCTGACCCTTCACCCTGACCTTTCATCCTGACCCTCCAACCTGACCCTCCACCCTGATCCTCCACTCAGACTCTCCATCCTGACCCTCCAACCTGATCCTCCACCCTGACCCTCCAACCTGATCCTCCACTCAGATCCTCCACTCAGACTCTCCACCCTGATCCTCCACTCAGACTCTCCACCCTGATCCTCCACTCAGACTCTCCATCCTGACCCTCCAACCTGATCCTCCACCCTGACCCTCCAACCTGATCCTCCACTCAGACCCTCCATCCTGACCCTCCATCCTGATCCTCCACCCTGATCCTCCACCCTGATCCTCCACTCAGACCCTCCATCCTGACCCTCCACCCTGATCCTCCACTCAGACCCTCCATCCTGATCCTCCACCCTGATCCTCCATCCTGATCCTCCACCCTGATCCTCCACTCAGACCCTCCATCCTGATCCTCCACTCAGACTCTCCATCCTGACCCTCCACCCTGACCTTCCATCCTGACCCTCCACCCTGATCCTCCACTCAGACTCTCCATCCTGACCCTCCACCCTGATCCTCCATCCTAATCCACCACCCTGACCCTCCAACCTGATCCTCCACCCTGATCCTCCACTCAGACCCTCCATCCTGACCCTCCACCCTGATCCTCCACTCAGACTCTCCATCCTGATCCTCCACCCTGACCCTCCACTCAGACCCTCCATCCTGATCCTCCACCCTGATCCTCCATCCTGATCCTCCACTCAGACCCTCCATCCTGACTCTCCATTCTGATCCTCCACCCTGATCCTCCATCCTGATCCTCCATCCTGATCCTCCACCCTGACCCTCCACCCTGATCCTCCATCCTAATCCTCCACCCTGATCCTCCACCCTGACCCTCCACCCTGACTCTCCATCCTAATCCTCCACCCTGACCCTCCATCCTGATCCTGATCCTGATATATGGAGAGAGAGATATGGTGTTTGTGTATATATGTGTCTGTCTGTCTTTCTCTCTCTGTACCGTCAACGGACGCCACTGCGGTCACCATGGTAACGGACGCTCGTGCTGGGACACACTCTAAGAGAGGGTCAGTCGGTCTTATTTTGTTGGATCAGGAAAAGGCTTTTGACCGAGTTGAACATAACTACTTTAGGAAAGTTCTGGAGAACTTTGGGTTCAACGCTGGTTTCACAGCCATGATCAGGGTGTTGTACAGTGACACTTAAGGTCAACAGTGGTTTGTGTGCCCCTTTTAAAGGGGTAACCGACAGGGCTGTTCCCTGTCAGACATACTGTATTCTCTGGACACAGAACCTCTTTTATGTCTGCTGAGGGAGAAGATCTCTGGCTTCTCTGTGACGCAATGTTCTTCCCCAGTTTGTGTTTCAGTCCATGAAGATGATCTGGCTCTTTTATTTACTCTCCACTCACGATGATGTGACCGTTTAAGCTCAGATTTTATGTGATAATGGTATGAAGTCTCTCTCTCTCTCTCTCTCTGTTCTCTCTCTCTCTCTCTCTCTATTCTCTGTCTCTCTCTCTGTTCTCTCTCTCTCTATTCTCTCTGTCTCTCTCTCTCTCTCTCTCTGTTCTTTCTCTCCCTCCTGTCTCTCTCTCTCTCTCTGTCTCTCTCTCTCTCTGTTCTCTTTCTCTCTCTCTCTCTGTCTCTCTCTCTCTCTGTCTTTCTCTCTCTCTCTGTCTTTCTCTCTCTCTCTGTCTCTCTCTCTGTCTCTCTCTCTCTCTCTCTGTTCTCTCTCTCTCTCTCTCTCTGTCTCTCTCTCTCTCTGTTCTCTCTCTCTCTCTCTATTCTCTCTGTCTCTCTCTCTCTCTGTCTCTCTCTGTTCTCTTTCTCTCTCTCTCTCTGTCTTTCTCTCTCTCTCTCTCTCTCTCTCTCTGTCTTTCTCTCTCTCTCTGTTCTCTCTCTCTCTCTCTCTCTCTCTCTCTGTCTCTCTCTCTCTTTCTCTCTCTCTGCTCTCTCTCTCTCTCTCTCTCTCTCTCTCTCTCTCTCTCTCTCTCTCTCTCTCTCTCTCTCTCTCTCTGTCTGTTTGTCTATCTGTAAATGTTAAAGCTCCAGCTCCTTCAGTAAGCCCCGCCCTCTGTGCTCAGTGTGGGCGGAGCCTCTGCCTCCCCGCTATAAACGTGGTGGCGGTAGCGTGGAGCGGCACAGACGGACTGAGCCTGACAAGAGGATGGCGACGACGGGTTCTGCGGGCTCTTCGTGTTCTGCGGGTTCTGCGGGTTCTCCTCGGCTGATGGTCGCGTACCGGCGCGCGGCGCAGCAGCTGCTGTCGAAGGCGGGTGTGCGCGCGCTGGAGCTGCGGCGGAGCGCGAGCGCCACTGTGCGGGAGAAGCGGCGCGCGTCCCCGCTGGCGCAGCTGAGCGCGCTGCTGCTGCGGAGGCGCCGGCGCCCCCTGGAGGCCGAGCCGCGGAACTGCCGGCGCGTGGTGGTGCTGGGCGGCCCCCGCGTGGGTAAGAGCAGCCTGCTGCGCCGCTTCCTGCGCGAGGACTTCCAGGAGCGCTACGAGCCCACGCGCGAGGACTTCCACAGACAGCTGTTCCACATCCGCGGGGAGCAGTACCAGATAGACCTGCTGGACCCGGCCGCCGAGAGACACCTGCCCGCCCGGCGCAGACTCACCATCCTCACCGGTGTGTAAGAGTGAGAGTGTGAGAGTGTGTGTCCAGACTCACCATCCTCACCGGTGTGTTAGAGTGAGAGTGTGAGAGTGTGTGTCCAGACTCACCATCCTCACCGGTGTGTGAGAGTGAGAGAGTGTGTTAGAGTGAGAGTGTAACAGAGAGTGTGAGAGTGTGTGTTCAGACTCAGCATCCTCACCGGTGTGTGTGTGTGTGTGTGAGTGAGTGAGAGTGTGTGACAGAGCGCGTGAGAATTGTCAGAACCTAAATTAAGCGACATAAAGGTGTGACATAAAAGTTGTTCTGTAGAGAACCTTTTGGTACCAAAACAGGTTCTGTATGCTGCTATAAGGCAATGCTTCTTTTGAGGTGCAACACTTGTGGAACCTTAAATTTACTGACTTTTACCGACAAGTTAGATCTAGAACAGGACGGTGCTTTGAATGTTCTTGTGAGGTGCAACAATTTCACCACCCTGTATTAAGCAACTGGAAAGGTTCTTTAGGTTCTTCTGTAGTATTGCACCAGAATGGTTCAGTGATGCTTCTTGGGTGTGTTCTCCACTGCACTGTCGAGACCCCTGTTCTCCTTACAGTTCTGTGAAGGTTGTTCTGGGTGCAGAACCTTTGTACTAACTCTCTCTCTCTCTCTCTCTCTCTCTGTAGGTGATATCTTCTTGCTGGTCTTCAGTCTGGATGACCGCAGCTCCTTTGAGGAGGCTCGTGCCCTGCGCTCCGAGATCTCTCGCGCTAAGAGCGCACTGCTGGGCTGCGCGGCGGAGGGCGCGCGTGTGCCCGTGGTGGTTTGCGCCAACAAGGCGGACCTGCCTGCAGAAGAGCACACTGTGTCGCGCGCCGAGCTGCTGCACGCCTTCGGGGGCAAGGACGCCGCGTGCGCCCTCTTCGAGACGTCGGCCAAAGAAGGTGGAGCTGCCCTGGAGCGCGCCTTCGAGGCACTGGTGGCGCGCGCCGGGCTCCCCGTGGAGACCGGGCCCTCACGCCACCGCAGACTGTCTTTGCGCTCCTACCGCAGACTGTGGGGAGGGGGCAGGAGGGCAGGGGCACACGAGACGCCCTGCGGCGCGCTCCACCCGCTGGCACGCAGACCCAGCGTGAGCGCGGACCTCAGGCTGGTGCTCGCCACGCAGGGGAAAAAGAGGACGAGCAAGAAGTGAATGAGAGAGAGAGGACTCTGGTGGCAGATGCTTTAAATGAGACTGAATAACGGTTCTGTGCAGAACCTTGAGTGGTACACGTAACCCTTTAAAGGGTTTTCAGCATTGTTAAGTGATGCTTGAGAACCTTCTAAAGTTTGGTTCTATACAGCACCCAGAGTTACCGAACCTCTTGTGGGTGCTACACAGAACTGCAGAACCTGTTTTGGTTGCAGCTGCTTTGTTCAAAGGTTCTCAATAGTGACAAAACTATTGTCACGAATATCAAAATAATGGTTCTACACCACACCAAACCCCTTTAAATGGTTCTCTGCCTGTTTCTGTTTCTCTTATTTCATCCTAAACATGGTTCTTTATATCACAAAAAAAATGACTGAACATATTTTGGGTACTATATAGAACCCTCTAAATGGTTCTCAGTAACTGATATTGTTTCTTATATTCCCTTCTCAATAATGTTCTACACTGCACCAGAAAAGGACACAGAACCCTTTATTTCTTTGAATGTATGTCATTTGAAGCACAAACTGGTTTAGAATGAGGACATTAAACAATGGTTCTCCGTAGAACCGTGTCTTTCTTTGAACGAATGTGACCTGAAGTCCGTTTGAAAGCAGAAGCTCTAATGGGGTTAAAATACGGACGAGCAGGAAGGAAACGTCAGCGACGATGTGTGTGTGTGTGTGTGTGTGTGTGTGTGTGTGTGTGTGTGTGTGTGTGTGTCTACAACTCGTCTTACAACTGCTTTAAAAGATACGCACATGTGTCTGAGCGAGTGTGTGGTGTGTGTTATTTGTAATCAAACACAAGCTGTACTAACATCAGTACCCTTCCATCAGTTCCACTGTAAATCCCAGTTTATCTGCTGTAGAGTTTATAACTTTGTTTGTTTGTTTGTTTGTTTGTTTGTTTGTTTATGTTTATTGTTTCTGAAGCCGTCGCCTCTGAACCGTAGCACTGATCCGGCGCTGGATAAGAAATGTACGTGTCTGTGTGTTTATGGAGACTCACACTGACGTTTTTCAATAAAAGAGTTTGATATAAACAATTGTGAGGCTTTTCTTAGACAGAGAGAGAGAGAACACACACACACACAGAGTGAACAGAGAGAGAAAGAGTGAACACAGAGAGTGAGAGTGAACAGTGAGAGAGAGAGAGAACAGAGAAAGAGTGAAAACTGAACACAGTGAACACAGAACAGTGTGTGAGAGAGAACACAACAAAGAGAGAAGAGACAGAACACAACAGTGAGGGAGAACAGAGAGAGAAAACAGAGAGAGAACAGGGAGAGAGAAAACAGAGAGAGAACAGGGAGAGAGAAAACAGAGAGAAAACAGAGAGAGAACAGGGAGAGAGAAAACAGAGAACAGAGAGAGAGAAAACAGAGAAAACAGAGAGAGAACAGGGAGAGAGAAAACAGAGAGAACAGGGAGAGAGAAAACAGGGAGAGAGAAAACAGAGAACAGAGAGAGAGAAAACAGAGAGAGAACAGGGAGAGAAAACACAGAGAACAGAGAGAGAGAAAACAGAGAGAAAACAGAGAGAGAACAGGGAGAGAGAAAACAGGGAGAGAGAAAACAGGGAGAGAGAAAACAGAGAACAGAGAGAGAGAAAACAGAGAAAACAGAGAGAGAACAGGGAGAGAGAAAACAGAGAACAGAGAGAGAGAAAACAGAGAACAGAGAGAGAGAAAACAGAGAGAGAGAGAGAGAACAGAGAGAGAGAAAACAGAGAGAGAGAGAGAGAGAGAGAGAGAGATTGGTCGTGACTGTGTTCAATATTAGCACAGAAGTGACGTATCAGTCACACTATCACGATACAGATCTCTTGAGGAACGACTCTGTACACACACAGTGAACAGATCAGTGTGAGAGTGTGTATGAGGTGTGTGACGTTTAGTAGAACACACTGCTCTGCACATATCACACCATCGTCCCACGCTGCTTTGGAGGAGAGTACGAAGGACACAGTGTAAAAACATGGTGTAGGTAGTTCCACACTGCAGACAGTCGCCCTTATGACCATAATGTTGGTGCCAGCAGACCTGAACCACGCGATTAAATAAACTAGAACATTAGAACATAATGATCATTAGATTTTTACTGTTTGTAGTAGAGAACCATACAGAGCTCCACGCGGTGGTCCTCCTGTCTTCTCCTGGGTTCTCCAACATTCTTTCTGGAAGAAAATGAGAAGAGTTGATCTGTTAAGCATGGTGGTGGGTGGTTTTCTACCAGTGGAACCAGTGCGTTCCACAAAGTGGCGTCCCATTAGCAGGATTCCAGACAACCAACAAGTATAAGTGAACCCTGAGAATTCTACAGAGCGATGGAGTGATCATCCTGGATTTTAACAGAAGTCTACTGTCCAGGGACATCTACTAGATTTTGGAACACTGCTGTCAGGATTTGATTGCATTCAGTTCCAGTAAAGCACCCTGTCCCCAACCCAACCCAAAAGTGGATGGAGCTCAGACTGGGGGGCTTTATACCCCTCTAGCCATTGTGTGGCATTAGGCGTGGAGCCAACAGGTCCATGTTTGATCTGCTCCAGAGTCCTATTCTTGGGTGGTTCGGGAACCAGCCTTGCGATGGGAAGGTCGTCGGGTCGAGTCCCTGAACTGGCAGGACACGACTGAAGTGCCCTGAGCAAGACCCTGAACTCCCCGGCTGCTCCCTGGGGAGAGTGTACAAAAGAGCTGTGGACGGACATGATGGGTAGATGTTTGCCAGGAGATAATGAGCTATTACTGTCCATTGTACGATCTCAGTGTGTCTGAAGAGCTCATCATCGCTGCAGTTCCTTCACACTTTTCTAAATTTAACATCTCGTTTGCTGATTCTTGGAAATCCCCCCTGCTCACCCGGGCTGCCCACCCGATTGCTCACACTTCCACAGAGAAGTGTGATGTCTATCACCGCCTGTTTGCCAGTGACGCAGCGTTTACCGAGCCTCTGCGAGAGCCCCCTGAAAGAGCTAGAACCACACAGCACTGACTGGAACTCCAGGGGCTCCCCTGCGGTTCCGAGTGACACATCCTATCACTTATTTATTTATTATTCACTCCGAGCCGAGATCACAGCCACTGATCCTGTCTTACTGCCCTAAAAATAGAGGAGCAGTGACGCTACACAAGAACCACGTTTAGATTTCTCCACAACATGTCAGTGTTTTGATCAAATTAGGACCACCCCCTTCTTTCTGCACTCACTGACCACCGTCTAGGTCACTGACATGCAGGTTTGTAGGCTGAGAATCCCGTCAGGCTGGTGTTGGGGACGACTCTGAAGGACAGTAGAGTAAGATCATCCAGATCATTTCTGAGCTTAATTCAATTAAAAATGAATTTTTCTAAACTCGATTTCTCACCAATAACTCATCCCACAAACGACGAGACCATTATCAGATGTAGTACGTCTCGTCGTGTCTTATGATGTGCATCATCATATGAAGCTTAGAACTGTCCACATCTTCGGAATGAAGAAAGGTTGTGGTGAGATACAAAGAACCTCAGTAATGAGGAACAAACGACTGACATAATGACCGTCATCATTCAGCCTCTCTGTTTCCAAAACACTCTCCAGCAGCTCCTCTACCCACACCATCGGGCTGCACTGGTGGAGATCCTGCTCTCCAGACCAGCTGGATTTAACAAACGAGTTCTGGAGAACGGCTGTGGCTTTCGGGGAAACAGGAAGGAGGCAGCAGTTCAGGATAATGGAGGAATAATGTGATCTATGACAGCAGTGAAGCAGGTCTATATTTGAAGGCCATAAATTCTGTTGCTATTTATTAAAGCAGTAGATGTTTCCCGTCTGATGGTCGAAGCTGCACTTTGTGGTGAGAGCTTCCTGGATCTCCTTTATGCATCTTGTGGTTCTGCTCTTTCTAACTGTTCTGAGGTCTCTTTAATACCTTCTCAGACTCCTCTGCATCCACAACCTTCTTTCTGAAGACCTCAGAGAGCTCTTTGGATACCACTCACTTCAACAATCAAGAGCAAACCAATCTGATGTCTGATTGTCCTCCAAAGTCCTCACTAACGATGTTCTGATCGTTATCAGTTGATGTTCTGCAGCTGATTCTAATTTTAGACATTCGAAGGAGTAATAAATGTGGGGTCCTAACGTTTACGTCACAACAAAATGACGTTTCTGTGGATGAACAATGTTTGTCGCGTGTGTTTGGTTGCATCATCTCCGTCTCGCAGTGCAATTAAAGGAAGATCTAACGACCAGATGTTCAAATAGAACTTCTTCAGCAGAGCGGGTCCAGATGAGCACTCGTTCTTCTCTTTCTATGTCTGTCTCACACTTTGTGCATGTGCATCATGTGCATGTGGTGATGGATGATCTGTATAATTCAGTGTGTGTGTGTGTGTGTGTGTGTGTGTGTGTGTGTGTGTGTGTGTTGTGTGTGTGAGAGAGACACAGAGAGAGAGTCCTAATGCACAATTTGATTGCAGTGTCTGAAGGCGTACTTTTGCACAATGCTGTGAATCAGTCTGAAGGCCCAACTACCCCCCCTCTCCACCACACACACACACACACACACCTACACACAATGTAAAGAAATGCGTGAGAGCTGCTTTTGGAAGGCAGACATAAAATAACGCCTGGTGAGGTAAACATACTATTGTGTTTCTGAGTGTGTGTGTGTGTGTGTGTGTGTGTGTGTGTGTGTGTGTGTGTGTGTGTGTGTGTGTGTGTGAGCTGCTTTCATTAAGGTGCTCGAATTTATGCACCGCGGTGGATATTCATTGGATTAAAGAGTGAAACTTATAATAGATACATTAGCTATGTACAACACACACACACACACACACACACACACACACACACACACACACACACACACACACAACGGCTTTATACAGACGTCTATATGAGTAGATGGGATCCACATACAAATAGATCCATATAGTCAAATAAACTGACTTGGCAGAAGCTGCAATCGTTCAAACTGGCAGTTCTTCAGGGGTTCTTTAGTAAAGGAAATGGTTCTACAAAGAACGAACCCACCTGATTAAAAACTTAAATGGTTCTACAAAGAACGATCCCACCTGATCTAAAACTTAAATGGTTCTACAAAGAACGAACCCACCTGATCTAAAACTTAAATGGTTCTACAAAGAACGATCCCACCTGATCTAAAACTTAAATGGTTCTACAAAGAACGATCCCATCTGATTAAAAACTTAAATGGTTCTACAAAGAACGATCCCACCTGATTAAAAACTTAAATGGTTCTACAAAGAACGATCCCACCTGATTAAACTCAAATGGTTCTCTGCCTGGTGAAGCAGCTTTTATGCAGTATTTTATGTTACTACATGCATAGAACAATACAAGGTTCTACCGATTCCCTATGTTATAAGAGTCAGGATCATATAGAACCCTTTTTTTCTTGGAGTGAACTTTTCAGTATAGAAGTTGAAGTTATTCCTTGGGTAGTGAGAACTTTAAAGCCTGTCATCCCTTTGTGTTATATAAACGTTATATAATTATAGTTACGTCATTTGGTATCAGACTGAAGCAGATGCAGATGGAACCGAAGTGTTTAACGACTTCGTTAACTTCGTTCTGCAGCCTGTCTGTCATTTCCTTCTCCACCTCCAAACGCTGCCCCCCAGTACTGCAGATCCATTTACAAAAGCTGTGTGTGTGTGTGTGTGTGTGTGTGTGTGTGTGTGTGTGTGTGTGTGTGTGTGTGTGTGTGTGTAGGTGTAAGCAAGGTGTGTGAAAACAAGGTCCACGTGTCGTCACGTTACTACAGGGATGTATCATCACTATAGAAACAGCACCTGTGCAATGTGCTTCTTCAGCACGCGTTGACCCTGTACCTGTCCTTCTCTCTCTCTCTCTCTCTCAAACACACACACACACACACACACACACACACACACACACACACACACAATAACAAGCACATGCTGTAAAAATCTCTATAGGAAAGAACAGAAATGTTAAGCACGCACAGGTACTCACAGTCTTATTACTCCTCTAACGACCATAACATTATGACCTCCGTTTGGACACTATCAGCTCCTCTGGTCATACAGGAGAACTTTGTGGTTCTATAATTCCAGACTGTAGTTCATCTGTTTCTTTGCAGACTTTATTCTCCTCCTTTCACCCTGATCTTCAATGATCAGGACCCCACAGGACCACCACAGAGATATGATGTGGGTGGTGGGTCATTCTCAGCACTGCAGTCACACTGACATGGTGGTGGTGTGTTAGTGTGAGAACAGTCCACCAACCAGAAAGGTGAGCCATGAGGAAGGACTAGAAGATGACCATCACAAACTGATCCACTCATTCCAGCACAGCGTACATAAAGGTAATGGCTGATTGGTGTTTATACAGTATGTAATAACTGCAGACCATTACGACGACTGCATCACCAAAGACAGCAATGATGTCATACCAGCTGTCATGGAGTCTCTGTGAGTGGAGGAACTGTGGTCGGTCTCATCTCCAGACCTGTCCCTGATTGAAAATGTGTGGACGCTATTGGACGCTCTATCAACACTCCACCCCTACCACACCATCTGCAGAACTGAGGGAGAACATTCAAGCTGCATGGGATGGATCATCACAGGACACCATTAGGAACCTCTACACCTCCATGCAGAGACGTCTGGCGTGTTGCGTTAAACCCGACGCCGTCCTGAGAGACACCACTTCTGTATGAGTAGATCAATAAATATTGATCAGATCAGACTACAGTTATCATCAGTTATTGATCCTGAACACCTTCATCTTCCTTCCCAACAGCAGTGTCATGAACGAAGGGGAAGATTCACACAAATGTTTCTACAGAAAGTCTGAATGTATTTATTAAATCCGTTCTCGATGGAAAGAATCAGCAACTTCAAACGAATAGAAGAAGAAGATATTACTGGCCTGTTCGAGGGGAAGTGCAGCTCCTTACCTAATCTTACACAAATGACCTTCAGCAGCTGTTATTTAATCCTTGCATTAATGCACATTCTGTGTGTGTGTGTGTGTGTGTGTGTGTGTGTGTGTGTGTGTGTGTGTGTGTGTGTGTGTGTGTGTGTGTGTGTAAATTGATTCTCGTCTTATCTCTATGGGTTATCAGCATGGTGGCATTTAAAAAGGTTATCTACCAACTGCCTGACATGAATTAGTGTGTGTGTGTGTGTGTGTGTGTGTGTGTGTGTGTGTTTGTGTGTGTGTGTGTGTGTGTGTGTGTGTATAAACACTGTGCTCAGATCTTGTTACCTCATACGCAGCTCAATCTCAGTCTCTGTGAGCCAACATGAATAATGATGCGCAATTAACCCTTTAAAGCACAGTCTTTCATAATCAGAGAAACTAGACTTATAAACTAATTATTCAGGATCCACTATGAATTATTCACTATATATGATCGATTTTCAGTATCCACTATGAATTATTCACTATATATGATCGATTTTCAGTATCCACTATGAATTATTCATTATATATGATCGATTTTCAGTATCCACTATGAATTATTCACTATATATGATCAATTTTCAGTATCCACTGTGAATTATTCACTTTATATGATCAATTTACAGTATCCACTATGAATTATTCATTATATATGATCAATTTTCAGTATCCACTATGAATTATTCATTATATATGATACATTTTCAGTATCCACTATGAATTATTCACTTTATATGATCAATTTTCAGTATCCACTATGAATTATCCATTATATATGATACATTTTCAGTATCCACTATGAATTATTCATTATATATGATCAATTTTCAGTATCCACTATGAATTATCCATTATATATGATCAATTTTCAGTATCCACTGTGAATTATTCATTATATATGATCAATTTTCAGTATCCACTGTGAATTATCCACTATATATGATCAATTTTCAGTATCCACTGTGAATTATTCATTATATATGATCAATTTTCAGTATCCACTATGAATTATTCACTATATATGATCAATTATCAGTATCCACTATGAATTATTCATTATATATGATCAATTTTCAGTATCCACTATGAATTATTCATTATATATGATCAATTTTCAGTATCCACTGTGAATTATTCACTATATATGATCAATTTTCAGTATCCACTGTGAATTATTCACTATATATGATCAATTTTCAGTATCCACTGTGAATTATTCATTATATATGATCAATTTTCAGTATCCACTGTGAATTACTTAGTTCCTATTATACAATCTCCAGTACCTACTTAATTAATCCATACGTACTATGTCTTATTGTGACTTTATTGTACAGTTTTCACTGTTAAATATTCAATATCCACTATGAATTCTTCAGTGTCCACTCTTCAGTATTTTGCTCTGAAGCCTGTCAGTAGTTATTTCATTTCACGTCAACATAATTTAATATCTTTAATACAGATACTCGTCTGGAATGCGCTGAATTACAGACGAGGAGGCGGACGTTCTCGCAGGGTTAGAATATTTATTAACGAAACAACACAACGGAAAACAGGTGACACAAACACAAGAGACAGAGACAGAGACCTTAAAGACAGACAAGACTAGAAACACCTGGTTCTGAGACACAGGTGGGAAAGGGACGGAGCCAAGGGCAAAACAGACCAGCAGGATGAGGGGAAGTCAATGTTTTTCTCTCCTGAATGGAGGGATGAGTGACGGGCAGGTGATGGCAGAGGTGGGGTCAGTGAAGGAGAAGCGGAGCAAAGCGTGGAGAGAGGCTTCTCACGCAAAGACTGCAATCAGAGGCCTATTCACAAGAGAGAGAGAGAGACAGCGAGAGAGACAGGGAGCGAGAGACAGACAGCAAGACAGAGAGACTTAAAGGTGGAGCTAGGTGGAGTCAGTGAGGGGTGCAGGGGCGACTCAGCTCTGTTCTTTCGCTCATTTCACGTTCGGCTGCTGACGTAAAGGGTCGGTTTCTATTGCTCTGGTCATAAAACCCAATGGATCAGCACTGCTTTGAGCTTTTTGAGAAACAATAGGAGACGCTGCTCTGCGCAGGATCACCATGACCTTTGACCCTGTTGCGAAGGCCAGAGTGCATTTTCTTTCTGAAGGCTCTGAAACAGGGTGAATCAGATGCGAGTGCACACATGATGAACGCTCACGTGCCTCTGGGTTCCTCATGATGCCCATTACCATTATCACCATTAAAATATGTCTGAAAGAAGTCTGATCACGTTCATCAAAGCCTGATCTCCTCTGTCCACCATTGTTCTGTAAGTAGGTTAGTCTGGGCAGTGAATGTAAGAGTGACCACACGTCAGGCCTGCATCAATGGCTCCTCAGGTGAATGGAGAATATGCTGATGAACCTTTAATAAGGCCAGTGTGGGTTCGTGTAAATGGGGTATCATTAGAATAATCACACTTCTCCAAATATTACTCTGTTATTGTCATTTTGGACAAACGGGGACATTTTAATGCAGTAGTTCTGTGACGGAACAGTCCGGGAAAGTTTGAGCAGCAGTCTGGGACCAGACTTACCACGTGGAAAACCAGTCCAGTGAACCGCTTCAAACCAAACCAGTGACAACCCACCAACTTACTGTGTCTAATATACTCTGGAAATACTTCTATCTAGACCCTTGTATTGAATGTTCTATTATCTAGACCCATATAATTTCCTGTTATGCAGACTTGTATATTTATCGTTCTGTCATCTCGACCCTTACATTTAAATGTAGTTTTAATGTTATCTTATGAGGAGCTGTAGGTACAGGTGTTCCTAATAAAGTGCTGTTTATGCTGTAAACATCCAAAAGCAAAATAATAATAAAATAATAATAAAATTTAACTGCTATCATTATTATTCATAATAGAAATGTATTGAGTACATAGGACTCAATGTATGGACCCAGTGGCACCCTGGCTATGACCATCTTCCTGACATATCTGGACGCCCACAACGCTACAACTGCCACTGCTGCCGTGGTCACCGAGGCTCCAGCAGCTGCCGCCACACCACCAGCCACTATGCCCTCCACACCAAACACAGTCACCGCCACAGTTGCAGCAAATGCCCCCGACCAGTGCAGGATCCAGACCACCAGGGTGGCGATCATCAGGCCAGAGACACTGGAGAGGTAACTCAACAACAGTCTGGTTAATCCAGTTTTTTCAGAACCCCAAACATCATTGACTCAATCACCAAGAGATGCGGGACCACCACGATTAGAGCTCCCAGCGTTCCTGAGATCCTCACAGCCGCTGTCTCTACTTGGGTTCGGGTTTCCATTTCTATCGTAGTTATGGATTTCTCCATAGGCTCAGAGACCCCACCCACCAGACATCTCACCATGGCAATCGTCTTATACATCCACAGGCCTGCCTCATATGTTTCCGTGTCCACATCGTTCACCATATCAGCTGGTGTTAAGGCCAGCAGCTCAGTCACAGTTTGGTCGTCCTGGTCCTCCTGACTTTCCGAAGGGTTCTTTGATGCTCCTCAGTGATGTAGAGCAGACCAGTAGTTTCCTATTGTCCTCTGATCATCTTCATCCCAGCAGACTCCATCAGATCTCCTTCACACCCTTTTGAATCCAATCATTTTCAGTATGAAGTTCAATGAGTTTCTGACTGCAAAAATGAAAGCTGTCATAAATTACATCTTGTTCTGACACAAAAACCTCGTATCTCATCAGAGTAACTTAAGAGGAGGAAACGACTAAACTTTCAATGGAGGAAAAAAGAAGATTTCTATTGGTCCATTCATCATGGAACCACTGTCGGTTTCACATATCAGACTAATGGCTGGCACACACTAACACACCACCACCATGTCAGTGTGACTGCAGTGCTGAGAATGACCCACCACCCACATCATAGCTGCTCTGTGGTGGTCCTGTGGGGTCCTGATCATTGAAGATCAGGGTGAAAGGAGGAGAATAAAGTCTGCAGAGAAACAGATGAAGTACAGTCTGGAATTATAGAACCACAAAGATCTCCTGTGTGATCAGAGGAGCTGATAGATTGGTCAGTGAGTGTAGAAACAAGGAGGATGACCTTCTGCCAGCAGCAGGAGAACACTACCTACCTGATGATTATACTTAAACTGACAGCATTAGAAGCTCAGTAGTTTCTTCTCAAGAGTGAGAAATCAGAATCTAGAACTTACTCAGGTTGACCTGTAGACCAAAGTCTGTCCATAAAGCACAGCTTTAGTAGATCCAAGCACAGGCGGTGCAGATTACCAATGATCAACTAAGAAGCTCTTTGCTTCCATCTTGTGGTCAGAATCCACAAAGCTACCTAGAGCATGCAATCATTCCTGTACACGATGCCATCCCACAGCAGTGCTTCCAGCCCTGGTCCTGGAGAACCAGCTGTTCTGCAGGAGTTACAGCAGGAAACAATTCAAATATACAGGGCAGGGGGTTCTCTAAAAAACCACTGATCTGGAGAAATGTTGCAGCAGTTTGGGGAAAGCGCTTGGTCCATGGTCCATGAATACAGGGTTGTCGAAGGTTGTGGCAAAAGAACTTGTGTGGCCTACAGTCTAGACCTCATCCAACCCATCTAACGTTTAGGGTCAATGGGCAGGTGTCTTCTTGACTTACTTGGTCTCCCAAAGCTATGTAAGCATGTACTATGAGCATAAGTAGGCAAAAGTATGTGGACCTTTGTTTTCAGTGTCTGGCGTATCTGGACCTTGTGCAGTAATAACTGTAACTAAACGTTTCTGTAACTGTTGCTCAGTCCTGCACTAATTTTAGTCCATTCCTCCGAACAAACCAGCTTCATCTCTGTTATGTTGGTTGGTTTCCTCCCATGAACTCTCACAGTCCAAACTCTTTAGAGCTGGTTCTGTAACCTTTTCCAGGCTGATGAGCATCACCAACTCTTCTTCTGAGCTCCTCAGAAACCTCCTTTGTTCTCCATGATTCACTTTCTCAAACGTGTTGTGAAGATCAGACTTTGATAGATCCCTATTCTTTATATAAAACGGGTCACTGACTCAGACCTGATTGGCTCCCATTCATTGAAAACACCTGATTCTATTTTCACCTTCAGATGATCTGCTGATCCTGAAGGTTCACATGCTTTTGCCCTCACAGATCTGTAGTACTGGATCAGTGAAACAGTGCACTGCTGTCCTATTTTACATACCTTCATCCTGCAATCCTGAGTTTAAAATGAGATGGGATTCTGGGGAATTGTAGCTCCGTCACCTCCATGGTATTTTCCAGGCAAGGTTTGCGTGATTGGACTTGGAACCCCAGAGGGCCTAAACCTGACTGATGGGCTTCGTGCACAGACAGTGTTGCCATAACTTCATATACACAGTGTGGTTACAGCCTTTCCCTCAATTTTTAATTTGACAGGAGGGTGAGGAGCTGTTTCCCAGTCTAAAAAGTGCCTTGTGTGTCAGGCCTTTGTGCCGCAAAGCAGCCCCAAACCATACTTCCACCACCATGCTCTCTCTGATCAGTCAGAGTCTGTGTGCAGGTTGATCATCAGCCCCGCCCCCTCTCTCTGATCAGTCAGAGTCTGTATGCAGGTTGAGCATCAGCCCCGCCCCCTCTCTCTGATCAGTCAGAGTCTGCATGCAGGTTGAGCATCAGCCCCGCCCCCTCTCTCTGATCAGTCAGAGTCAGTATGCAGGTTCATCATGTACACGTGGACAGAGCAGTAAACATTTCTATGAAGCATAGAAAGCGGCCTGTAAAGTGTATCTTGGGTTCTCTCTACCCACCACAATAAAATCAGATCACTTGCTTTGAATCTTTATTGTTCTAAAGGTTTACTGTGGACAGTTTCAGTGAACATTAATGACAACAGAAAAAAAATAACTTTTTCATTCATTCATTCATTTATTTTTCTCTTTTTTGAAAAGCCCCACTGAGCAAGCCAAAGGCAACAGTGGCAAGGAAAAACTCCCTCAAACTATATGAGGAAGAAACCTTGGGAGGAACCAAGGCTCTAGTAGGGCAACCCATCCTCCTCTGGCTAACAATGGATTTTGACATTGATTTTAAACAGACAACATTGAAAGTCACTTTACAGCTTGCTCTCCCGTCAACACCTCTACGTCAGCAAGCAGTAGATGGATGCTGCATGTGAGGAAGTCATGGGTCATCAGTCATGGACGTGAAGCGTGTTTGGAAACAGATAAAAATATGTTGTTTAACATGGAACATTTCAACTTGTAACACAAGTTCTGAAAGAGCCCAATAGACATACCTGAGAGCGGCTGTCAGTTTAGGGTGTGTTCTCCTCAAAGGCATTTGTAATGTTGATGTAGATCACTTCACACAAAGGCTGAAGCACCATCTGCATGCAGGGACATCAGAAATATTGAGCAAATTGAAAAAAGGAAAGAGATTTTAGATGATTTTTACACAAAAACACACTTCTGATCACTGTCTGCACTAATAAAACTATATACCATTCCCACACCCTCTGG
This sequence comes from Acestrorhynchus altus, assembly GCA_034509495.1. Classification (NCBI taxonomy): domain Eukaryota; kingdom Metazoa; phylum Chordata; class Actinopteri; order Characiformes; family Acestrorhynchidae; genus Acestrorhynchus; species Acestrorhynchus altus. The sequence continues at coordinate 49,564,337 of CM067502.1, read as the reverse complement.
AACACTATATTCTGTCTGTCTATTATGGTGATAGTACCTTCAGGTTCTGCACAACAATGAGGATCAGGCTATAAATACATGCAGGGTGTGCAACAGGATCAATTGATTGGCAAGAGGTGGTACATTACGGTGAATATCATATTGGATGTGTGGGAAAATGGCTAAAAGGAGTGGCGGCATTTGGGCCAAAGGGCATAGTATGAAGGAAGGAGTTGAATCTGCAGGTGTATGGAAGTGTTGCTCATACTGGTCTACCAACAGTGGCAGAAATCCCAGCCTACAGGAAACTCTCCTCATAACTGTGGCTGAAAGAAAAAACTGAGCAAAGGTCTCTTGCTCCACTCTGTTCCATAGGTTGATGGTCTGCAGTTTCCCGAGTTCTTTCAGATATTGGTTGTTAAGGACCTTCATAGGCTTCTACAAGCAGTTCTTGCCTGGAAGTGAAGCAACTTTCATTCAAAAGTTGTGGTCTCTGTCCATTAGCATCATCTTTCAGCCACATTTCTGAGGAGAGTTTCCTGTAGACTGTGATTTCTGCCAATGTTGGTAGACCCTGGAGTGTTTAAACCATGTGTCCACTCACTGTCTATTAGACACTCCTACCTAGTTGCTCCACCTTGTAGATGTAAAAGCAGGGCAGAAGCTCATCTATTGCTGCGCAAGGAGGTTGTTCTAACGAAGTGGCCAGTTTGTTTCGTGGGCACCAGTTGCTTGGAGGGACATCACTGGATATGAGTCAGGGATGTGGGTTCACTCATGATGTGGCAGAAAAAGAGAAGCAAACAAGAAAGAAACATGTAAATGTAATATTTAGTCAGCAGATATTTATTGATGAGTTCTAGGAGGGGATCCAGCATCTGCCCAGTTCATCACAATCATGGTGTCGAATGATTTTTATTTTAAGGTGACTAAATAATTAGTGGGATTGCAGAAGAATAAAACTTAAGATGATTAATAGTGTGATTGCCTTTGCTATTATTTGTTTGGTGATGCTGTGGGGTGGCATGGTGGCGCAGTGGATAGCGCTGTAGCCTCACAGCAAGAAGGATGGGTTTGATCCCCGGGTGGGGCGACCGGGGAAGTTTCTGTGTGGAGTTTCCCTGTGTTCACGTGGGTTTTCTCCGGGTACTCCAGTTTCCCCCACAGTCCAAAGACATGCATGATAGGTGAATTGGTGACTCTAAAGTGGCCCTTAGTGTGTGTATGCCCTATGATGGATTAGCGCCCTGTCTAGGGTTGTTTCCTGCCCTTGCGCACAGAGTTTGCTGGCTAACCCGTGACCCTATTCAGGAATAAGCGGTTCAGAAAATGGATGGTGATTGTCATGTTTGTCTCTTGTTAGCCCTGTCTTCCCTGTCAGTTTTCCCCCATGTGCTCCTTAGCACATGGTTTGTTTGTTTTTTTTCTGTCTCCTCCCTTGCTCCGCCCATTCCCACCTGTGTCTCATGTGTAACCACGCCCCTTTGTAATTAGTAGTTTCAGGTGTGTCTAGTGTTTTGTATTTAAGACCCTTTGTTTCTGTTTTGTTACTAACCAAGTTTGTTACCTCAGTTAGTGTTATGTTTCTGTCAGTTTGTTCCTGGTATGTTAGTATAGGTCCCTTTTGTTTTGTTTGTACTTTGTTCCCCACTTTGTAAGTGCTTTGTTTTTCTTTATTTATATTAAATTCCTTCCCTTGCATTTGCCTCTACACCCTCATCCTTGTTCTGTCTGCTCGCCCCTTGACAGTGATGCTGTGAAGAGGTCTGAAGAAATCACAGTTGACCGTCTTGCTTCAATAATACGTTTTATTACAAAGAAGTCAAACTGTCGTCCTGTGTAGTTCCCACATGCTTCTAGAATGTGGGTCTTGTTTTGGTCTTGTCTCCATCCATTCCCAGCTGGGTTGCCCCTCACCAGAGGACTGCCCATTTAATGGTGGGGAGAATTTTGGGGCGGGGCACTGAGAGTAAATGCTGCGAGCCTGTAACCAGGCTTGGCAAGAGGCGAGGTCTGCTGGCGAGCTGTTGATGGGGGAGTCTGGGCTGCAGGACGTGTCTGATGTCTGGCAGTGTCACCAGCCTGAGCTGTGCATGCAACGCGCAATGAGGCTGGACACATCACATATACCGTATTCCACAGCGGAGGCTGCCTCAGCGTGAGGCGGAGCTTCACGCCAAACATGCGGTCGGGACTGGAGCCGGACTCCTAGAGGTGGAGCCTAGAGCCGCCTGCACTCCTGTTGAGAAGGCGGAGCCTGCCGCCTTCACTCCTGTCCAAGGGGCAGAGCATGCCACCGCCAGCATCCAAGGGCCGGCGCCTTTCATTAGGATTTCATTGCGCAGAACTGTGCCCAGATTGGCTCACAGGACTTTTAGGACCTTTGCCACTTCTGGGTCTAAGCCCATGTATCAGCCCATGTTTACACATTGGACGGAGCCTTTGGCAATGTCATGGTATGTCAATGCTCCTCCAGTATGACTTGGTTCATGCCCACTCATGAAGCATTATCCTGACAGATCTACTTAGATGCCCACTCATCTGACATTTGAGCTCCACTGCCAGCTTACGAATGTTTAACCTGCATGGACTTCCATAATAACACCCAAACACCCATGTTCCCCTTAATACTTTATGGTTCATGGCTATGGTATCCAGTGTCGACCAGAGGAGGATGAGCTTTGATTCCTCTCAAGGCTTCACCCTCCTAGCCTGAGCCCTTTAGGCTGCTAATTTCAGGGTTACACCCAGATATTTACAATGTTGCCACCCATGTTACCAACAATCTTAATCATGTTTTAGTTTTACCAGACTGGCATTTGAAGACCTCCATATGGGGCTGTTGAAAGGTCTTGTTCCAGGAACAGAACTTCCTTCCTCAGGAATTCCAAGTGGTACTGATTGAAAAATAATGAAAAACACATTTTAACAAAACAAAACACTAATACTAATGTTTCACATATATTTATACCTTCCTAAGTAACACATTCATGTTTCGCCTCACCTTCTGCTCTGATAACATATCCTGCCAAACAGATGATATAGTCATTTTTGAAATCTGTGTCCTCAATGCTGAAGACAGTAGAAGTTGGATCCTTTTGTTCATTGTCATACAGGTGCCATTTATCTTCTAGTTTGAAGCATCCCAACATGTGTTCGATTGACAACGTCTTACTATAGAGAATCAAGAACTGCAGCTCAAAGATCCTAAAAGTGTGGAAAAGGAGACAAAAAATGACACTCTGGCACTTTGAAACATGACAAGGAATAAAGATTAAAGATCAGCAGCAGTGTAGTTACTGAAACTGTATCAGAAACACAGTCCGGTAACCGGTATTAAAGATCGGCAGCAGTGTAGTTACTGAAACTGTATCAGAAACACAGTCCGGTAACCGGTATTAAAGATCAGTAACAGTGTAGTTACTGAAACTGTATCAGAAACACAGTCCGGTAGCCGGTATTAAAGATCGGCAGCAGTGTAGTTACTGAAACTGTATCAGAAACACAGTCCGGTAGCCGGTATTAAAGATCAGCAGCAGTGTAGTTACTGAAACTGTATCAGAAACACAGTCCGGTAGCCGGTATTAAAGATCAGCAGTGTAGTTACTGAAACTGTATCAGAAACACAGTCTGTGTTCTTACATTGGATTGAAATGTACTAAGCATTGCATCTATATGATCATTTTTACTGCTGTCACTGTCGGTCACTGCTGGCTGCTATCAGTGGTAGCTCACTTAACTAATGTGGTCACACTTGGGTGGCTTCTTTCTTTTAAATTACTGGAATGTGGTCTCATCACCGCAGAACCAAAAAGGAGTGTGGAGAATGGCGAATGGAGGTGCTGAGCGTTAAACACTACTTGCAGAAACACAGTTTTGTCCACATTATTTACCTGTTATATTTGTCTCTGACACTAAGTGGAGGAGCTGTGTCCATACGACGATCCACATTCACGATTGCACAGCAGGGAGATGCATTGTTCAGTCCTAGAAGCTTCACATCACCCAGGCTTTCAAATGCACTACAAAAAACAAACATATGTCTGGTATGTAGGAGTGAGGGGTAAATTAGTGAGATGATTGCACTTTACTGAGCACTCTAATCAAACAGTGGAGTTGTTTCTTGATCTCATTAATTGACACCAAACTGAAATAAACCAGGGTCAAAATGCCCCAAGAGACCTTTTAAATGAAAATTTCAATTGTTCACTTTTGTTGGCCATTACGCAGATCATGATGTTTGCAAGAAGATTCCCTTCGTTTTGTGGTTCCGTGAGAAATCGTATTATATTGGCTGCCCTTGTTTGATAATCATGTTTACTGGTTAAATAATGTTTAGACCTGTAAAATTATGTTCTTGATTTTTCATTCTTATTACTGATTCATTTTAATAAACAGGTTAAGTCTTTTTTTATCATTCAACTGATCAGTTCAACAGAACTTCTCAATCAGGTGCCTTCAAACCCATTGTTCAGGCCTCAGGTCGGCACTTTGCAGGCAGTTACATGTTGATATTCTGAGCTTCATATCTCAGGATCAGAGTAACCTACAGACATGATGCACAAATCAGTGAATTAAATCCCAGTTTAGGAGCTTCCAGTGCATGTTTACTGCTCTGTACATGTCCAACCTGCATACAGACTCTGACTGGTCAGAGAGAGGGGGCGGGGCTG
>CM067502.1:49536801-49559185 GCA_034509495.1 Acestrorhynchus altus | reverse complement strand
ACACACACACACACACACACACACACACACACACACACTCAGACACACACACACACACACACACACACGGACACACACACAGTCAGACACACACACACACTCAGGCACATACACACACACACACACACACACACATTCAGACACACACACACACACACACACAGTCAGACACACACACACTCAGGCACATACACACACACACACACACACACACACACACACACTCAGACACACACACACACACACACACACTCAGACACACACACACACACTCAGACACACACACACACTCAGACACATACACACACGCACACACACACACACACACTAAGACACACACACACACTCAGACACACACACACACACACAGTCAGACACACACACACCATGGTTTTCATTTGTTCATTAATAAGAGTTTTTATAACAACAGTCACTTTTATTATTCGAACTGAATTTAAACTGATTTTAATTTTTGATTTGAAACTCTTACGGTTTGAATGTTGGACTGTAATTCTAAGCTGCCATTCTGAACAGTTTTGATTGGTCATTGGAGCTCTACAGTTCTGTGTTTGCTGTGGTCAGATGGTAGCGGGGTGTCGTGCTGCCATGGTGATGATGCAGTACAGCGTGATAGCCAATAACTACTGGCTGCTGGTGGAGGGTTTATACCTGCACAGTCTTCTGTCCATCGCTGTCTTCTCAGAGAGGAACTACTTTTACATATATCTGGGGATCGGCTGGGGTGAGTGTTTATGAAACCAGTACCAAATCCAGGACCAGTAATCAGTGTGTTGGTGTGTTTTCAAAACGACGTACCTCTCTTTCACCTCCAGGTGCTCCAATTATATTTGTGTTGCCGTGGGTAACAGTCAAGTACCTCTATGAGAACGAACTGTAAGTAACTCACAGTGCATGAACTCTTTAACTGGAATAGAATTTGTCTCTCTGATGTCCCGCCCTCAGCGGAAATAGAGATTTTGATTGGTTCTTTTTCTTCCTTTGACTTTTCGGTGTCCCGCCCCCAACTGAAATGGATATTTTGATTGGTTCTGCCCCTGTGTTTGAATGTCTGTAGCCCCGCCCCAATTGAAAAAGAGATTTCGCTTTGTTCTGCCACTTAATTTGACCGTCTGGCGTCCCATCCTTAAGGAGAAATGGACATTTTGATTGGTTGTGCCTCTGCGCTTGTAGTAAACTCTGAGAGAGTGTGGATGTTATTATAAAAAGTCCTCATTAAGTTTACATAAATATAAAAAGCGTGACTGACGGTGCACCGACTGAGCTCCTATACAAACTGAAAGATGATGAACCGGTTGCCACGGTGACCTTTCAGGTTAGATAGGAGCTGAATTGAAAATGTGTGATTAATGCACTAATCACCACTGCATTCAGACTTCAGAGCATCGGGACCAGCTCATGAATACCATCTGAATAATCTCACTAATGGGAACATTTTCTCCTGTGTTTATGTGACCAGACAGGCTTTTGTAGAGCACAGCGAGTCTCCCAGTGACGCTCTGTAATGGTCTTACTGGTCTGAATGAACTTGACTCCAGTCCATTGATGTCAGATGTGTGTGGGGTTTATTTGGGCCTGAATTTAGGCTGGAACGTGACTTATCATTCATATTCAGTGGCTTGTGAAGTGCTTTCACACGTCTGAAGGTTTAATCCAGATTATGATCCGGATCGGATTTGTTTGTGTTGCGTTCTGTATGCAGGTGCTGGGAGAGGAACGTAAACATGGGCTACTGGTGGATAATCCGCTCGCCCATTCTGTTTGCCTATCTGGTGAGAAGCTTATCTCACACCCACACACACACACACACACACACACACACACACACACACACACACGCCACCTCGTCCTGCTGTGTGTCTTGGCTGAGAATACAGCGAGAAAGTGAGTCTGTTTAGCTGTTTATAGACTTATTACACGTTTAGAAAGATTTCACCGTCCATATTTTTGTCATCAGAGCACAAACAAAGTCGTCTCCAGCATACACAACCCATCACACACAACCCATCACACACAACCCCTCACACACTTTCCGAAGAACTCTGGCTCCTGAGGTTGGATGTGCCTTTGGTTTATTGCCAAAACTATTCATACGATTTGCTTTGTTATATTTTTACAGATAAACATACACAGCAGCTGTAACGTGAAGCTGATATTAAGCAGCTTCAGATGTTTTCAGAAGGTCCAGTGACTCTGTTTTACAGATGGACAGAGCATCGTCTCTTTAAAGTGAAGCCACTGATGCAGCCCGTGTTCAATCAGCGGGCAGTTTCCCCCGTTATTCTATGGTACATATGGGTACACGGGCTATACTTGAATGAAGTGATTAACAGTCGTGGCACGAACAGTCCCGTGAGTGATCCGTGAGGGCGGTCTCAGACTCCTGTTGTCCAACTGTCCAAAGCGGGGGCGGGTCCAACCAAATATGTAGCTGTGTATGGCTCCGCCTCTGGTCTCTCATAAAGTTTCCAACAATTTTAGCTGGAACCACGTCATCCATCATATCTGTACAGTCATTGAGAAGCCAAAATCTTACCACCATTAGATTCAATACCAGTCGAAAGATTGGCATCACATGGTGTTACGTTCTCGATATTGACATTACAATGTAATTATAACCAAGAGGACAAAAGTATGAGGACTATCTGTCTCTACTCTACTTTAATTCAGAGGGTTTAACTTTTCCCAAACTCAAAAGTAACTGGACAGCTGCCTGATGAGCAGTTCCATGGCCAGGTGTGGTCTGTTCACTGGTGAAACCCATCACGCCTGGACCAGCCGTTGATTCCAAGAGTTGGATTTGTAATGAATTCATTGTCCAGCTCAAGGACACCAAAAGACTTCCAACCAAACCTGGACTTGGAACAAAAACAAATCAACAGCTTGATTTTTTTCTTTCCTTCATCGTTTAGACCAACAAATCCGCTCAGCCTCTAACTACGGCCATGATAACCCTCACTGATTACCGTTCTTTTGTTTCTCTGAAATGAACGAGCCTCTGTCTGATTAGGGGGATTGTGAGATGGTTTATCAGACACATGCACACGGATCCACAATTTCTGCATCATACAGAACATTCCGGCACACAATTCCCACTCCCGTCAGAATAAGGATGAAAGATACACTCACACATACACACCCCTACACCCCCGTCTCCTCTCATCCCGTTCCAGGAGCACACACCGTTTCAGGCTGTTGATGTGAAGCGTTTATGTAAGAGTGGAATTTGATCTGCTTGTGTAACTAATGTGCCTTAAATCAGATTCTCTCTGTCTGTTCTCTCTCTCTCTCTCTCTCTCTCTCTCTGTCTGTCTCTCTCTCTCTCTCTCTCTCTCTCTCTCTCTCTCAAACAGATTAATTTCTTTATATTTATTAGAATTATAAAGATCCTGATGTCCAAACTAAAGGCCCATCAGATGAGATACACAGACTATAAGTTCAGGTAATCCATCTGTTTTTAACTCATTGTGATGTAGAACCTCAAACAGGCTCCTTCATGGGTTCTTCAGTATAAGCAATCGTTCTGTGTGGAACCATGACAACTCAAAAGAACCATTTTAATCCTACATTAAGAGCAAACACGTGTGGGGGGTTCTTTACCCTTTAAAACCTTAAACTAATGTTGTGGGACATATTTTTATTCACCAAAAATTACGTATTTATAGGAGACAGTCACACATACCAGGTATTGATACTGTCAGGAGACTCTGGAGAGTCTTCTTGGGAGATGTTGAGATGAATTTGACCATTCTTTGATCATTCTCAGTTATTTGTAATGATTAGATTGACCTGGATATTTATAATAATAATAATAATAATAATAATAATAATAAATCTTAAAAATAGTTGATATGGTTCTACATAAAATTAAAAACCCAACCTGAAAATCATTTACTATTTTTATTATTTATGTATTTATCAGTTTGTTCCTCCTCACGACTTTTATTCTGAAATTTGAACACTGTGTGAGTGCAAACAGCCCCTCCCTTCTTGTTGTCCTCTATAACCCAGTGGTCATTGGCTCCGCCCCCTTGTGAAGTACCCAGGTGAAGGGAAAAGCATTAGGTTGATGTGTTAAAGCAGGAAAAATGGACAATCATAAGAATCCTTGATAAGATCCAAACTGTGATGTTCTAGACGACTGGGTCAAAATATCTCAGGCAGGTCTTGTGGGATGTTCCTGGTATGCATTGGCCAGTACCTACCACTGGAACCACCTTTAATACCATGGGACACCTTCAGAGGTCTTTTTGAGACCATTCTTGGAATGTTTAGACCTGTTGTGAGACAGGGAACCTTCTCAATATTAGGCAGGTGGTACAAATGTTATGGCTGATCAGTGGAGATCTTAAGGGTTTGTTTTCATCCCAGTCCCACTGGACAGAAATCATCCTTTCTGCAGATGTAACTGTCCTTTCTTCCTCAGGGTCAATCTCTGTTCTTTACATTGTATCAGAGTTTAACAATGAATGGACCAATAAAAATGCTCCAAATCCTTTTACATTGACTTCCATTGAAAATCCTTCTGTAAGCTGTGATTCTCCGTCTCTTTCAGATTGGCAAAATCCACCCTTACACTCATTCCTCTGCTGGGCATTCACGCCATCCTCTTCACCTTCGTCATTGACGAGTCCGTCTCTAAAGAGTCTCTGCTGCGACTCATAAAGCTGTTCTACGACCTTCTCTTCAGCTCCTTTCAGGTCAGACATCCAAGCATTTTATTAGTCAACCCTGACTTTTAGAACTTCCCCAAAGCTTCAATGCTTCCTGCAAAACGGGTGAAAAGAGGCTTCAGTAGAGACCAGAGTTATGAAAAGATGACCTGATTCTGGAAAGAAATGGGTTCTAAACATTGAATCCAAATCAAATGCAACCTTTTATAAACCCACTATAGGGACTTAAAAGTATCGGGACACCTGCCCACCTTTATCCAACTTTTGTCCACTACTTAATTACTCGTTGGAGTCTTTACTCTTTGATTGCATTCAAAAGCATTAATGAGGTCAGGATGTTGGATGATCACCAGCCCTCCTCCTCAACTTCCCACCTCATCCCAAAGTACTAGAAGGAGCTCCATCATTCCAGAGAGTTCCACTGCTCCACAGCTCAATGCTGGGGATCTTTATGCCCCTCTAGTCCATGCCTGGTAATAAACATGGAGACAATAGAACCATGTCCTATTCTATTGGCAGTACTTCTCTACATGGACTAGATAAGCTGGGTGTGTGTGTGTGTGTGTGTGTGTGTGTCAGCAATGGGTGCAGCATAGGCTTTAGGCTACTGTATAGTGTAGCTAGTAAGGAGTATGGACACGTAGATGATCCTTAAGGCCAGGGTCACAGAGTCCAGCCCTCCAGAACGGAAGTCACCCACTACTGCTGTAATGGACTGATGGAATTGTGGATTATGGATGTGGTCATAACCATCTATATCTCTCCAAACACAGGGGCTGCTGGTGGCTATTTTGTACTGCTTTGTCAACAAAGAGGTGAGAACCCTTTTCGTCCTCTTGATCTCACGTAACCTTAGGCTGGTTGACTTTCCGAGCTCTCACATTCCCACCTCAGTTAGGTGCTTACTGGCTTCTCGATGCTGATGAGATCAGTGCTTCCCAGCCCTGGTCATGTTTCATTTGTCTTCCCATGTCTCTGCAGGTCCAGAATGAGATGTTGAAGCGGTGGAGGAGGTGGAAGTTAGGGAAGGATATTGAGGAGGAGTACCGACACACCCACAGCCAAACTCCACATGCCAAGAGCAGCACGGCCATGGCTTTGCCTCCGGACCGCTCGGATACTCCAGAGCCTCAGGAATCAGCGCCGCCGTTCGAGGAGAGCAGGCGGCTGGTGATCAGCTGTCACCGCAACGGGACAAGCGTGGACAGAGGGAAAGGGAGGGCGGGGCTGCACTTGGTCTCCGAGCCACACGAGGGAGCCAGTAACTGCAGCTCTCAGACCGAGGACATCTGTTTGGAGGAGCGTCAGCATGGCTTGGACTGTCCATCTGGGGTGGAAGAGTGTTATGTGTGAGGAAGCTAGGACCTCCAACCCCTTTTTTTTTACAGGTTCATAATGCATTCCCGGGATGATGCGGTCTAAATATGAGGAAGGACAGATGGACAAATGTGGAATCCTGACGGAGAGACGATTTTGGAGGATTTCTGCCTATATAAGGGAGTAATAGTGGATTGTTCTCACAACCATTGGCCATCGGTCTTCTGTAGACCATGGGAACCATTCTAACCCATTAAAAAGCCCATTAACAAAGAGGGTGAATATCATCCCTGCTCACCAAAATGCAACAAAACGTTCCTGTAGATTTGATTTCCTCAGGAAATGTCATGCCATAATGCTTGAGAATCATTCCAGGAGACATTTTGAGGGTCAGGGGATCAAAAACATAAGGGCAGGCTGGATGTGAATGAAACTGAATCTAATTTACAGCACATTGCAGACTCTTTCATCCAGAGAGACGGTCTAATCATGTTCCAGAGAAAAGTAAACAATGTTAGGGAGTTTCTGTTTCCTAAGATATTCAGTCTTCTACCAAAGCCTGGATTGGAACCCCAGTGTCCAGACTGCAGGGCTGTGGTGTTGTCCATGACACCGGTGTGGAGCGTGGTCTCTGGTAGTTCCAACACTTTGGTAATGAGTGTATGTGTCCATGGGTGGTCAGTACTGCACCAGAGGGGGCTTATAATGACTGCCTGGGACCATACATTACCAATACAAGGGTCTGGGAATTTAAGAATTGTAGGGGTGAGTTGGTACTGCACCACAGGGGGCGCCCAAGAGCAATGCCAGTCAAATCGTGGGGTACAGTAAGATTGTTCATTCACTGTCCCTTCTTAAACCAAGGCTATTAAAGAGAGTTGATCCTGCTTTTGTTGGAGTAACTAGCTCTACAGTCCAGGAAAGACTTTTTGGTTTGGAGCATTGCTGTGAGGATTTGATTGCATTCAGCTACAAGTCAGCGAAGTCTGCAAGTTCGTTTACCATTCCCAATTCCAAAACGTATCCCAACAACGAAGCGCCATCATTCCACGGCTCCTCATCCCAGTGGTGGTGGGCTTTATACCCAGGGTTCATGCTCTTCTGCTCCAGAGTGTCCTATTCTATTGGCAGTACGTCTGTACAGGGACCTGACAAGCTGTGGGTGCATTTGCACATCTGTGTCAGTGACGGGTGCAGCTTAAAGTAGCTGAATGCATTCATTAGGACGGCTGTCCACTAATGTTTGGACATAATATCTTGATTAATTAACACAAAGATGTCCTTTGCCAAGTGTCTCCACTGTTTTGTCACAGCCGCCAACTTCTTACTTCTCCTGACTGTGGCCGAAAGTGCAGAGAGCCAAAGCTGTGTCTGATGTACATAAAAAAAGAAGGCTTTCAGCCTGGAGCAAGTACCTGGCAGAGCTGAAAAATCTCATACCACATTACATCTGACGAGTGTTTGAGAGTCCATGCACGCGTTCGCACAGACACATGCTCTGTTGTTCCTTCATCTTGTATACCATTGAAGTCCAGAGAAGACCCAGGATAAGAAACACGTTCTTGGGGGGGGGATCTGACGTCAGCTGCAGTCAGCTGAGAATTGTAAAGTGTTGCCCTTGCTGGCATCCACTGGGGTTCTTCTTCCTTATCCTGAAGCCTTTGGGGCTGATTAAGAGCCTACAGCAGTTTGACTGCTGTGTGGGAACGGCATTCCAGATACTGCAGGGAACGCTTGCTGTGGAAAATCACATGCTTTTCCATTCGTTTGTGACTACAGAGACTTCCGGGACGCAATAGCTCAGCGAAGAGTCTACTTTACACAGTTTTATTCCCTCTACTCCAAACCACGGCGTGTTTGGTGTCTGAAGGTTTAGTTTCGCAGTGGAGGTTTGAGGAAGTGCTTCACCGTGCGGTCGGTTAGTCCGTGTGGAGGTGCTGATTATGTGGTTTCTGACACTGTTACCCATAAACATGGAGTAAAGTATGTTAGGAGAGCTAATACCAATGGCTGGTAAGGTAATAGCGATGCCACCGGGTCCCGAGGTAGGCAACTCCGGTCCTGGAGCTCATCCGATTCAGCTCACCTGTTAAATGCCAGTAAACCCAGGACCAGGGTTGTCCTCTTTTGGGATCTAAACAATAAGTGTCCAGGAGTCATACATTGCATAAAAATGGGAATTCGCTTTGATTTGACATGGTTGCTTCTAACTTTTTCTAAATTCTAGAAAAGAAAAAAATCTTTCAATGGAATTCATTGTAAATGTATTATATTGGAGCATTTTATTGGTCTTTTCATCAATAATAAATATAGAAATGATATTTTAAAAAGTAAAAAAAATGTATTTGGGACAAAATCAATCACAAATCTGTCCGAATAAATAATCAAGTCAATGTCACACGTTATAGCCTGTATATTCACGAGGATTGAACAGTGTCCAGTGAAATAGGGCTTTTTATGAGATTCTGGTCCCAAAGTAGTGCATCTTAAAACACACACACACACACACACATATCTCTGCGTCCACATCATGGTCACTTTATTAGTGTCTCTCTTTAACATGTTTATTTTTGAAGAAAGAAGAAAAGCTAAAGATAAAAAGCAAGTTTCAGACTCCAAATGCGCCTTTAAACTGGTTTAGATGGTTTAGACGATTGACCAGTTTAGCTCTTGACTGGCAAAGAGTTTAGCTCGTCAACCAATATGTCCATCATGACCACACTTGACCAGCTTCACTAAAGTAGTTAACCAGTTTCACCAGCTTGGTCATGCTGATAAACCAGTTAATCCATGAAGCTGAAAACAGGTTTGCCTCTATAGGTTCGTTTTTTACCTGGATGACCAGGTAACCACATTTTAACCGTCTTGACCATCATAAAACAGCTTAGACCATCTAAAGCCGGCAACCATCAGAAGCGGTGTTGATGATTTGTGGGATAAACTGTGTAAAAGTCACTGTTCGCTGAACTTTCACTTTAACGCAGCACTTTCGTGTCCGTGTCCCTGTTTATAATGCATTGTACTTTTTGCCAAATGTATTTATTATTGCTGATGATGTTTCATGTGTTACTGAGCCAACATCTGCTTTATGTTCTGAATGTATAAAAGTGGTTTTATTGAGATAAAGAACTGTTTTAAGCTGTACAGTCGAGCTGATGTTATGGGGGTGTTGTAAAGGAGTGTCTGTAACTGTTTAAGAAAAAATGAAAGAGTGAAAAAAGAAAGGATAGAAGTGCTGTGTGATTTGTTTCGTAGATAAAGTAACTGATAAACATACATCATCAAAACATAGGTGCAGACAGACGGAAGTGTGGACAGTGAGTGGACACAGCGTTTAAAAACTCCAGCAGCACGGCTGCCTCTGATCCACTCGTACCAGCAACACACACTCACGCTGAGAAAGACTCACCGCCCACATAATAGCTCCTCTGTTGTGGTCCTGCTTTCAGATTCTTAGAACTTAAGCCTTAGAACCTGAAATCCGTACTTCTTGCAGGTGGTTGCATGTAGTTTTCTAGCCTCCATAACTCAGGATTAGAGTAACCTACAGACATGATACGCATATCAAGATACACACTTATCCTAACTGACCATGGTCCTATGACCACTCTGACTGAAGGGGCGGGGCTAATATCACCGACCCAGATATTGGGTTGTAAAGGAAATTGAGAAGGGAGGGGCTGTTTGCTGTCTTTCTTTGCTCTCACAGTATTCAAATTTCAGAATAAAAGTCCAGAGAAAGGATTTTACTGATACATACATAAAAAAAGAATGAGGATATGTTTATTTTTCAATCTAATTTCTATAAGTAACCAAAACAACATAAATATTATATAATGATTTTGATTTTAATATTGATATCGAGTAATAACGAATTTGAGTAGCCTGGCAAGCGTGACTGTCTCCGATAAACATACGTATATCAGATTACTAAGAACATAGAAATGCACTCAGTGTTAAAAGTCCTGACTGCTGTTCTGTGGCTCCATAAACTATGAAACCTAAGGAGTGTTGGACAGGAAACGTCCACTCTACACTTCCACTCTCAGCACTCATCCAGAGCGTGACCTTGGGCTGTTAGAGCAGAAGGTGAACATTCTCCCACTAAACAGGTTTAAGCAGGACTTTAACCTTTAGAACCCCAGGTCCATTTGGTGGTTTTCCTAATTTGATGAGCTTTTATTTTTAGGAGACAGCCAATCATAGTAGATATTGTTATTTTCAGAAGATCCTAGAAATTTGGCCATGTTTTGATCAAAAATGTACTTAAGAAATCCTTTTAGAAATCCAGTCATTTTGATGAATATTTGTAATGATTGACCAGAATATTTATAATAAAAATCTCTTCAAAATGCCTGACAGTCATCCAAATAAAAACAACTAGAATATCCTTTATTATTTTTGCTATTTATGTGTGTATCAGTCTTATCCCTTCTCATGACTTTTATTCTGAAATTTGAGCAAACAAACCTTCCCTTCTCATTTATCTCCATATCCCAATATCTGGGTAAGTGATGTCATCAGCTCCGCCCCCTCTCTCTGATCAGTCAGAGTCTGTATGCAGGTTGATCATCAGCCCCGCCCCCTCTCTCTGATCAGTCAGAGTCTGTATGCAGGTTGATCATCAGCCCCGCCCCCTCTCTCTGATCAGTCAGAGTCTGTATGCAGGTTGATCATGTTCACGTGGACAGAGCAGTAAACATGCACTGGAAGCTCTTTGGTATTTAAACTGGGATTTAATTCAGTTGGAGATTTGAGCTGAATTTCTGAGCTGGGTGACTCCGTAGGTCTGTAGGTGACTCTCATTCAGAGATACGAAGCCTAGAAACAGCATGTTACTGCCTGCAGAGTGCCGATCTCGGGGTCAGAGTTAAGCTGTGGAGATAACAGTGGTGCTGCAGGAGTGTTGTTTTTATAAGTATTTAAGAAAGAAACAAAGGAACTGTGTTGTTTTGAGAAATGACTGTGAAGGTTACTGATGTGATTTAGAATGATCTCTAAAACATGTGAGGCTCTGGTCACTGAGGACCTCTGCAGTGTAAATCACTGGGTACTTACAACGGTCAGAAAACACACACCCTCACACACACACACACACACACACACACACACACACACACACACACACTCACACACACACACACACACACACACACACACACACACACACACACAAACACACACAGCACAATGGCCCACGGCCAAGCCTCCAGATCTGATAAACACTGGTCTCCACTTACACACACACACACACACACACACACACACACACACACACACACACACACACACACACAAAGCCATTCAGACTCTCTGGTCTGTTTGAAAAAAACATACTTTTACCTTCACTCATTAAATAAATGCATCAAATTCACCTCCAACCCAAATGTAGCAGCAAATTCCACCAATCAGGAAGTTCAGGTGGCATCACCAAGGCATGGACTCCACAGGACTTCTAAAAGCATCCTCTGGTATCTGACATCAAAGCAGATCCTTTGAGTCCTGTAAACTGATGGGACCTCCATGAGCATCAATGAGCCACAGGAGCCGCTGATCCAGGGTTGCCCTTCCTTGGAGCACTTTTGGTAGATAGTGACTGCTGCATTCCTGCCTGATGTTCCGGCGATGTTCTGACCCAGTCGACTAAGACATCAGAGCTTCAAGAAAACACATCAACTTCAAGAACTGACAGTTCACTTGCTGAATAATAATCCAACTAGGTCATCAATGTTACTCATGTCATCTGTGGTTTTAATGTTATGGCTGATCAATATTTTAATACAATTGCTTAATTGCGATAAAAAAATATGGTCAAAACTTCTCATGGGCCAACTTTGCCCTCTTAGGTCAGTCTTTGGGCAGCTGTGCTTAGGAAGCTTTGCATTAGATGGAGATCATGTGATCATTCACAAATACAGTCCTTCATTGTGCTTCACTTCAAGGAACCAAAAGAGCCTCTCCTACAGGATTGCTTGGATAATTCTTCAAAAATGCATACTTGCTGGGATATGACTCACCTTTCAGCTTGATCATCACCGTTCCAACAGCAGAAATATGAAGATGTTCTGCTCACAATGTCTGAGAACATTTACAGAAACTGAGCAGAAGATCTACGTATAAAACAATGTCATTGTGGTGGCTCCACAGTATCGTCAAAAATACACAAATGTCACTTTGAAACCTTAGGACTGTAGTACAGGAAACTTCCACTCTACACTTCCACTCTCAACACACGTCCTAAACATGACCTTGGGCCATCTGGGCTGGACGGTTACTGTATAAGGTGCTCATTAGTTCCTCAAGGGATGTAAACATCACCAATCGGAGCCAAAATTAGACTCTGTTTACGTGCTTATATGCATTGAAGTCGGTGAGAAGCTTCCCCTACATGAAGAGAGACTGATGATTCTGTTGACCCAAACACATTCCAAGGCTTCTTTCATACGGTTCCTACGTGAGGTTCAGCACAGCCCAAAAGTCCAACTGCTTCCATAAAGAACAATGTCTGTGGTAGAGATGTGAGAGTCCTGAAGTTCTTCACTCTCACACATCTCTTTAACTAACATGGTTTTTTATGGAATCAAACATGGTTCTTATATGGCATTACTTGAAGAACCATATGAAGTATGAGTATACTAAGCCTATTTTTGTCCCCACATGTGGATGACATTCCTGATGGGACCAGAAGGGGTTAAAAACAGGTCATAAACTGCAAATGGTGCATGAATGGGACACACATGATTTTAACGTTGGCTGTGAAGATGGGGTCCAACAACAACATGTGTTCAAACCCACTCAGAACCCACCTACTCCATGTTCCACCCATATGAGATCAACATGAGCATTTAGGCTGGGCCACTGGTATACAGTAGAGGTCACTAATGGGTCTTTCCCACTACTCTACTCAACACTACTCACCTCCATCCCCAGTGCACTGTTCCACTTCTTCTCAAACTATAAATCCTGATGCACACCCTACAAGTATTTATAGCCCAATCATCCTCATGCATCCATCTGCAGGAGCCTGAAGTCTATAATCATGTGGGTCCCCTGCACGCCCCATTTGCAGTCTACAACCTGTGTTTAACCCCTTCTGGTCCTGTCAGGAACCCTGATGGTCATCCATATGTGAGGCCAACATGGAATCCGTGGACAAAATCAGGCTAAAAACAGGCATTGAGTGATGCCATAGAAGAACTATTTTTGGTTTCTTAAAGAACCGAAGATATGTGAGTGTGAAGAACCTTCACTTTATTGATTTAATGGTTCTGTGTGGCTATTATGTTCTGGACCTTGGATTAAGGAAATGTTCTCTAACTGGACCTCTAACTGTCCTTCATTAGATAACTGTCTTTCTGGTTGATTGTTAACAGGACTTATTTGACCGAGTTCATTTTTGGTCCATTTATGTATATTAGGTGGTCCTGGCCTGAACAATTTGAGTGCTTATGTTAGGACACCCTATCTGTCCCTGACAGCGCTGCCATGTTCTCCCCCTAACAAGTGCCCTAATGATGAACACTAGCTAATGAGATGAATGTGTTATCAGCCACATCGTCATTCTGCTTTAATGTTCGTCCATAGTGGACGCTCTCTCGGCCCATAGAGACATCTCATCATATGCCTGTCAGGGTGGTAATGATGAACGTAATTGAGTTGAACTTCAGTCGCTGGCGCTTTACGCTGCTGCACTGATGCATTGGCTCCATTGAAATTCATGAGGCGTTATCTTATAAGCGCAATAGGCTTGAAGAAAGGAGTTTTATGACCCTGATTCCAGGTGCAGTGGTAATTTTATAAACGGATGGCTTTGGGAATGTAAATGCAAGACCTCCAAAAAAAAGAGTAGCAGGTACTGCAGTCCCGCTGCCTCGGTACGAGCCTGGGAGGGTAAAGACTTCATGGGTTTAATAATTATTGTTGAAGACCTTCTAGCTATTCAGGTTAATACAGATTCAGATGCCATATGGTCCATGGAAAGAACTTCACTTATATGCATAAACCCAGAGAATGCTTGTTATACTTTTATAGGTCACATTGATATTAATGTTACATGAATTACTGCCTGTATTCTTGGTGAATGAAGGATCAGTGTGTATGTTATTATACAGGATTCCACAATCAGAGATGGATTGACTGGACTGACCAGTACCCAAGCACTTGCCGTTGGGTCACTTAGCCTACAGCAGAGGTGTCAAACCAGGTCAAAAACATGTTGGTGTGGCTACAGGTTATCATTCCAGCCAAACAGAACCTCATTGTTTGAAAAAACACTGTAAACAAAGATTATCTACATGTCCAGGAGCCTCCATTATTCCTTATAGCACTGCACTGTTGCTATAAAAACCCAATATTTTCATATTTACCGTTTTTTGCTTTTTTTTTCATGCATTGAATGAATTGTACTTTACAGAAGAGATTGGTCAAAGGGGAATTTGTCAAAATCATGAATAACACATTTTCACATTTAAAAAAAGATTCGGCATAGTGCCAAATACAAGCGATTCTCACATACAAAGGTCATTTGACTACAAAACCTTCAGCCAGGTCACATTCAACGTAACATTTTTGAATATGATGGACTCGAAAGGTTGTTGCAGAGTTGATTTATTTGTCCCTTTCATGTCTCCACAAAGGACACCAATTCCTCTGAAGGACATGAGGGGACATCAAAATAAGAAAGCTGGTGAATGAGATGCTAATGGTCTCAGGTGTTTTTACCACAGTCTCTGTGCTGTGTGTAAAAATGCTTCTGTTGAGATGTCCATTCCTCTGACAACAGAGCTCTAATTTGTTTTCACAAATCAAAGGAAGAAATAAACGACCCTTTTTTCTGGGTCATTTTTGATAATTATTTTGGGTTCATTGACTGGCCACTCACAGCCCTTCCCATTACCATCCTAGAGTTGCCGCCGGATCAGTCATTCTAGACTGCTGAGATGTTCTCCCAGAGTTTGAGGACTGCTTGGAACCATCAGTTAGCTTATTATTATTTAGCTTGAATATATAACCCTATTATATATGGGCATTTGAGCTTCATTTGAACTATATTTAGAGACAAAAGTGAAGAAATGTCTTTTAAACATCATTATAAAATGTAATTAATAGATATGTAATTTTCTTGCGAGGTAAAAGTTTGGACACCCCCGTATTTACATATTACTCCTTAAAATGACTAAAATTTTAATCAGGTGCAGCACATCAGCTGATTAGACCATCATTAGTATTTTGGAGGACATCAAACATCACCATGGCCAGATCCAGAGATCTTTCTGAGGCCTTCAGAAAGAAGGTTGTAGATGCAGATGAGTCTGAGAAGATTTTTTAAAAGATCTCAGAGCAATTAGAAATCACTTACTATACACTGCTGAGATGGTAACGTGGAGGTTCAGTGCTTCTGCTCAGAAAATAATCACGGAACCATTAGTTAGCAAATTATGAAGTTTTCATTTGCCATCCTGCTACATGCATATACTGATATAAAATGTAAGATATGATAATATATTATTTAGCATGCAAAACATGTACCATAAATGTCCATTATGTTGACACAGTGCTTGCATGTAAATGAGCCCATGAAAGAAGCTCCACTACAGATATAGTGCACTTCATACAGAAGTCATTGCTCTGGGATGTTATTCGTTCTAAGCATATGGATAATAAGCATTTCATAATCAAGTGTGATTAATATGCTTTGAGGCTGTATGGAGAACATATAAAGAGGAGCACAGGGTGCCGTCGCTTCCATTCATCTGCAAACAACGAGTACAAGAATCAGCATAATAAGCTAAAAGCAGACACACACACATGTTTGTGTATGTGTGTGTGTGTGTGTGTGTGCGTGCGTGTGTGTGTGTGTGTGTGTGTGTGTGTCTGTGCCGAGGTCAGTATCCTTACAAAGTGAGTGAATGAAAGTGTTTGCCTGCTTGGAAGGAGATTCAGATAAGATCTAATGATCTAATGATCTAATGTTCTGCCTTTATAGCTCCAGGTCTTCTTCAGCTGGCAGTTCAGCCCTATTCAACCGAACACTCTGGAGCCCACAGAGTTCCGCTACATCAAGGACACCCTCGTTCCAGTGGGCTGATGCTGATCTTTGTTGATCGGACTCAACACTGAGAGCTAAGACAGGTGGCACATGCCTCTTGAAATCCTTGTCATGTCCTGCTTCTGGACATTTGATCTCTTTAAAACTGTTTATCTTGGCACAGTTGAATAATGAGAGTTCAGGACACAGACATTACAAACTGTAACATTGAACAGTGCTGTTCCTCCTTCAGAAGAACTTCCAGGAGCAGCAGAGCAGAGCTGTAAAATGGGACGGTTACTGAACCCCTAAACTGTTACATCACAGTCTTGAGTTTCACATCTAAAAAATCTTGTTACAGTTTTTAAGTTAAATGATGCAGCTGCAGCCTGTCTCACGACATACACCCGACTATAAAAGCAGAGCTGGTCTTTGGTCACATGCCCTTCGTAAAAGGAAAATCAATTTGTTTAATTTTGAGCTAAAATAAAGCAAAATTTAAATTTAAAGCAACCAAATTTGACGAACAATGGGACGTAATTGTGAACATGGCAAAGAGGCTTCACTTGCTGTGCCACTCAAATGATAAACGATGAAGACACTCTGTGACAAACCTGTGATTGGTTGGTATATAAGTCATTGCCATTTTAACTTTAAGGAGTGTCTCTCAGAGCTAGTATGGAGGTATGCATGTGATTCGTAAAGCCTTATTTTGACGGGTCTAGTTTAAGATGGGGAGGGTAAAGTCATTTTTCCAGAAGTTGTCAATGTCAGTTATTTTACTGGCACGTTCCCATGCAAGTAACGAAAATAACCTCAGGTTATAACAGGACAAACAAACAAACCAAAAAACACAAATAAATGTGTCTACTGATTAACTACTGCAGTTGAACATGGAGATGTGGACATGAAGAGGTTCACTGTAGGTCCAGTTTTCCCACTGAGCAGTGAGAGTGGTCAGGAATTGGTACTCTGGTTGACCCTCCCTGACTCTCCCAGAATAAAAGAAGCAATAAACACACACTTGCATTGGCTATTTATAGACCCATGGAGGCTATTTGAGAGCAAGAACAGAGGTGAGATAAGAGTAACGGAGAGAGAAATAGAAGTAGCATTAAAACTCACTGCACAAATGTCCTTTATACAGAAACTCAGCAGGTCTTGGTTGGTGCAATGCAATATATTCAATGTATCTAGCACTTGATTAAAGTGTCACGCTCAGGTTCTAGCTCTAGAAACAAAAAGAGTGGCTGGTGGTGTGCAAAAGGTGCAATGGATTTATTTAAGCAGTCTGCAGGTGGAGATGGGGACATCCACCCACCCTCATGTTTAACAGTACAGTGAGGTTCAAAGCCCCATTGAGACTTAAAAACACTCTTAAATGAAAGAGCTGAACATGGTTCAGAAGAACCACTTTTAGTTCCATTAAAATGAAGATGCAAATGTTTTACAAAAACTATTTACATGAATTTGCTTCCTTACTAGTGTGTGTGTCTGTGTGTGTGTGTGTGTGTGTATGTGTGTGTGTGTGTGTGTGTGTGTGTGTGTGTTTTGATATTTGTGTTGCTGACTCGCTCTTATCTCTCTTGCAGCCCCTCATAAACACCTGCTGAATGTTTATCCAGCATTTCATTAAACAGAAACAGTAGAGTTAGCCTTTGGCTTCTCATCCATCATAACACATCATACCAGAAATAGATAGATAGAGAGAGAGAGAGAGAGAGAGAGAGAGAGAGAGAGAGAGAGAGAGAGAGAGAGAGAGGGACTCGTTTCCTCAGGGGAGGTATCAAATAATAGCATAACTGAATAAACAAGCATAACTGATTGTGGAATCATTCCCTAATTCAAAATCTAATCCATCAAAACACAAACAAGAGCTGCTATTGATACAATTCTCTTTAAAAAATTAACAACATAAACAGGATCAGTTTTGAATTATGTAGCTCTAGAATTCCTGCTTCAGATGTCACACTAGCTCTGCACGTGATCCTCCACTTCCACAAACATCAAACTTTGTTGCAAATGTGTGAAGGCATGTTAGAAAACACCATGAAAAGAACACGCTTCCAACTGTTCAGCTGTTGGGCTGTTGTGTTGCAGCCAGTGGCACATGGAACAAATTGCTGGTACACTCTTAAAATGAAGGTGCTTCAATGCCATATAAGAACCATTGTTCGTTCTTTAAAGAACATCAGAGATATACAACTTTGCGTTCTGTGAGAGTTTTGGGTCGTCTTGCTGCTCTGCTCTTTGGAGATCATTTCAGAGATTTTTTATAATTAGGTTGGGGGACTGCGAGGGTCCAAGCAAAATTTGCCCCTGGAGGGCAGCCCTATCCACAGCACCCAGGGCGCAAAGTGCCTTGGTCAAGGGCATCTTAACATGTTCTGCCATTTCAAGGATTCGAACCGACAACCTTCCAGTCACCAGGCCATGGCTGCACCTGGTCAGTCCTACAGAAGGTCAGTCGGCCCCAGCTGTGAATTAAGGCAAACTAAGGTGAGTCTGTGGGACTGGGTTGTGGCTGTGAACAGAACAAATGCTGCTGGTTTTGCTGGGAGCAGGAGGGAGCTGTTCCAGTGGGGTGGGTGGGAGCAGGATTAAAAGAAACCGATCCATTGATGCAGACAGCTACCTGACAACTCTCTGTATGTCTGTGTTTTAAATCTCACAAATGTGAGAAAATAAAGATGCAAATAAATGCTTCACTGTGTAAATACATGATTTAATTGCCTCTAGATCATGTGACGAAATGAAATGAGTAACTGGAGACTTCTACTGGTTAATGCAACACTTGTATACCGTCCAGCAGATCTCCGCTCTCCAGGCTGTTCAGGAAGTACTGTAATTTCCTTGGTCGTCCACATCGGACTTCATTTCCACCTCATACCTATTTTAAACTCCTGCTTCTGCTGTAACGTTGAATAACCTTCGGTCTGTCCTATTTTAGCTCCATTTGATGAGAATCGAACTGCATTCTGTTCAATATGGAGGCAGAGCTGACGTTGGCCCGCTGCCCCAGCGCTTACCGTGGAAATTAAAGGACTTATTACTAACAGAGCGTAGCTGCCGAGTGTGTGAAAAGCGCAGTAATGACCAGTCAGACACGACAAATCACTGCTGTAATAGAAAAGGACGAGAGCAGAAATCACCTACATCTTTAGCAACGGCAAGAAGACCTGCCTGGACAGACGCATCCTTCACTCAAACCTGCAGTTTACTTCAAAACCTGATTTACAGCGTCCTCCCAACCGCTCACCTGATGACCTCACAGGTAGTCCATCAGCCGTCTTCACTGACTCTTCAGTCGGATTGGTCCTTTTGATGACTCTAATCTGACTCTGTGGAACTTCTACACCATCTCAGTGCTGCAGTGGAGCGTCAGCATATGTTCAGTAAATCAGAGTTTTACTGAATTGTAGAAATAAGATTTGTTTATTTTATTTAGTCCAGGATGAGGTTTAGGACTGGATTTTGGATTAGGGCCAGAATGAGGGTTAGGATTAGGCTTTGGGTTAAGGTTGAAGCAGGGATTAGAATTAGGGCCGAGATTAGGGTTAGGATTCGGGATTAGGTCTGAAGGTTAAGGCCAGGATTAGGATTAGGGCTGAGATTAGGGTTAGGAATCGGGATTAGGATTAGGTCTGAAGGTTAAAGCCAGGATTAGGATTAGGGTTGAAGATGATGGTTAGGAATCGGGATTAGGATTAGGTCTGAAGGTTAAGGCCAGGATTAGGATTAGGGTTGAAGATGATGGTTAGGAATCGGGATTAGGATTAGGTCTGAAGGTTAAAGCCAGGATTAGGATTAGGGTTGAAGATGATGGTTAGGATTAGTCTCTGCGATAAAGCTTAAGGCCAGGATTAGGATTAGACTTTGGGCGAGGCTGGGTTAAGCCTGGTTTCACAGCATTTTAAATGTACTTCCTGTAACGTCTCAACAGTAAATCTATTGACTGAACCGATGATCTTGATGTCTGCATTTGTTTAACAATGTCTCCAAGAGTCATTCCTGTCTAAATCTGTGATCTTCGCTCTTCGAGCTGAATCCAGTACTCATGAATTATTCATTAGAGTGAATGTTTAATTAAACAGCTATTAGATAATAGACCGCCTAAGCTTCCGTTACTTGTTCACTACATTAGCCTCACAGCTCGGGAGTGAAACTGCAGAAATGAGCTTCAGATGCCTGACATGTCCTCGCTGACTGACTACACTTGGGGTCAGAAATTAAATTTCACAGAAGTGCAGCTTTAATGCTCGTGTATCAGATTATGGAAATGGGGAATGAAGTGAACCTCCACGCTCCACACGGGGAAGCTGTGACATGTGTACTGATGAAGGCAGATGGTCTGTAGATGGTTAACTGCACAGAGGCTGAATGGATCATGACCGTCCTGCTCTGAGAGACTGAAACACAAGAGCTGACCTTTCTATGAACCATGAGCATGATATGGGCCCTGGGGATGCACATAGCCTGCATGCCATTTACTAAATGGAACACTTTGTTACGGCAAATATACACATCATATAGACAGTAGACAAACTCAACCACACACACACACACACACACACACACACACACACACACACACACACACACACACACACACACACACGGGATGAGATGGTAAACTGGTTCTTGAGGAATTAAATAAGCCACAACATTATGGCCACCCTCTTGTTCCGACATTCACTGTCCATTATATCAGCTCCTCTGATCATACAGGAGCACTTTGTAGTTCTATACTTACATAGCTAGGAGTGTCTAATAGAGTGGACAGTGAGTGGACACTGTGTTCTCTAGGCTTCATATCTCAGGATCAAAGTAACCTACAGACATGATGGACATACCATAACTGCAAGATGTATGTCTCATCATAGTGTGATGAATTATCAGTAATTCAGCTCAGAGAACGGTTCAAATTCACTGGTTTCCATCTGCATTAAATCCCAGTTTAAATACCAAATGAGCTTCCAGTGCATGTTTACTGCTCTGTCCATGTGAACATCATCAACCTGCATACAGACTCTCACTGATCAGAGAGAGGGGGCGGGGCTGATGATCAACCTGCATACAGACTCTGACTGATCAGAGAGAGGGGGCGGGGCTGATGCTCCACCTGCACACAGACTCTGACTGATCAGAGAGAGGGGGCGGGGCTCATGATGTCACTGACCCAGATAACGGGTTATAAAAGAAAATGTTTCAGAATAAAAGTCCTGAGACGGGATAATAGTGATACATAAATCTCAACAATAATAAAGGAAATTCAGGTTGACGATCTATATTTTATTATACAGTCTAGAATAATTATAATTATTACTTTAATAATTAGCTTTAAGTAAGTAAATGTTTTATCAAAACATGGAAATAACAATATCTGGTCTCTGGTCTAAAAGTACAAGTATGAAAATATCTCACAGAGTTGGCAAAACATTTTTATTATGTAATAAGTGTTTCTGTTTACAGCACATTTATGGATAATGGAGATCAGAATCTGGACTTTCAATCTTGCCAATTACAGCTCTGTAAAAACCTGCCCCGAAAGTATTCAATCATCTACCTCAGAAATGGACTGAAAACCTACGTAAACAAGTCATATCGATTTATCCATATTGAGCAGAGTGAGAACATGGATCTTCGACCATTATAATCTCATCCATAATTCTCCTTGGTTGGACTGAAAACATGCAGCCTTTCCAGTCCACTGCAGATAGGATTGGACGCCCCTGGACTCGGAGAACCAAATGAAAAATCATATTTTTATTTCTGTTAAATTAAGTTCTCAGGTTTAAAACCTCAAATCTGTGTCCAAGTCTCACTTTCTCACCTTCGCCTCCCCACACGTCCTACACACTCACACTCAGCCCCCCTGAGACACCTACAGAACCGCTCTGAGTGATGAGGCGACTCATCACTCTCCAAATTAGAGGAAGTTCTGTTCAGTGTTGATTCCTCTGAAATGAGAAGTTTGATTAAACCTGGTTAAATAACACCGTGTTGGACTGATTCTTCTGTAGAGACGTAAAGACACTGATGATTTTCATGATGGTGTTCGGTGGAGAATGATGGTGTTCGGTGGAGAACGATGGTGTTCAGTGGAGAAAGATGGTGTTCGGTGGAGAATGATGGTGTTCAGTGGAGAATGATGGTGTTCAGTGGAGAATGATGGTGTTCAGTGGAGAACGGTGGTGTTTGCTGAGTAGATTATATAACAGTGATAATAAGAATATGATATTATTGTGTTCTGGTTGATGTTTTAGAAATTGTGTGGAGGCAATGCGTGTGTGTGTGTGTGTGTGTGTGTGTGTGTTGTTTATGTGTATAAATGGGCGGTGCTTGTAGA
>CM067502.1:49519301-49534301 GCA_034509495.1 Acestrorhynchus altus | reverse complement strand
ATTGGAACCGATTTATTTGTGATGTTTTCAATCAACATTTTCACACAAAGGACCGAGACACGAGAACAATACATCAGTGACAAAGAAACCAATCAACACATTCAGCCAAGAGACATTTGTGAAACAGGCATCAGAGACAAAGACGGGCAGAAATCACGCCAACACGGCTCATCCTGCTCGGAGAACTTACAAATGTACAACCCCTTGGAGAGCAATTAGAGCTCCGACCAGAGAAGAGACAGAGAAATCACTGAGAGACGCAAGGAAAGAGTTCGCAGCTGCTGAGCTAGCCTGGAGATAAGGGATGCGGAGCTCGCAAAACCCGTCCAGGGAGCAGATCTTCAGTGCGGCTTCCCAGCTTGTTCCCACCTTCTGGCTTCAGCATATGTGCACATGTCTGTTGTAGTGTTTCTAAAAGCAGGGTTTACAGTCCAACACCTAAACATAAGACTTTAAAAATCAAGGTCTCTGCAAAAGTGATGTCACAGAATAACTAGTTGGACAGAAGAATAAAAAGGATCTTCATTCTCTCTGCTTTCCCTGATCCTCACGATCAGATCTCATTATGACCACTCAGCCAGCATAGCTATACGTGGGGTGGTGGGTCATTCTCAAGCACTGCGTCACACTGACATGGTGGTGGTGTGTTAGTGTGTTGCTCAGACGAGGATTCAGACGCCAGCAGTGCTGCTGGAGTGTTTAAACACTGTAAACCAGATGCCTGCATCATCACCCGCTTCAGTTCAGGTAGAGGTACCTCGAACCGGACCCCTGCCCAATAAAGGCTCCTTGTTCTCCACTCTCTGCCTCTACCATGACGTTCCTTCCCTCACTCACTGAGCGTCTGCTGTCCATCAGAAAAAAAACACTAATTAGCTGACTGACAGGCAGAGAATGAGGCCAACTAGGAATTGTCCATGTTTTGCAGATGGAGTCTATGAATATAGCACACAAGGAGACCAAGAATACGTCTCGTTCTGTGTGCTCTTACGCTCGTTCCCACATTCCAGATTTTTATCTGACTTGTGGCTCATGATGGAGCTGTTGTGTGTATTATATAATTCAGGGAGACTCCCTGAACTTCCCGAGACTTGGATGTTCATGCAAAGGAGCGAGAGAGGAGAGAGTGAGGGGTGTGTGTGTGTGTGTGTGTGTGTGTGTGTGTGTGTGGGTGAGAGAGAGAGAGAGAGAGAGAGAGAGAGAGAGAGAGAGAGAGTGGTGTGTGTGTGTGTGTGTGTGTGTGTGTGGGTGGAGAGAGAGAGAGAGAGAGAGATGGAATGTGTGGACTGTGTATTGAATTCCGATAGCAGTGGACTCAGTATCGTCCCCAGGTATTAATAATGCCTATCATTCGTTTCTCTAAATGAGGTTTTACTGAGAGCACAATGAACCTTAATGAGCTCTATCAGAGAGAAAATAACAGCCATTACAAGCTGCTGAGAGTGATGGAGAGAGAGAGAGAGAGAGAGAGAAAGAGAGAGGAGAGAGAGAGAGAGAGAGAGAGAGAGAGAGAGAGAGAGAGAGAGAGAGAGAGAGAGAGGGAGAGCGAGAGCTCTATACATTTCACAAAGCACCACAATTATTTTACTGTATTTTTAACCAGATAAATTTGCGCTATACATCTGGGAAACGTGTTCAATCAAACTAAAGTTCTATTTCTTTTCAAACTTTCAGTGGTTCTTCTTCATGCCCATAGGAGGGGTTTTTTCCTTTCACTCTAAAATAGGTTCTCTCTTTGAATATTGATTTTTCTTAATGTCTCTTCATTTTGTCCTTAAGGAAGGTTCACATTTTGTGTCTTAGTTCCTCTCATAGGCCTTTTCCACCAAAAGAACCCTGGTTCTTCAACTGGTTCCGATCAGGCTCATAAGAACCTTGGAGTTTATAAGCAAACCCTCCCGCATTTACACCAGTTTTAGTGGAACCGAGGATACGTCACAGAATGCGTCATCAATTGGATATTGGTTCTTCTTAATGGTTCCTCCTCATGTCCATTGGGAAACTTTCATTTTGAGTCTTGGCTCCTCGCAATGGACCTTTGTCATGGTCTTGGAGACATTCCCTATTACGTCCTAGTTTATTTCAGTGGTTCCTCCTCGTGCTCTTAGGACTGATTCCCTGTTGAGTTTTGGTTCCTGTCAGTGAGTTGTTCTCACTGTGTTCTGAAAGCTGTGGGTTTGTGGTTATGAACTGTGTTGTTTGTTTGTATGGACCGTTATTTACTACAGATCTGAGACAGAATGCTGCAACACAAACTTACATGCTGTGTAAGAGCTTCCAATCCAAACACCTTCTCCACAGTAAGCCTCTCCTGAGACTTGTAAAGAGCTTTCTGAAGAATGAACTGACTGTTTCCACTGACAAGAGACTCCTCTGAATGAAATAAATGAGTAAAAGAAGTGCTGCGCTCTGTACGAGCTGTAAGATAAACGACGGCGTCCTGCGATTCCTCATGTCCTCCTAAACCTTCCGAGACAAAAGCGCTTCCTTATGGCTGAACTGCATATAAAGGTTCTTTAAAACGGTGCCATCAAAGAAAATGCAAAGGGCACATATTGTAATAGTCTCCTTCTGAAACTTGATTCCTCTCAGTGGAATCGTCTTCAGAGGTTGTCAGTTTCAGATGTTCTCAGTTCTTGAAGGTCCTCCTTTTGAGAAGCGTTTCTTCCTCGTGACCTTGGAGACGTTCCGATTTTAAGCACATTGAGTACATTTCCATTGCAGGCTAGAAAAAGTAAGTGAACATTTAATAACTTACAGATGCACTTCAGCAGCATTAACCTTCAGACCATGCCTCTACATCTCAACATCTCAGGACTCTTTCCAACCATTCTTTAGTTTGTGTTCTTTGGATAATTATCTTCTCGCATCAATCAACATCTCTTCAGCCCTTCAGGTCCTTAAAATATCCGTAAAATATTTTGTCACTTTTCGGAATCATTGTCCAAAGCAATCAAGCCTTGAGGCAGCAAAGCAGAACCAACCTATGATGCTCCCTCCACTATGCTTCACAGTTCGGATTCATTGAAACACCCAATTAGATGAAGAGTTCAATTAGTCAAGTTCTCAGTAGAAGACATGAAGAGTGCAAGTGGGTTAAATTGTGTTTATAATGATTCATTATCCTGATAATGATTGATAACGACCCAATCAATTTTTATTAGTAATCAATAAAGAAATCTCGGTAACTCCAACTGTCCGTCCCACCAAAGCTGAAATACCCGTTACAACATAGAAATGAACATGAAAATATCGATCACAGTTCTTGTTTACTGTTCCACCTTCTGAGATGATGAATTTCAGACCTGCTGCCATCTGGCAGACCAATAAAGATCCAGCAATGAATGACTCTACCACACACACGCACACACACACACACACACACACACACACACACACACACACACACACACACACACACACACACACACACTTTTGTGTGGGGCTGTGTGTGTGAGGGGGTGTTGGCACATATACAAGTTCACGTATTTGACGAACCCACTGGTTTACTGAAAATTACCGCAGGTAGGAAAGAAAAGGTCAAGGATTAATGAAGTATGAATCATATTATCTCTAAAGAACATCTCCAAACATCAGACCTAGAACAACATCCAACAGCTGAGGTTCAGGCAGTTCAGAAGATACAGTGTATGGAAAAACGAAACTTTTCCTATCTACAGTATTCTGTACCTTCCTAACAGAACAGTGGTTCCTAGCCCTGATCCTGGAAGACCCCTGTCCTGTTTCCTGCTCTAACAGACCACCTTCAACTGTGCAGGGCAGGGCGTTTTAGCGTTTACCCTGGTCCCAACACATCTGCAGACCCCACAGTGCTTCATCCTCCTCCGGCCTGAGCCCGCTCACATTGTCGCCGTACTCCTCCCACCTGGACTCCACCCTGAAGACAACAGAGGGTTTAAAAGCAGGAGCAGAGGCAGGCGGCAGGCCAGGAAAAGGGCAAACACAGGACAGCCCAGTGCCCGGCCCTGCATTCAAAGAACAAAAGGGATGGGTGGGCGGGAGTCCCCCACTGTGATCCTGCTGACTGCCGTAAGTGCTGGGAGTCCCCGATGAGCTGCGTCGTGATGGCTTTCTGCAGCTGCACGCTGGCTGATGCAGCAAAAGCCATTCACAACAGCTGTTCCTGCTGCTCCTCCAGAGTGCAGTTGCAGGCTGAAGATACACTGCAGCAGATCCAGCAAGGTGTCTTCAACAATGGGGAGCTTGTCCAGCTAGCAATGATGCTCCAGAAAGGGCTCCTCTGTTGACCCGTCAGACAGCCCAAGAGCTCCGAAGCAAGTCATTCACACCAGCAGCAGCTTGGGACGTACCTCACGCCAGGACAAATGGAACCACCCCTTGTGGTTCTCCGCATTCTCCACCACTGTGAATCCATGGTGTGGCCACAAAGACCCAAGAAAAGGCACAAGAATACAAAGAAAATGCAAAGAGAAATGATTTACTGGGACTTTATTTACACATAACAAAAACATGAACACCAATGTGAAATGACCAAAATGACCAATGACCAAGGCTATGCCTAAGTGGACTTTACCTTCAAAATAAAGGGCTGGTTAGTCTTGAGTATTTACCCCTTTCTCAGTCTGTGGTTCTCAGTTCTATGCCCAGCCTCCTCAGTGCTCAGTTCTCACTGTCTTGGTGAGGTTGGGGATCTTGGTGACATGGGCTCATTGCCCTCATTAGCCCCAAGTGTGCAGCGAGGCTGTGACCAGGATGGACATCACCCCCACACATTACCATCACAACTTTCAGTTGAGCTGATTAGCTGGATCAAGTCGGGAACAAGAAACCACAATGTGAAGGGCAGGGTGTCCTCCAGAACCTGAATTGGAACCTGAACTCTACTGAGTTGTCTACTGAGGGTGTTTTGTAGTCTGGTTAAATTGGATTAATTTTCCCATTTATGATGTGTTTGGACCAAATCAACCACAACACGACCTTTAAGAAGAGCTGGTCTTGGATCAGCCCCAAAAGAACTCCAAAAAGAATTGTGGCGAGAATATCTGATCTTGATTCGACCATACTGTCAGGTACACGTTGAGCTAAACAGAGCTAACTGAACATGAACATGCACATTAGGTGAGTGGTTCCCCATCACCAATCCTGGAACTCCCCATGCTTTGCACATTTTAGAGACTACCCTGCTCCAGAAGGGGCTTCCACTGAACCCTTGGGATCCTGCAAATCAGTTGAAGGTGGTGTGCTGGGAGCAGGAGACCACCAACTAGGGTCTCCAGGACCAGGATAGAGAACTACTGCCCTGTATGAATGTCTATACAGCCCGTCGATGAAGCCATCAGCTGCTGTGAGGAGATCAGCAGAAAGGCGCACTTTTCAACTCGGCTTTTCTTTCACACAGCTCTGAGCTGACCGTCAGACTGGCGGCCGCCGCTGTGAGGTATGAAGGTGATTTCCAAATCCGTTCTTAATGAAACTGAACGCACTGGCAGGTCGTCTGCTGCAGCGCCAGGCCTCGAGCATCACTTTGACCGGACTGATTAATACAGCAGCTGAGACACACATTTGTAGACACAGAGACGAGATAAAAGAGGAAAAAACAAACGATTATCCAAAAGAAAAGGCATTCATGGATTTCAGCATTCTGTGGTTATGCAAGCGGCACACACACACACACATGCTTAAATGCTTGAACAGCATGTCGTGAGGTCACCCCGTTCAAACCACTCAGCGGGTAAAAACTTGGCAAGCTGCAGATCTATTCAATATGCACACACACACTTTCTCTCCAATCATATCGTGCAGGTCCCCCCGTGCTGGAAAAACAGCTCTGACCCCTCAAGGCATGGACTCCACAAGACCTCTGAAGGTGTCCTGTGTTATCTAGCACCAAGAACCAATGTTACAGCAGACCCTTTAAGTCCTCTAAGTTATGAGGTGGGACCTCCATGAGCATCAGTGAGCCTTGGGTGCTCTTGTCCCTGTTGCTGGTCCCATGGTTGTCCTTCCTTGAAACACTTTTGGTAGGAACTGACCAGTGCAAACCAGTAACACTCCACAAGACCTACAAACAAGATGGTTTAGAGATGTTCTGACCTGCTTATGTGTGTATCAGGTTGGTGGTGTTGGCAGGGTTAGCCAGTTTGCAGCTGTTTTGTCTTTATCAGTGTAAGTGATTCCACATGAACTTGTAGTGGATATTTTCCACTCTCTCTCTGTGTGTGTGTGTGTGTGTGTGTGTGTGTGTGTGTGTGTGTGTGTGTGTGTGTGTGGGCAAATCCTTCAGTGCATTATTATTATAAAGAAAAGCTTTAATCTGCTGTTTAATCTGAATTTTTATGAATTAGAAAAGCATTAATAGGAGACAGTCACACGTCAGATATTGTTATCATCAGCAGATCCAAAGCCACTCAAACGTGCTGCTGGAAATTGATCATCCAAGTGTTTTTGAGCTGAAACTGCATTAACATTAATAAGTACATTGACAAGGACATTTGTACTAATAAAATGTACATAATATTGGACAAAAGAAAACAAAAAAACCAGTCTGAATGTCCTTCATCACTTTTGTTGTTTATGTATGTATAAATATTGTCCCTTCTCAGGACTTTTATTCTGAAATTTGACACTGTACGAGCAAAGAAAGAGAGCAAACAGCCCCTCCTTTCTCATTTTCCTCTATAAGCCAATATCTGTGTTACTAATGAAGTTAGCCCCGCCCCCTCTCGCTGGTCAGTCAGAGTTATGATATGAGTATCATATCTGTAGGTTACTCTGACTGATCGGAATACAGCATTTAACTGCCCGCAAAGTACGGAACTCAGGTTCTAAGAGTTTGGTGGTTTTCTCAATAAATGTAATAATAACTGGACACGTCCAGGTTCTGGCTCGAGGCATCCAGAAGAAGCCTGGAACCATAAGATCTCAATTCTGTCCAGCGTCCATAGGTTCTGCACTGATCCCTCACACTGACCTGAGAAATGGTGGATAATAATGGGGTTGGGGTCTAAAACCTCTGTACTGGACGGTGTGTATATGTGGAATGTGCTCCTCGTCGGCTGCAGAATAATAGTGGTCAGTCATCCCGGACCAGCCAAGGCTCAGACAACACAGAGCTTTCCCCCAATCAGAGTCCTCCAAACACTCCAGCTATGTCTGTGAACGTCATTACTGCACTCTCTGAGTGTGTTTGTGAGTGTGCTCACGTCTGGATCTGGATATCATTATCGCAATTTGTGTGTGTGCGTGTTGTAGGAGCTGGACATCATTTTATAACCTGTTTACCTCACCTCTTTTCCTTTGTTGTGTGTGTGTGTGAGTGTGTGTGAGTGTGTGAGTAATATGTACGTGCAGGGCAACACCACTAGCACAGTGGTGACGTGGGCATCTCGTCACTGCACCTCCTCGGGCTGCTTGTAGCTGCTTGAGCACCTGATTGTGCTGATAAACACAATGTTACAGATGCTAACCATTACAAACAGCTTCACTGCAGGACGTCTCAAAGGGTGGGCTACAGAGGGGGCACATTTATGCATCTAACAGTGATGAGTCTTGCTTTGCCTTTGGTGGAGGCGTCCAACAAATCCATGTTTGGAGGTACCGTGGTCAGTGCCAAGATCACCGGTTTGCTCTCATGTGCCACACGTCCAGAAGGTCTGGTGTGATGGTGTGGGTGCAGTTTCGTACAATGCCAGATGACCTTTGATCTTCATTACAGCCCCTTTGAGCCCAACGTTACCTTAATGAGGTTCTGCAACCAATGGTTCTGAACACACTCCTGTGCTCTGTTCCAAGAGGACAACGCTCGTCCCCATACTGCTGTTGTCAAGACATGGTCCAATACATACACATCTTTACATTCTCTTAGTATTTACATCTCAAATGAAGACAAAATAGAGACGAGATCTCCTGAAATGATCCGTATGTCTCCTATATATGAATACAGACGTGAGGAAACGTCTTCATCGGTTTCTGTCTCTGAAAATCTAATAAACATCCGGACTTTGGGAATCGTGGCAGATAACAGTCTTAATAATGCTCTCAAGGTTGAGCTGCACTGTGAATTATTGACTGGTGTGCCAATCAGCACTGCACTCTTCCCGTTTTTGCTCTCGAAGGGAAAAAGAATAACAGAAAAGTGGAGGGAAAGTTTGGAGGGAAGGATCGAGAGGTTTTTTTTTCTGTCTTCATCCGTCTTTGGCTGCCAGAACATTTGGCAAAGCGTTTCCAGTTTGTGGATCACAACCAAGATGCATACCTACTGCCATGGCAACACACACACACACACACACACACACACACACACACACACACACACACAGTATATATCAAAGTATCAAAATTTGATTGTGTGTGTGTGTGTGTGTGTGTGTGATTAATATATACTATATGTATTGCATGTAAGTGTACAGTGTATGTGTACAGTGTAAGTGTACAGTGTAAGTGTACAGTGTATGTGTACAGTGTAAGTGTACAGTGTAAGTGTACAGTGGTTTATGGCATTGCTGATGTCATAAACTGTCTGTAGATGCTCACCTGAGCAACCACTGATCCTGAAACAGGTCTCATACAGACTCTCGACATCCTCGACACACTGCTATAGACCTGAACTGGGTCTAAGCTGGATTAACTGAGATTAAGTGGCCAAAGTGAGGTTCAGGATTGGAGCAATAATAATGGTTAGGATTAGGCTTTGGGTGGAGGTTGGGGTTGGGATTCGTGCCAGGGTGACGCTTTAGTTTAGACATTGTGTTGAGGTTACATTTAGGGTTAGGGTTGGGGGCAGATTTGAGGTTTGGGTTTAAGAATATGGGTAAGACGAGGGTTTAAAGATGGGTTAGGTGTTGCTAAATGCATATGAAATCTACTGCATGTACCGTCATTAAAGCATCAACAGAGGATGATATTTACCGTTCTGTACGTAAGAAAATGTCCCGTATGTACTAAGCAGGACTAAAGTTAGGTTGTACAGGTTGTATCTCTGCTGGTGTTTTAGGATGAAAGGTCTTGACACGCTGGAGGGACTATGTCTCTCGGCCGGCCTGGGAACGCCTCGGGGTCCCTCCCGGGGAGCTGGTGAGTTGTTGGGGGAGAGGGAGGTCTGGGCATCCCTGCTAAGACTGCTGCCCCAGATAAGCGGAAGAAGACGGACGGACGGACGGACGGAGGTCTTGACCCACTGGCGGAGCTTGTTCCCGAAGGTTCCTCGTCTTTTAACAGTTAATGAAGTGTCTGAATAACGTGAGTGATGTTTTTATGTGTCTGTATTTACGGTGGCTGTGAAATGTTTCGTGTGTTTTCTGCGTATGTGTTGTTAATGTCACTGCACACCAATGAAAATCCCTCACAGCCAATGGGCCGGAAAGGTGATAAAGAGACTCTTGACTTTGGATTAGCAGCAACGGCCTGCTGAGAGGAGACTGTGGAGGTTCGGTGTTTCAAGGAGCTGACTCTGCTGACTCTGGACGACTGCCCTGCTTTACTGAGCTGATTTTAGAATAAACACTTGAGAGATTTCCATCAGGTTCAGAAAGACACTCTTTACTCCTCTTCCCCGGTTCCGCAATCAGATCAGACACTGCGTCAGGTGCACGGAACTTACAGAGGTAGGTGGAGGCGGACGTACGTGAAGGGTTGTATTCATGAACAGATTACTCAGACAACTTACACTAACCATCACGACGAGACATGTTGACATGACGAGTAGACAGGAAGACTGACAAGGACAGACTCAAACGGCAGGACTTCAATAATGAGACAAGATAATTAACACCTGGACTTGACGATACATGAGACACAGCTGGGAATGGGCGGAGACATGACATGACAGGAGATAAACAAAACAAAGACCAGGCAGGACATGAACAAGACACACGGAACTACATCGGCCTCAGGTCCTGGCTGTGCTGAGTCACTGCTGGAGTTTAGATTTTGGGATTTTGCTGAGTCATAAAAAAAGTTCTACAGTATTATAGCAGATATCATTTAGATGGAGTAGCACACATCACTACCTTCTTCATTTCAGTAACCGTTGTGT
This sequence comes from Acestrorhynchus altus, assembly GCA_034509495.1. NCBI lineage: Eukaryota > Metazoa > Chordata > Actinopteri > Characiformes > Acestrorhynchidae > Acestrorhynchus > Acestrorhynchus altus. The sequence goes on along the minus strand of CM067502.1, from coordinate 49,524,286 downwards.
GTGTGTGTGTGTGTGTGTGTGTGTGTGTGTGTGTGTGTGTGTCTTCGTGGAGACATTTGGCAGCTCGCCACAAGAATGCCCCCCCCCAAAAAAAAAAAAAGAAAAGGAAAAAGAAAAAAAAAGAAAAGGAAAAAGAAAAAAAGGAAAAGAAAGAAAAGAAAAAAAAGAAAAGAAAGAAAAGAAAAGCTGCAGTTTTTATTAGAACCATTAAAAGACCAAAGCTTTGAGAGTTTAAAGGAAAAGTGTTCACTTTTATAAACATTCACATGTTTAGTCCATACAGGCCACATATAGAAACGGAGCTCCTTGGTCATAATTGTATGGCTTATGAGTGTGTGTGTGTGTGTGTGTGTGTGTGTATGTGTGTGTGTGTGTGTGTGTGTGTGTGTTACTGTCAGTTTGGCTTATAGATCCTGAAAATCAGATTAATGAATTAGATTCTCATGTGCATATATATCATCTATACGTATCATGTAACCAGTATAACTGCAATATATCTTCTGTTTATTTACAGTGAAAACACACTATTACACTGTATAATATATATATTTATGGTGTAGTATTTCTACAGTAGAATGTAATATGGGATTACTACAGTGTTTCATATCGGCTGTAGTATATTACATTATATTATTAGTTATATCTTTATTATTATACATTATTAAATAAGATTTCATGATATGACCACTGCATAATACTTATAGAATTATTATGATATATATGATATTATTATTAATTATTCATATTATTATGGTACTATATTTTGATATCTGTGCGATGGTGCTTTGGTTGATAATTTGTGTTAATAGTTGAACACAACTCTCTTTGGGCCACTTTTCTGAATAAGAATGAAATTCAGTCATGGGTTTAATTACACTGCCGAGGGGACCTAAATCCACGCCATCCCCTCCATCACTCGCTTACTGAGACACTGAGACGCCTCAAACCACTGTAATTTACCACACCGCCGCACACCCTGCGCAAGACAAATGGAAGTGGAAATGACAGACATTGCTTTACTTTTTCGAGGGGCTTGTTTTCCTCTTGTTTCCTCTGGAAGCCGATATTGTTTTTGTTTTTTCATTGAAATAAGACTCGAAAGGTAAATGAGTTTTTTTTCATTCAAAAGAAGCCACAGAAGAAACCGATGCACAGACTTTTTACATCCCTGGTATGGAACCTGGATCTACCGCGATCTACAATCTAAAACGTTGACATTTCTGAATGGAAACCCTTTCATTAATATTAATTTCCTCTTCTCTTGTGGTCAGGAGTTTCACACACTCATCGTGGACATGAATGTAGGTTTAGACGTGGTCAAAAACATTCATACACACAGATCACGAGTTCGGTGGTACTGACGTTATAAAATGTCTTACCGTATCCAAACAATGCTCTTAACCTGTTCTGTTAGCTTGTAGTTTCGCTTGTAGAAAAGGGCTTTGTGTGACAGCACTTGTTCGATTGACCAAAACACAGTAATGGGAAAGTCTAAGGAGCTGAGGGAAGATCTGAGGAGGATGATCGGAGATATACACAGATCTGAAATCTGCTGGAACACCACTGTCGATGTAGTCGTGTACAACCAGAGGCTACTCTTCAAAAAACAAGCCCCTGCTTCAAGACTGACACCTTCAGGGTCAACTACAGTTTGCAGTTGCTTCTGGAGGAAGATTAGACCAAGTAGGTTGAAGATCACCAAGAACATTGTACCAACTGTTAAAAATGGTGGCAGGTGCAACACTTTTAAACGTTTTAAGGTTTAAGGTTCTTCACAGCCCCTACGTACCTCCTGGACGAAAAACGGTTATTCAATAGCAGAGGTCTTCATATCTAGACCTTCAATTCAGTTTCCAGTTCTGGACTTTAGAGACTCTAAGTGGTCAGTCAGTTACATTAACTGTTCATTTAACTTCCAGCGAGAAAAAACCCAGGACTTCAAACTGGATTCAACGCCCAGATCTGGTGACTCTTGTTTGAGGCGTCTTCATTTTGAACAGTAGAGCCAAAGGCCGAGTTGTCCTTGCTGCTGTTGGGTCCGATTGTTAGATATTGTATTCTTAGAGCGTAGACTGATATAGTCATTAATGCAGCAGTATTATACAGTCTGGAGTTGGGCCTGAACTGTCCTGTGATTCTTCCTGCGCTTATCTCTCCAAAACAGAGAGTGACTCTGCACACACACATAAAACACACACAATCAATAACACACTCCAGAGCTTTTCAGAGACTAATTATTGCACAAGCAGCTGAGAAATTACGCAAGTAGTGCACATGCACCCAAAACAGCCTTGTGTTATTCTGACCAAACCATGTTACAGAAGTTTCATTAAGTCATAGGAACCGAGATTCGTGATGAAGGATCAGTCAGTAATTCAGCTCAGAAAACAGCTAGTATTCATTAGTTTCCAGCTGAATTAAATCCCAGTTTAAATATCAAAGCAGCTCCCAGTGCATGTTTACTGCTCTGTCCACGTGAACATGATCCACCTGCTTACAGACTCTGACTGATCAGAGAGAGGGGGTGGGGCTGATGATCAACCTGCATACAGACTCTGACTGATCAGAGAGAGGGGGCGGGGCTGATGCTCAACCTGCATACAGACTCTGACTGATCAGAGAGAGGGGGCGGGGCTAATGATCAACCTGCATACAGACTCTGACTGATCAGAGAGAGGGGGCGGGGCTTATGATCAACCTGCATACAGACTCTGACTGATCAGAGAGAGGGGGCGGGGCTGATGCTCAACCTGCATACAGATTCTGACTGATCAGAGAGAGGGGGCGGGGCTGATGCTCAACCTGCGCACAGACTCTGACTGATCAGAGTGAGGGGGCGGGTCTGATGACATCACTGACCCAAATTTCAGAATAAAACTCCAGAGAAGGCATAACACTGATACATACATTCGGGTTGTTTTTTATTTTATTTGGACCATTTTGAAGAACTTATTATCTGCTTGTAAATCACATTATTGCAAATAATGAATTAAAACACAGTGGACGGTCAATCACCGGCAGGATTTCTTAGATATGGTGTTTTATTCCTTATAAGCAAAAAAAAAATCATTACAACATTTTGGCGCAAGAAAATATTTGATCAAAGTAAGGTCAGATGTTTACAAATATTTAAATTCTGTTGTTTTTTTGACATCTTAACATGAAATTTCTGCAGAAAATAATATCTGGTATGTGTGACTGTCTCCTATACATACTTAAAAAAGAGGAAAATAAAAGTATGCAAAATTGGCCTCGGGTTCTAAAGGCTAAGACCCCGGAAAACAGTGCTACCAGTACTTGTGAAAAGTGAGTTTTCTCACGCTGTTGTTCTCCACTGGCAGTACAGTGCAGTACCCCCGGTGGCCAGTACAAAACAGTGCAGGCACAGGTAGGTTCTGTCTATGGCTGAGCTCAGCTCTCTGCACATGATCAGTGTGCTCCTCTCCAGGTGGAGGCTTTGGAGGAAATGGTGTATGTGAGTGAGCTCCTCCTGTAGAGTGTACACACACTCCTCCAGCCTCGCACATGCACACACTCCACTGCCGCCTAGAGGAGAGCACAGGGAAGAGCAAGACAGAACGAGAGAGAACGAGAATGGGATGAGTTTGAGTGGTGTCTGAAGGTTGTTTAACAAGTAATAGAAGCTACACTGTATGTCCAAAGGTTTGTGGACATGTCTTCTTATGACTGCATGCAGATACTTTAACTTGCACCCGTTGCTGACACAGGTTGTCCAGCCTCTCTGTCCAGCCTGTCCAGTCTCTGTCTTTGCCACTGCAGTCCTACACAGTGATCACATTACTGCAGCCGCTGCACCTAACCTTCGATCAATCTCATGATCCCTGTTCCCATCACTCGTGAACAAGTCCCCAAGACACTTATACTTGGGGTTGGTTCACATCCCCTACCAGGAGGGAACATAGCATCCTTCACACTCAGCTGTAGAGGCCAGAAGGACCATGTAACCCCAATGAACTTTTGTCAGTACTATGTTCTAACTACACTCACTATTTGACTTGCTTACCTAGTTTCGGTGACTAGAAGGTATGAGGATTTAGGACAGGAGTTGGCACCATGCTAATTGGTGGGCCATAAGGTTCCATTATTTTATAGCAACATTAGGTAAAATGGTGTTAGTTTTTGCACTTACTATGCATCCGAGGCTCCACCCACTGACTCCGCCCCATTTGCTTCCACACTTTAGGATAAACGTGTTTCATTACCCATGAGTTGCTCCCATTGGCCAGCTGGAACAGGATGGCCGTTTCTACAGCAGCCAAGGCCAGCAGCCCCAGAGAGCCAAAGAGATACATTTCTGAAAAGGAAGAAATCTGTGGTCAAGACTCAAACGGAGAACCTCTTCAAGGTCAGGAGGACCAACCAGTGAAAGAAAACCTGAGAGAAGCGTGAAAAATACAAGTAGGATGAGTCCTCACCGATAAGCGGTAACTGGAGAGTGAAGGGTGGGAAGAGTGTGAAGACAGTGATGATGAAGATGAAGTGTCCCGTGTAGACTGTTGCCATGATGCTGAGGCGCTGCTTGAGGTAGACAGGGATGAGGAAGGCCAGCAGGTCCAAAACCAGCATCAGAGCACTCGGCAGTAACAGAGTAACCACGTAGAGAAGCGGCGAGCGGCTTACAGTAACCTTCAAACACATACAGTGTAGAAGAATCACTCAGCTTTCGAGGTTTAAATCAACAGCTTTCATGTCTAACCTGAATCCAAGTGTTCTTACCCTTAAAATCCAAGCCATGTCTACACCATCTTACATCTGTCTCCAGCCTAAGATCTCACCCTCAAATCCAATCAAGTCCATGTCAGCTCTCTCCAAGTCTGAAGAAGATCAGAGCATCTCACCCTCCAGTCCAATCACGTCTATCATCTCACCCTTAAGTCCAATCACATCTATCATCTCCAATCACGTCTATCATCTCACCCTTAAGTCCAATCACATCTATCATCTCACCCTCAAGTCCAATCAAG
>CM067502.1:49416801-49514301 GCA_034509495.1 Acestrorhynchus altus | reverse complement strand
TTATCCGGCAGGTGGTTTTGATGTTTTGGCTGTTGATGGAGGGTGTAAATCAGTTGTTTACTTTCTTTTACTCTAGAATGAAAAAGAAGAGACGGTAAAACTTCACATCCGTCTGAATCAGGTAGGAACAGGCAGGATGATGGTGATACCGTCGGTACGTTTCACACTGGTGATAAAAACCAGACTGTAGCTCAGCTGGTCAAGCTTGTAAAGCTGGTTGACCATCATAAAGATGTATGACCAAATGCAACTAGTTAAACTCTTAGAACTTGAGGTGCACACCAATGGAGCTTCCAGTGCATGTTTACTGCCCTGTCCAGGTGTACAAGAGGGGGTGGAGCTAATGACATCACTAATGGATATTGAGTTCTAAATGAAGAGTAGAAGGGAAGGACCAGGTTGTTCTCTTTGCTCACACAGTGTTCAAATTTCAGAATAAAAGTCCTGAAAAGGACCATTGAAATGCCCATGTATAATAAAATAAAAATGTATAAATATTGTTGTATCTGCAAGAGCCAGTCATTTCTTTTTCTCAAGGCAGTTAATTCATAGAATATTTGAATTCTGTTCATTTGAGACAGACATTTTGAGTGGATGTCGCAAACAATAACATAACAATTATCTGTGTAGTTGTCTCCTATGAATATAATATGAATCGTTTCTAATGTTTGTGAATAAAAAATGCGATCCAGTTAAAGGAAACAGGTTCTGAAAGTGATGTGGGCAGGCAGCTTTCCAGCAGTTTCATTCGGCTCTCATGCCATTGATTAGGGGCGGGATTCGTTAAACTCCTCTGTGCAGAAGATGGAGGGGATGAGTTTCTGTCGTTAGGACCCCTCATTGTATGACCGGGTCCACCCATACTTCTCTCACTGCCCAAAAATAAGCTACCAAATTATGGACCCCTGATATCTCATCAGAGAGGCGTAGGTCTGTCCTCCTCCTCCTGTCTTACGTGAGTCTCAACGGACGATGTTTCGTTCAAATGGAAGTGATGATTCTTTAGAAAATAATCTGTGTAATTTCACTTTACTATGTTTACCATGATTTGATTGGGACCAAATTAAAATGCACAAAAAACTGCCGTTGTTCTATTGGTTGTGGGGTTCTCCGTGGCTCGGTTGGGACTTGGCCCATTTTTAATTTTAAATTGTTGCCGTTATTGTGAACATATAAAGATCACCTTCAAATGACATCTTGGGTTAGTTTGGGTAACAATAACACTGGATGTCCAGTGCATGTCGCGACTCATCACTGCATCACTGTTTGTCCCACAGTATTGCTATTCACGCCCAGTACTCTGAGGGCTATCCGTGTGGAAAGCACATTCAATTGGCTTGAATTGGAGAGATAAGTGCTCAGTATCCATGTTGATCCATTGTGCTCCTGTTCCCATTTGACCCAGCAGAAGTGCAATATCACACTTTATTTACTAGGTATAAATTAGAAAACTAAAACATAAAAAATCATTGAACTGATCCAATGACATCAATTATAAATGATAAATAAATGACCGTAAATTAGGTCCGTTTCCTTGTCTTCCTGTGTTTTTGCCATGAATGGCAGAACAGGGATGCCTTTTTGTGTGGACACAGGAGGCGCTCTGGATTGACAGACACGGTCATGGTGAATGGGACTTAATGGAGTTAAGTCTCGCTGGCAAAGCAATACTCACATCTTAGCTTTCAGAGTACACACAATGGCTACTAGCGCTATATTTGTAAACGCACGGGATCTGATTAAAGATCGAAGTAACAGTGTAGTTACTGAAACTGTATCAAACACAGTCGTGCTTTGGTACAAGATCAGCGGCAATTATGATTCTGACTTTGTATCAGAAACACAGTCCGGTGGCGGTATTAAGATCAGCAGCAATTATGATTACTGAAACGCATCGCGACGCGATCGGTGGCATTAAAGTCAACGGCGAGTGTAGTTGTGACTGTGTCAGTGATCATTGGCGGTGTTGAGTCAGCAGTGTAGTTACTGAACTGTATCAGAAACACGGTCGGTGGCCGGTGTAAAGATCAGCAGCGGTGTAGTTGCCAAGCGTATCAGAAACACAGTCCGGTAGTACGGTATTAAAGATCAACGGTGTGAATTACGAAACTGCTTAAATCGAAGCACAGTCGATGGCGGTATTAAAGACCGGCAGCAGTGCTGGTGCTGAAACTGTATCAGAAACACAGTCCATTAGCGGTGTTAAAGATCAGCAGTGTAGTTTACTGACACTGTATCAGAAACACAGTCCGGTGGCGGTATTAAGATGCGGCGGCAGTGGTTATTGAAACTGTATCCAGAAACACAGTCGGTGGCAATTATTAAAGATCAGCAGTGTAGTTACTGAAACTGCTTAATATGTCTTTTCCCAGGTGGAGCTGGGCGGTACAGTCTGTTCTGTGTGAATCTGATGAACCAGTGCGGCGATCATGCACTCCATCGATGCGTAATATTTGCGGTGATAAACTGTGCTGAACGAATACCGTTTAAGGTCACGCTGCTCTTCGGCTACACCGTCTTCCTCGTCCTCATCACTGACATACTGCCTCCCTTCAGAGACACTACACCTGTGCTAGGTAAGGGGTTCTGGGTGGGTGGATACACAGTCTAGACAGTGTTTCCTCAGCGGTTTTCTCCGCCCACAGTGGAGACATTCTTCAGTTGCATTTTAGATGATGGGAGATCCAACAAAAATGTAGACCACTTTTGAGAACCACTGCTCCAGAATCTTTTGGTCAACCAGTGTTAGCAAACTACTCCACCAGTATGATTAGATTTCTGACCATCAAACTGAAATGAAGACATTCGCTATTCTGGTCAGAATTTGAGGAAACTGGCTGAACCAATGCTCCAGACCAGACTATCGTCTAAAGAGCCTCCTCAAACCAAAACATGTGGACTATCCGCTAACAGGCTACGGACTCATCTGAGTATCACTGGTCCAAACTCTTTCGTCTTGTCTCAGGTGTGTACTTGGTGGTGTGTCTCATACTGCTCTGTCTAAGTATGGGGGAGAGTGTGTTGCTGTTGGCCCTTGGACAACTGGACTCCCACACACACCCCACTCCACTGGAGAAGATCATTCAGAAAGTATTCCCACAGCTCCTGCAGACAGATGGTGGTAGCGAGCACCTCCGAGCATGCGACGTCTCCCAGGAAGTATGTTGTAAGAGGTTAAGCACCAGCAGTTTGTGGGCTAGTTCTTCAATGAGGTCAGTAATCAACCAAAATAGCCAATAAAAACATGTTCAAACTGGTATGCTGGTTAGGCTGGGTGACCAGTGGCTCAATCATGATTTGATGGTTTAGCTGGTCTACCCACAAGATCACCCTGACTAAACATAGTCAATTAGGACAACTAAGCATGTTGGCCAGTATGTCGAACAAGACTAAGCTGGTTGGTCATTGGTGATCAGGCCAGAATTGGTGTGATATGTCCAACAAGACCAAACTGAACATGTGTGCTCAACTTGACTGAGCTGGTCAACTAAATATGACTAATTGCCACTGACCAACACGTCATACTGGTCAACCAGCACGATAAGCCTGACCATGTTGGTGCACCAACTTGACCAACTGGACAAAAAGCTTTACCAAGCTAGCCAACCAGTATGACCAGACTGCCAATAAATACAGTATTAATATATAATGACCAAAACCATCGAAGGTCAACGTAAAGAACCACAGTAATCAAACTGTTCAAATCTGTCTCCACTGTCAGAAAGATTGTATATTAGCACTCACATCCTCCATTCTTTCTACAGGTCTGAAGAGGTGTTTCGCTCCCATTTCTTATGGACCTTCAGACCTGTGTGTGGGCATGGCTGTATAATTGACAGGTTAAAGGAGGACTTAGAAGATGTGAGTGATGAGCTGAGGAAGCTGAACTGGGTGAACACTCTGCGCAGTTCCAGACTCGACCTGATGCAGGCGCTAGACAAGATCTGCTTTAAACTCTATGCTTCCATCCTGGCTGTGTTCACACTTGCTCTAACACTGCTCTGGATTCTTAACAGATGATCTGTCATATGTATTGTATTATTACTATGTGTCTTGATCATATACTGTATACAAAGATCACCCATAATATTAAAACCACCAGCCTCTAAAGATGTCCTGTGGTATCTGGCACTAAGACATTATAAGCAGACCTTTAAAGATCAGCAGGAGATCGACAAAATGTGGTAGCCATTATGAAAGATGGCGGTGTAGATTACTGAAACTGTATCAAACACGAGTCAGTGCTTGGTATTAAAGATCAGCAGTGTAGTTACTGACACTGTATCAGAAACACAGTCCGTGCCCGGTATTAAGGTCGGCAGCAGTGTAGTTACTGACACTGTATCAAACACAGTCGGTATGGTATTAAGATCAGCAGCGTGTAGTTACTGAAACTGTATCAAACACAGTCGTAACCCGGTATTAAAAGTCAGTATCAGTGTAAATTATGAGAACTGTATCAAGCACAGTCCGGTAGCGGTATTAAAGATGGCATGGTGTAGTTACTGAAACTGCATCAGAAATCTGATCGGTGGCGGTATTAAAGATCCCGGTATCGGTGTAGTTACTGAACTGTCAAACACGATTGGTAGCCGGTATTAAAGATCAGCAGTGTTACTGAGCTGTATCAGAAACGCAGTCCGGTAGCGGTATTAAAGATCAGCGGTGTAGTTACTGAAACTGTATCAGAAACACAGTCGGTGGCGGTATTAAAGATCGGCGGTGTAGTTGCTGAGCTGTGTCAGAAACACGGTCCAGTAGCCAGTATTAAGATCAGCCAGTGTAGTTACTGACACCATCAGAAACACAGTCCGGTAGCCGGTATTAAGATCGCGGCTGTGTAGTTGCTGAAACTGTATCAGAAGCACAGTCCGGTAGCGGTATTAGATCAGTATCAGTGTAGTTACTGAGCTGTATCGAAACACAGAGATCCGATGGCGGTATTAAAGATCGACGGCGGATGTAGTTGCAGAGCTGCATCAAACACAGTCCGGTGGCGGTATTGAGATCGGTATCAGTGTAGTTACTGAAGCTGTATCAGAAACACAGTCGACGCCGGTGTAAAGATCAGCAGATGTGATTGACACTGTATCAGAAGCACAGTCCCAGTAGCGGTATTAAAAGATCAGCAGCGGTGTAATTTACTGACGCCATAAACACAGTCCGGTAGCCGGTGGCCAAAAGTCAGCAGCTAGTTGCACAGAGCACAGCATCAGAAACACAGTCCGGTAGCTAGTATTAAAGATCAGTATCAGTGTAGTTACTGAAACTGTATCAGAAACACAGTCCGGTAGCCGGTATTAAAGATCGGCAGCAGTGTAGTTACTGAAACTGCATCAAGAAACACAGTCCGTGGCGGTATTAAAGATCAGCAGCAGTGTAGTTGCAGAAACTGTATCAGAAACGCTGATCCGGTGGCGGTATTAAGATCGGCGGTGGTTGCTGAAACTGCTATCAGAAACACAGTCGATGCTTGGTATTAAAAAGTCAGCAGTGTAGTTACTGACACTGTATCAGAAACACAGTCTGGTAGCGATTATTAAAGATTAAGCGGCTGTGTGGTGCGAAACTGTATCAAACGATCCGGTAGCGATATTAAAGATCAGTATCGGTGTAGTTACTGAAACTGTATCCAGAAACACAGTCGATGGCAGTGTTAAAGATGACGGCAGTGTAGTTACTGAAACTGCATCAAACACAGTCCGGTGGCGGTGTTAAAGATCAGTATCAGTGTAGTTGCTGAAACATGTCAGAAGCGATCGGTATTTGGTATTAAAGATCGGCGGTGTAGTTGCTGAAACTGTATCAGAAACGCACAGTCCGGTAGCGGTATTAAGATCAGCGGTGTAGTTACTGACACTGTATCAGAAACGTCAGTGGCGGTATTAAAGACCAGCAGCAGTGTAGTTACTGAAACTGTATCAGAAGCACAGTCCATTGCGATATTAAAGATCAGCAGTGATTACTGGAAAACATCAAAACACAGTCCGGTAGCGGTATTAAAGATCAGCAGTGTAGTTATGACACTGCCCATCAAACACAGTCCGGTAGCGGTATTAAGACCAGCAGCAGTGTAGTTACTGAAACTGTATCAGAAACACAGTCCGACAGCGGTAATAAAGATGCGGCAGCAGTGTAGTTACTGAAACTGTATCAGAAACACAGTCCGATGCTTGATATTAAAGATCAGTATCAGTGTAGTTACACAAACTGTATCAGAAACACAGTCAGTAGCTGGTATTAGATCAGTAACAGTGTAGTTACTGAAACTGTATCAGAAACACAGTCCGGTGGCGTTGTTAAAGACCAGCGGCAGTGTAGTTGCAGCACTGTATCAGAAACACAGTCCGGTAGCTGGTATTAAAGACCAGCAGCAGTGTAGTTACTGACACTGTATCAGAAACACAGTCTGGTAGTGAATGGGATTGCAGCTCAGCAGCATCTCAGCAGATGTTCCCAAACATTTGCTAATATAGCAGTGTCCTAGGCTTTTTGTGCCCATGCTTCCATTGCATAGTGCGAGTCTAAACTAGCACGTAGCTCACCTGTTGCAGTTCTTCCTCGCTCTCCATCTTTGCTTTCTGAAGGAGGCTGTGATGTCATACCCATGTGACCTTAATAAGTGACCTCACATGTCTATAAAAGGAGACGGTTCTGACCTCATTGCGGGGTTTCCCCCTATAGAGATTAGTTATAACGGACTTTGGCTTATTGAGTGTTGACTTCCATGTAGGTCGACACAAGAGCTTTTTCATATTTTCGTATTTTCTTGAAACAAGAAGGTTTAACATTTAGTAAATATTTTTACAAGGTAAGAACCATTTATTTATGTCACTGCATTACTCCACAGGTAGGTCAAAAGTTTGGGTACCCACACGTTCTGGTCGAAAGTTTGGGTACCCTACCACAGTGTTACAGTGATCATTTCAGGAGCTTCACTGTTATTGATCATTAATACGTCCTAGCGGATTGTGTTTTTACTACTGTTGCCCTCTAAGGCCATCTTGAACACCACATTCCGGTGTATGATGGTAAATGTTGGACTGTCCCAGTATAAGGTGCTGTGGTCTGAGATGTCCAGCTCCGGTGGACAGAGCAGTTAGTGACACTTTTAATACTGATGTTCAATAATCGAGAGTAATCAATGAACGTCTGTAAATAACAACTGTGGGGTACTGACTGTAGAGGCTGTGTGATTGTACACGGGGCTCTGCGTAGTGCATGGCAATGAGGTCATGCTGGAGCAGAAGCAAGATCGGCAGCAGTGTAGTTACTGAAACTGTATCAGAAACACAGTCCGGTAGCCAGTATTAAAGATCAGTAACAGTGGTTACTGAAACTGTATCAGAAACACTTACAGTCCGGTAGCGGTATTAAAGATCAGTAACAGTGTGATTACTGAAACTGTATCAGAAACAAAATCCGGTGGCAGTGGCTAAAGATCAGTAACAGTGTAGTTACTGAAACTGTATCAAACGATCTGGTAGCGGTGTTAAGATCGCTTGGTGTAGTTACTGAAACTGTATCAGAAACATAGTCGGTAGCGGTGTTAAAGATCAGCAGCAGTGTAGTTACTGAAACTGTATCAGAAACACCCGGTAGCGGTATTAAAAGTCGGCAGTGTGATTACTATGAAACTGTAACGAAAAACACAGTCTGGTAGCGGTATTAAAGATCAACGGTGTAGTTGCACAAACTGTATCAGAAACACCTCCGGTAGCGGTATTAAAGATCAGCAGCAGTGTAGTTACTGAACTTGTATCGAAACACAGTCCATTGGCCAGTAAGATGCGGCAGCGGTGTAGTTATTGCTTGAAACTGTATCAGAAACACAGTCGGTGCTTGGTATTAAAGATCAGCAGTGTAGTTACTGAATCTGTATCTGAAACACAGTCCGGTAGCCGGTATTAAAGATCAGCAGCAGTGTAGGTACTGAAACTGTATCAGAAACGCCCACAGTCCGGTAGCCGGTATTAAAGATCAACAGTGTAGGTACTGAAACTGTATCAGAAACACAGTCCGGTAGCGGTATTAAAGATCAGCAGCAGTGTAGTTACTGAAACTGTATCAGAAACACAGTCCGGTAGCCGGTATTAAAGATTAGCAGTGTAGTTACTGAAACTGTATCAGAAACGCAGTCAAACAGCGGTAAGATTAGGTGTAGTTACTGAAACTGTATCAAACACAAGTCGGTAGCGGTATTAAAGATTAGCAGTGTAGTTACTGAAACTGTATCAGAAACACAGTCCGGTAACCGGTATTAAAGATTAGAAGTGTAGTTACTGAAACTATCAAACACACGATCCGGTAGCGGTGACAAAGATTGGCGGCAGTGTAGTTATTGAAACTGTATCAAACACCACAGTCAGTAGCTGGTATTAAAGACCAGCAGCAGTGTAGTTACTGACACTGTATCAGAAACACAGTCGGTGGCTGGTATTAGGGCCGGCGGCAGTGTAGTTACTGAAACTGTATCAGAAACACAGTCCGGTGGCGATTATTAAGATCGAGCGGCAGTGCTCGATGCGACGCTCTGTCAGAAACAGTCCGGTGGCGGTATTAAAGATCAGCGGCGGTGGATTGCTGAAACTGTCAGAAACACCTCCGGTGGCGGTGGTAAAGATCGGCGGCAGTGTAGTTATTGAAACTGTATCCAAGCACAGAGATCGTGTAGCTGGTATTAAGACCAGCAACAGTGTAGTTACTGACACTGTATCACAAACACAGTCCGGTAGCCGGTATTAAAGATCGGCAGCAGTGTAGTTATTGAAACTGTATCAGAAACACAGTCCGGTAGCCGGTATTAAAGATCAGCAACAGTGTAGTTGCACAAAAGAAATGTATCAAGAACGCAGTCCATTGCTTGGTATTAAAGATCGGCAGTGTAGTAACTGAAGGTATATCAGAAACGCAGTCCGGTGGCGGTATTAAAGATTAGTTACTGAAACTGTATCAGAAACACAGTCCGGTAGCGGTATTAAAGATTAGCAGTGTAGTTGCACAGAGCTGCATCAAACACAGTCCGGTAACCCGGTATTAAGTGTAGTGTAGTTACTGAAACTGTATCAGAAACACCTGATCCGGTGGCAGTATTAAAGATCAGCAGGTGTAGTTACTGAAACTGTATCAGAAACACAGTCCGGTGGCGGTATTAAAGATTGGCAGTGTAGTTACTGAAACTGTATCAGAAACACAGTCCGGTAGCCGGTATTCAAGATCAGCAGTGTAGTTACTGAAACGTATCAAGAAACACAGATCGGTAGCGAGTGTAAAGATTAGCAGTGTAGTTACTGAAACTGTCGAACACAGTCCGGTAACGGTATTAAAGATTAAGTGTAGTTACTGAAACTGTATCAGAAACACAGTCCGGTAGCGGTATTAAAGATTGGCAGCAGTGTAGTTATTGAAACTGTATCAGAAACACAGTCCGGTAGCTGATATTAAAGACCAGCAGCGTGTAGTGCTGACACTGTATCAAACACGATCCGGTAGCTGGTAGTAAAGACCGGCAGCAGTGTAGTTACTGAAAACTGTAGCCAAACACCGTCCAAGTGGCAGTATTAAAGATACAAACGCTGGTGTAGTTATTGAAACTGTATCAGAAACACAGTCCGGTAGCCGGTATTAAAGACCAGCAACAGTGTAGTTACTGACACTGTATCAGAAACACAGTCCGGTAGCGGTATTAAAGATCGGCAGCAGTGTAGTTATTGAAACTGTCAGAAACACAGTCGGTGGCGGTATTGAATGGCAGTGTAGTTGCACAGAGCGTATCGGCTTACCCGTCCGGTAGCCGGTATTAAAGATCGAAACAGCAATTAGTTGTGAAACTGTATCAGAAACACAGTCCGGTAGCGGTATTAAAGACCAGCAACAGTGTGATTACTGACGCCATCAGAAACACAGTCGATGGCGGTATTAAAGATCGGCAACGAATGAATTGTGAAACTGTATCAAACACAGTCCGGTGGCAGTATTAAGATCAGCAGCAGTGTGATTGCTGAAACTGCTTATCAGGAACACAGTCCGGTGGCGGTATTAAAGATCAGCAGCAGTGTAGTTACGAAACTGTATCAAGAAACAGTCCGGTAGCCGGTATTAAAGATTGCTTGGTGTATTGCTGAAACTGTATCAAACACAGTCCGGTGGCGGTATTAAAGATTAACGTGTAGTTACTGAAACTGTGTCAAACACAGTCGGTAACGGTATTAAAGATTAACGGTATAGTTACTGAAACTGTATCAAACACAGTCCGGTGGCAGTATTAAGATTGGCAGCAGTGTAGTTATTGAAACTGTATCAGAAACACAGTCCGGCAGCTGGTATTAAAGACCAGCAGCAGTGTAGTTACTGACACTGTATCAGAAACACAGTCCGGTAGCTGGTATTAAAGATTGGCAGCAGTGTAGTTGTGAAACTGTATCGAAGCACAGTCCGGTAGCTGAGCTGACATTAAAGACCAGCAGCAGTGTAATTACGTGCTGTATCAGAAACACAGTCCGGTAGCTGGTATTAAGACGGCAGCGAATCTGAATGCGAACTGTATCAGAAACACAGTCCATTGCTTGGTATTAAAGATGCGGCGGCAGTGCCAATTACTGACGCCATGAAACACAGTCGGTGGCGGTATTAAAGATCAGCAGCAATTAGTTACTGAAACGTATCCAGAAACGTCGGTGGCGGTATTAAGATCAGCAACGTGGTTGCTCAGGCATCAAGAAACACAGTCCGGTGGCGGTGTGCAAGATCAGCAGTGTAGTTACACAGAGCTGTATCAGAAACACGGTCAGTGGCGGTATTAAAGATGCGGCAGCAGTGTAGTTACTGAAACTGTATCGAAACACAGTCCGGTAGCCGGTATTAAAGATCAGCAGCAGTGTAGTTACTGAAAGTGTATCAGAAACACAGTCCGGTAGCCGGTATTAAAGATCGACGGCAGTGCTTAGTTACTGAAACTGTATCAGAAACGCACAGTCCGGTAGCGGTATTAAAGATTAGCAGTTAGTTACGAAACTGTATCAAGCATGATCCGGTAGCGGTATTAAAGATTGTAGTGTAGTTACTGAAACTGTATCAGAAACACAGTCCGGTAGCCGGTATTAAAGATTAGCAGTGTAGTTACTGAAACTGTATCAGAAACACAGTCCAGTAACCGGTATTAAAGATTAGAAGTGTAGTTACTGAAACTGTATCAGAAACACAGTCCGGTAGCCGGTATTAAAGATTGGCAGCAGTGTAGTTATTGAAACTGTATCAGAAACACAGTCCGGTAGCTGGTATTAAAGATCAGCAGCAGGTATGATTACTTACACTGTATCAAACACCAGTCGGTGGCTGGTAAAGACCGGCAGCGGTGTAGTTGCTGAAACTGTATCAGAAACACAGTCGGTAGCCGGTATTAAAGATCCAGCAGTGTAGTTGCTGAAACTGTATCAGAAACACAGTCAGTGGCGGTATTAAAGATGCGGCGGCAGTGTAATTACTGAGCTGTATCGAAACACAGTCCGGTGTGGCATTAATGCAGAATCAGCAGTGTAGTTGCTGAAAGTGTATCAAACACAGTCGGTGGCGGTATTAAAGATCGGCAGCAGTGTAGTTACTGAAACTGTATCAAGCTTTTGATCATTGGCGGTATTAAAGATTAGCAGTAGTTACTGAGCTGTATCAGAAAGCATGATCCGGTAGCGGTATTAAGATTGGCAGTGATTACGAAACTGTATCCAAGCGATCCGGTGCTTGATATTAAAGATTAGCAGTGTAGTTATGAAACTATCAGAAACACAGTCCGGTAACGGTATTAAGATTGAAGTGTAGTTACTGAAACTGTATCAGAAACACAGTCCGGTAGCGGTATTAAAGATTGGCAGCAGTGTAGTTATTGAAACTTTGTAAGATAACACAGTCCGGTAGCTGGTATTAAGGAATGGCGGCAGTGTAATTCACTTACACTGGCATATCAAACACAGTCCGGTAGCTAGTATTAAGACCGGCAGCAGTGTAGTTACTGAAACTGTATCAGAAACACAGTCCGGTAGCCGGTATTAAAGATCGGCAGCAGTGTAATTACTGACACTGTATCAGAAACACAGTCCGGTAGCCGGTATTAAAGATCAGCAGCAGTGTAGTTACTGAAACGTATGAAACACCCCGTCCGGTAGCCTGTATTAAAAGATCGGCGGCAGTGTAGTTATTGAAACTGTATCAAAACTGTTAGTCAATGGCTGGTAATGCGAGCCGGCAACAGTGCGTACTGACACTGTATCAAACACGATCCATTGGCACGGTATTAAAGATGCGACGGCAGTGTGGATGTTAAAACTGTATCGAAACACAGTCCAGTAGCCGGTATTAAGATCAGCAGTGTAGTTACAAACTATATCAGGAACACAGTCGGTAGCGGTATTAAAGATCCCAGCAGCAGTGTAGTTACTGAAAGTGTATCAGAAACACAGTCCGGTAGCCGGTATTAAAGATCAGTAATAGTGTAGTTACTGAAACTGTATCAGAAACACAATCCGGTAGCCGGTATTAAGATTGGTGTAGTTGCTGAAACTGTATCAAACACGATCCCGGTAACATTATTAAGATTAGCAGTGTGAATTACTGAAACTGTATCAGAAACACAGTCGGTAGCCCGGTATTAAAGATCAGCAGCAGTGTGGTGCTGAAACCGTATCTAGAAACTTACAGTCCGGTAGCCGGTATTAAGATTATGATGTAGTTACTGAAACTGTATCAAGCATGATCGGTGGCGGTAGTAAAGATTAGCAGTGTGATTCGACTGTATCGGCTTGCAGTCGGTGGCGGTGTTAAGATTAGCAGTGATTACTGAAACGTATCATAAGCACAGTCGGTAACGGTATTAAAGATTAGAAGTGTAGTTACTGAAACTGTATCAGAAACACGGTCGATGGCGGTAAGATTAGCAGCAGTGTAGTTATTGAAATTTTATCAGAAACACAGTCCGGTAGCTGGTATTAAGACCGGCTTGGCAGTGTAGTTACTGAAACTGTATCGGCTGATCGGTAGCCCGGTATTAAAGATGAAGCAGTATGATTACTGACACTGTCAGAAACACAAGTCGGTAGCGGTATTAGATGCGACGTAGTGTAGTTACTGAAACTGTATCAGCTGCCGTCCGATGGCGGTATTAAAGATGAAGCAGCAGTGTAGTTATTGAAACTGTATCAAACACGGATCCGGTGGCGGTAGTAGGGCCGGCAACGGTGTAGTTACTGACACTGTATCAGAAACACAGTCCGGTAGCCGGTATTAAAGATCGGCAGCAGTGTAGTTATTGAAACTGTATCAGAAACGAAGTCCGGTAGCCGGTATTAAAGATCAGCAGCAGTGTAGTTACGCAAAACTGTATCAGGGCATTCAAATAGCCGGTATTAAAGATCAGCAGCAGTGTAGTTACTGAAACTGTATCAGAAACACAGTCCGGTAGCTGGTATTAAAGATTGGCAGTGTAGTTGCACAGAGCTGTATCAGAAACACGATCCGATGGCGGTGGTAAGATTAGCAGTGTAGTTGCTGAAACTATCAAACACGATCCGGTAACCGGTATTAAAGATCAGCAGTGTAGTTACTGAAACTGTATCAGAAACACAGTCCGGTAGCCGGTATTAAAGATTGGCAGCAGTGTAGTTACTGAAACTGTATCAAACACGATCCGATGGCTGGTATTAAAGACCAGCAGCAGTGTAGTTACTGACGCTGTATCAGAAACACAGTCGGTAGCTGGTATTAAAGATTGCTTGTAGTGTGGTTATTGAAACTGTATCAAACAGTCCGGTAGCTGGTATTAGGAATGGCAGCAGTGTAGTTACTGACATATCGTATCAAACACAGTCCGTAGCTGGTATTAAAGACCCGGCAGCAGTGAATTACTGAAACTGTATCAGAAACACAGTCGTTAGCCAGTATTAAAGATCAGCAGCAGTGTAGTTACTGAAAGTGTATCAGAAACACAGTCCGGTGGCGATTATTAAAAAGATTGGTGTAGTTACTGAAACTGTATCAAACACAGTCCATTAACGGTATTAAAGATAACTTGGTGTAGTTACTGAAACTGTATCAGAAACACAGTCGGTAACGATATTAAGATTAGCAGTGTAGTTACTGAAACTGTATCAAACACAGTCCGGTAGCCATTATTAAAGATCAGCAGCAGTGTAGTTGCACAAACTGTATCAGAAACACAGTCCATTGGCCCGGTATTAAGATTAGCAGTGTAGTTACTGAAACTGTATCAGAAAGCATGATCCGGTAGCATTATTGCAGATTAGCAGTGTAGTTACTGAAACTGTATCAGAAACACAGTCCGGTAGCCGGTATTAAAGATTAGCAGTGTAGGTACTGAAACTGTATCAAGCACAGTCCAGTAACCGGTAGTAAAGATTAGAAGTGTAGTTGCAAACTATCAGAAACACAGTCGATGGCGGTATTAAAGATTGGCAGCAGTGTAGTTGTGACTATCAAACACAGTCGGTAGCTGGTATTAAGGGCCGGCAGCGGTGTAGTTACTGAAACTGTATCAGAAACACAGTCCGGTAGCGGTATTAAAGATGCGGCAGCAGTGTAATTACTGACACTGTATCAGAAACGCCTGATCCGGTGGCGGTATTAAGATCAGCAGCAGTGTGATTGCAGAGCTGTATCAGAAACGCCCCGTCCGGTGGCAGTATTAAAGATCGCAGCAGTATGAATTTATTGAAACTGTATCAGAAACACAGGTCGATGTATTATTAAAGACCAGCAACAGTGTAATTTACTGACACTGTATCAGAAACACCAGTCCGGTAGCGGTATTAAGATCGGCGGCAGTGTAGTTATTGAAACTGTATCAGAAACACAGTCCGGTAGCCGGTATTAAAGATCAGCAGCAGTGTAGTTACTGAAACTGTATCAGGAACACAGTCCGGTAGCCGGTATTAAAGATCAGCAGCAGTGTAGTTACTGAAACTGTATCAGAAACACAGTCCGGTGCGGTGTTAAAGAGATTAGCAGTGTAGTTGCTGAAACTGTATGCGAACACAGTCCGGTAGCGGTGTTAAAAGATTAGCAGTGTAGTTACTGAAACTGTATGAAACACGATCGGTGGCGGTGGTAAAAGATTAGCGGTATGAATTACTGAAACTGTATCAAGCACAGTCGGTAGCGGTATTAAGGTCCAGCGGCAGTGTAGTTATTGAGCTGTATCAGAAACGCCTGATCCGGTAGCTAGTAGTAAAGACCAGCAGCAGTGTAGTTACTGACACTGTATCAGAAACACAGTCCGGTAGCTGGTATTAAAGATTGGCAGCAGTGTAGTTATTGAAACTGTATCAGAAACACAGTCCGGTAGCTGGTATTAAAGACCGGCAGCAGTGTAGTTACTGACACTGTATCAGAAACACAGTCCGGTAGCTGGTGATACTAAGATTGGCAGCAGTATATAGTTATTGAAACTGTATCGAAACTTTAGTCGGTAGCTGGTATTAAAGACCAGCGGCAGTGTGATTACTGACACTGTATCAAACGCTGATCGGTAGCGGTATTAAAGATCAGCGGTGTAGTTACTGAAACTGTATCAGAAACACGTCCGGTGGCGGTATTAAGCCGGCAGCAGTGTAATTACTGACACTGTATCAGAAACACAGTCGGTAGCGGTATTAAGATCAGCAGCAGTGCCGATTACTGAAGCTATCAGAAACACCCGTCCGGTAGCGGTATTAAAGATCGCGTGGTGATTTGCGCAGAGCACGTACTCAAACACAGTCCGGTGGCGGTGGCCGAGATCAGGCAGTGTAATTTACTGAGCTGCTTATCAGAAACACAGTCAGTGGCATTATTCTTAAAAGATCGGCAGCAGTGTAGTTACTGAAACTGTATCCGAAACACAGTCCGGTAGCCGGTATTAAAGATCAACAGTGTAGTTACTGAAAGTGTATCAGAAACACAGTCCGGTGGCGGTGGTAAGATCGGCAGCGATGCGAGATTGCACGAAACTGCCGAAACTGATCCGGTAAGCGGTATTAAAGATCAACAGTGTAGATTGCTGAAGTGTATCAGAAACACAGTCTGGTAGCGTTATTAAAGATCGGCGGCAGTGTGAATTATTGAAACTGTATCCACGAAGCACGATCCGGTAGCTGGTATTAAAGACCGGCGCTTGGTGTAGTTACTGACTTTGTATCAGAAAAGCGCAGTCGTAGCTGGTAATCAAGATGCGCAGTGTAGTTACTGAAACTGTATCAGAAACACAGTCCGGTGGCGGTATTAAACGGTGTAGTTATTGGTATCACGACACGGTCGGTGGCTGGTATTAGGTAAGCAGCAGTGTGAATTACTGACACTGTATCAGAAACACAGTCGGTAGCTGGTATTAAAGACGGCAGCAGTGTAGTTACTGAAACTGCATCAGAAACACAGTCCATTGCCCGGTATTAAAGATGCGGCAGCAGTGTAATTACTGACACTGTATCCAAACGCACCCAAATCCGGTATGGTGTTAAGAATCAGCAGCAGTGTAGTTACTGAAACTGCTATCCGGCTTACAGTCCGGTAGCGATGTAAAGGTGCGGTGCAGTTGCCGAAACTGTATCAGAAGCCTGATCGGTGGTGGTGGTAAAGATTAGCAGTGTAGTTACTGAGGCATATCAGAAACACAGTCGGTAACATTGACAAAGATTAGCAGTGTAGTTACCCAGAACTGTAGCCGACACAGTCCGGTGGCGGTATTAAAGATCAGCAGCAGTGTAGTTACCGAAACTGTATCAGAAACACAGTCCGGTAGCGATATTAAAAGATTAGCAGTGTAGTTACTGAAACTATCGGCATGATCCGGTGGCGGTATTGGGTAGCAGTGTAGTTACTGAAACTGTATCAGAAACACAGTCCGGTAGCCGGTATTAAAGATTAGCAGTGTAGTTACTGAAACTGTATCAGAAACACAGTCCGGTAGACGGTATTAAAGATTAACAGTGTAGTTACTGAAACTGTATCAGAAACACAGTCCGGTAGCCGGTATTAAAGATTGGCAGCAGTGTAGTTACTGAAACTGTATCAGAAACACAGTCCGGTAGCTGGTATTAAAGACCAGCAGCAGTGTAGTTACTGACACTGTATCAGAAACAGTCCGGTAGCTGGTATTAAAGACCAGCAGCAGTGTAGTTACTGAAACTGTATCAGAAACACAGTCCGGTGGCGGTATTAAAGATGCGGCAGCAGTGTAATTACTGACACTGTATCGAAACACCTGATCCATTGGCGGTGGTAAAGGATCAGCAGCAGTGTAGTTACTGAGAGCTGTATCAGAAACACCGTCCGGTAGCGGTATTAAAAGATCGACGGCAGTGTAGTTGTACTGACTGTATCAGAAACACAGTCCGGTGGCAGTATTAAGACCAGCAACAGTGTAGTTACTGACACTGTATCAAACCGATCCGGTGGCGGTATTAAAGATACGACGGCAGTGATTCGTGAAACTGTATCAGAAACACAGTCCGGTAACGTTATTAAAGATTAAGTGTAGTTACTGAAACTGTATCAAACACAGTCCGGTGGCCATTGGTAAGATCAGCAGCAGTGTAGTTGCTGAAACTGTATCAGAAACACAGTCCGGTGGCGGTAGCAAAGATTAGCAGTGTAGTTACTGAACTGTATCAGAAACACAGTCCGGTAGCCGGTATTAAAGATTAGCAGTGTAGTTACTGAAACTGTATCAGAAACACAGTCCGGTAACGGTATTAAAGATTAGCAGTGTAGTTACTGAAACTGTATCAGAAACACAGTCCGGTAGCCGGTATTAAAGATTAGCAACAGTGTAGTTATTGAAACTGTATCAGAAACACAGTCCGGTAGCTGGTATTAAAGACCAGCAGCAGTGTAGTTACTGACACTGTATCAGAAACACAGTCGGTAGCTGGTATTAAAGATTGGCAGCAGTGTAGTTATTGAAACTGTATCAGAAACACAGTCCGGTAGCTGGTATTAAAGACCAGCAGCAGTGTAGTTACTGACACTGTCAGAAACACAGTCCGGTGGCTGAGTATTAAGACGCTTGGCAGTGTAGTTACAGGCATATCAAACATGATCCAGTAGCCGGTAGTAAAGATCGGCAACGGTGTAATTACAACACTGTATCGAAACACCAGTCGGTAGCGGTATTAAAGATCAGCAGCAGTGTAGTTACTGAAACTGTATCGAACACCGTCCGGTAGCGGTATTAAGATCAGCAGCAGTGGATTGCTGGGCATCAGAAACACAGTCCGGTAGCCAGTATTAAAGATCAGCAGTGTAGTTACTGAAACTGTATCAGAAACACAGTCCGGTAGCCGGTATTAAAGATCGGCAGCAATTGGATACTGAAACTGTCGACACAGTCCGGTGGCGGTATTAAAGATGGCAACGTGTAGTTACTGAAACTGTATCAAACGCAGTCGGTAGCGGTATTAAAGATCAACAGTGTAGTTACTGAAAGTGTATCAGAAACACAGTCTGGTAGCCGGTATTAAAGATCGGCAGCAGTGTAGTTATTGAAACTGTATCAGAAGCACAGTCCGGTAGCTGGTATTAAAGACCAGCAGCAGTGTAGTTACTGAAACTGTATCAGAAACACAGTCAGTTGGCGGTGATAATGTGATGTAGTTATTGAAAGTGTATCATGAAACACGATCCGGTGGCGGTATTAAAGATCAGCAGTGTTAGTTACTGAAACTGTATCTAGCAGTCCGGTGGCGGTATTAAGATTAGCAGTGTGGTGCAAGAACTGTATCATAAACGCAGTCCGGTGGCGGTGTTAAAGACCAGCAGCAGTGTAGTTACTGAAACTGTATCAGAAACACAGTCCGGTAGGCGGTATTAAAGATCGGCAGCAGTGTAGTTATTGAAACTGTATCAGAAACACAGTCCGGTAGCCGGTATTAAAGACGGCAGCAGTGTAGTTACTGACACTGTATCAGAAACACGATCCGATGGCGGTATTAAAGATCAGCAGCAGTGTAGTTACTGAAACTGTATCGAAACACAGTCCGGTGGCATTAAGATTAGCAGTACTGGTGCGAAACAGCGCTCAGAAACGCGCAGTGTCAGGTAGCTGGTATTAAAGACCAGCAGCAGTGTAGTTACTGAAACTGTATCAGAAACACAGTCCGGTAGCCGGTATTAAACAGTGTAGTTATTGAAAGTGTATCTGAAACACAGTCTGGTAGCTGGCTTTAAAGACCAGCAGCAGTGTAGTTACTGACACTGTATCAGAAACACAGTCCGGTAGCCGGTATTAAGACCAGCAGCGGTGTAGTTACTGAAACTGTATCAGAAACACAGTCCGGTGGCGGTGTTAAAGATCCAGCGGTGTAGTTGACGCATCAGAAACACAGTCCGGTGGCGGTATTAAAGACCAGCAGCAGTGTAGTTGCAGAGCTGTATTAGACACAGTCCGATGGCGATGTGGAATCGCTTTGTAGTTTACTGACACTGTATCCATAAGAGCACAGTCCGGTGGCGGTATTAAGACCAGCAGCGGTGTAGTTGCTGACGCTGTATCAGAAACACGATCCATTAGCCGGTGGTAAAGATCAGCAGCAGTGTAGTTGCTGAAGAGCTGTATCGAAACACAGTCCGGTAGCCGGTATTAGGAGTCGAGTATCAGTGTAGTTACTGAAACTGTATCAGAAACACAGTCCATTGGCGGTATTAAGACCAGCAGCAGTGTAGTTACTGAAACTGTATCAAACACAGTCCGGTGGCAGTGGCAGAGCCAGCAGCAGTGTAGTTACTGACACTGTATCAGAAACACAGTCCGGTGGCGGTATTAAAGACCAGCAGCAGTGTAGTTACTGACACTGTATCAAACACAGTCTGGTAGTGAATGGGATTGCAGCTCAGCAGCATCTGAGCAGATGTTCCCAAACATTTGCTAATATAGCAGTGTCCACAAACTTTTGGCCAACATGCTTTCCATTACTGGTGCGAGTCTAGGCTAACTGACTCACCTGTTGCAGTTCTTCTTCTCTCTCCATCTTTGCTTTCTGAAGGAGGCTGTGATGTCATACCCATGTGACCTTATCAATGACCTCACATGTCTATAAAAGGAGACGGTTCTGACCTCATTGCGGGGTTTCCCCCTATAGAAGTTGGTACATAACAGACTTGGCTTATTGAGTGTTGACTTCCATGTAGGTCGACACAAGAGCTTTTTCATATTTTCGTATTTTCTTGAAACAAGAAGAAGGTTTAACATTTGATAGTATTTTACAAGGTAAGAACCATTCATATAAATAAATGGTACCCCACTACAGTGTTGGTCATAGAACACACCACATTCGGTGTATGTTGGTAAATGTTGGACTGTCCCAGTTTAAAAAGGTGCTGTGGTCTGAGATGTCCTGTCGGTGGACAGCGTAGTTATTAGGACTTTATGCTGATGTTCTAATGTCGATAATAATCAATAGCATTATTATGGCGACAACTGTGGGTACTGACCGTAGAGGCTGTGTGATTGTACACGGGGCTCTGCGTAGTGCATGGCAATGATCTCATGCTGGAGCAGCCTTTCCTCCTGCTCCTCTTCTGCCCCTCTTCCGCCATCTCACCTTCTTTCTGTCCTTCCTACAGGTTTCCATCATGCGTGAGATTTTACACCTGAGCTGGACAGTGTGTATGGTCGGTGGGTGAGCAATGACCACATGGCATCATTCTTTAGTCTGTGTGCGAGAGTCCAACTGCTCATATGCAGGAGGAGCTGTGTGTGTGTGGGGTGCCTTCAAAGCATTAAAAGCATTTTGAAAGGGACTGATAGTCAAAATGTCCCTCGCTAGAGGACATTATGTCTCAAGAAGAAGAAGTGTAGCTCTATTATCTTGTATTATTTGGAATAGATATGATCACTTTTGTATCCATTTCCTTCTATGTTTTTCTTTGATGTTTTCATTTTCATATCTTATTCACATTAGCGTCCACGATCAGGAGGTTCCGTTTGATCTTTATTGTTCCCCCAAAAGACTTGAATGAACATTTTGTATGAATATAACAGGAAGATCATATTTCATCTGTTTTCCTTTTAAGACTCTGCGTCTACATTTAAGTGGTGGTGTTTTATTATTATTATTATTAGTATTATTATTATTATTATTATTATTATTATTATTATTATTATATAGCTGGTTTTCCCCTGATTATATAATCAGATGGTTCAGCTCATATTTTTTCTTTATGTGAATTGTCCATATTGTTAAAGAGGACCGATAACAGGAGGTTTTCTCAGTTTGGTCCTTTCGCATTTCTGCAGTAATTCAGCCTTTTCCTCTTAAAACGTTTCATAATGTCCTCTTTTTCTTGGCTGTGTGCTAATGAGACCCAAATCAGCTGAACGTAATGAAATGAAATGACATGACAGCTGTTGGGAAATGTAAATCAGGGCTTTTCTCCATCTTTAACCAGGCAGGCCATTCATTTATTCGGGCTCCCCTTCATTGTTCTCCCCTCCCGGCACTCCCCCTCCCCCTCCCCCACCAACCTCGCTCAAGCTCTCCCGATCACTTCACTTCAGGGCGCTTTCATTGACTTCATCGTTCAGAAATGCAGAGAATTGATCATCTCTTTCTCTCTCTCTCTCTCTCTCTCTCTCTCTCTCTTCTCTCTCTCTCTCTCTCTCTCTGTCTCTCTCTCTCTCTCTCTCTCCAGTTTTGGGAGGTGATAAGTGATGAGCATGGAATTGACCCAAATGGTATCTATAATGGAGACAGCGACCTGCAGCTGGACCGCATCAATGTCTACTTTAGCGAGGCCACTGGTAAACCCCTGATCTATCGTCACGGTCTAACAGTACTGTTTGTTTCACATGTTGTTTGCGATGGATAGTGGACAGTCATATTGCCAACCTCCGGAACCCATGCTCACACAGCGGCAGGGCGTCTTCTGGGTTCTGGTACACATAGAGTTGTAGAGCTGTCCAGGCAGTGGCCAGGAATTTGGAGATTCCAGCAGTCCCGTCTCCGAACCTGCCTGCGAGACTGTTGAGCGTTGTTGGGTTTTAATAACTAAACTAACAGTGGGAACATTGTCAATAGAGGACAATGGAAGTGGAATGCAGCCACTACCATAGAACCCGTACCACTCAGTCACCATTACAGTCATCAGTGTCAAACGTTCAGATACACACAGGACCCGTTCGGGGTAATTTCAGTTATATTACTGGTATTGGTTCACACTCGTGCATCTGTGCATTGACAGGCTCGAGTCTGCAGTTTGTATAAATCAAAAATACATATTAATTCATAAAAATATGAAAAAAGACAACGGTCCAATAACAATGCTGCCACGGCACATAACAGCGGATCATCGTGAACAGTGTGGTACTGAGAACGTCTACATAGTCTACCTCCAATATATATGTGAAAGATGTTCATGTCTATGCGGTTGTCTGTGTTTTCAGGTGGGAGGTACGTCCCTCGTGCCATCCTGGTGGATCTAGAACCTGGCACCATGGACTCTGTCCGCTCAGGTCCTTTCGGACAGATCTTCAAGCCCGACAACTTTGTGTTCGGTACAGTCCATTGTTTATATATTTGATGTTATGTATCCAATAATGTAACTAATCATTAATAATACTCTTATACCTGTGCAGTTCAGTCTTTCATAAACGTACCACTAGATGGCAGCAGACTGATGTACTGACCACTGTCCTGTACACTGATTAGCCATAACATTATGACCAATTAACCACTATTGACTATTGAAAATGTATCATTTTCTATTTCTTCGATTAAAGCAGTAATAATCGCCCTTGTTCCTGTCTACCAGGTCAGAGTGGGGCCGGAAATAATTGGGCAAAAGGTCATTACATAGAAGGAGCCGAGCTGGTCGACTCAGTGATGGATGTGGTGCGCAAGGAGGCTGAGAGCTGTGACTGCCTGCAGGGCTTCCAGCTTACACACTCTCTGGGTGGAGGAACCGGGTCCGGCATGGGTACGCTCCTGATCAGCAAGATCCGCGAGGAATTCCCTGACCGAATCATGAACACCTTCAGTGTGGTACCTTCCCCCAAAGTGTCTGATACAGTGGTTGAACCCTACAATGCCACCCTGTCCGTCCACCAGCTGGTCGAGAACACCGATGAAACCTACTGTATTGACAACGAGGCACTCTACGACATCTGCTTCCGCACACTGAAGTTGACCACACCCACTTATGGAGATCTCAACCACCTGGTCTCATCCACCATGAGCGGTGTCACCACCTGCCTGCGCTTCCCAGGCCAACTGAATGCTGACTTGCGCAAGTTAGCCGTCAACATGGTACCCTTCCCGCGTCTCCACTTCTTCATGCCTGGCTTTGCACCTCTGACCAGCAGGGGGAGCCAGCAGTACCGGGCTCTATCAGTGCCCGAGCTGACCCGGCAGTTGTTTGATGCCAAGAACATGATGGCTGCCTGCGACCCACGCCACGGACGCTACCTGACGGTGGCTGCAATCTTCCGTGGGCGTATGTCCATGAAGGAGGTGGACGAGCAGATGCTGAATATCCAGAACAAGAACAGCAGCTACTTTGTTGATTGGATCCCGAACAACGTCAAGACCGCCGTGTGTGACATCCCACCACGTGGTCTGAAGATGGCTGCCACCTTTATTGGCAACAGCACTGCCATCCAGGAGCTGTTCAAGCGTATCTCCGAGCAGTTCACTGCCATGTTCCGTCGTAAGGCTTTCCTGCATTGGTACACTGGAGAGGGCATGGACGAGGGGGAGTTCACAGAAGCCGAGAGCAACATGAACGACCTGGTGTCTGAGTACCAGCAGTACCAGGACGCCACCGCCGAGGAGGGCGAGTTTGAGGATGAAGACGAAGAAGTCAATGTATAGTGGCACACCTTGAACCTGAACTAGAGGCCCAAAGGGAAATAGAACGTCCTTAATTATGTATTTGTTCGTATAATTTTTCCCAATAAAGTTCATTTGTACTCATCATTCATCATCTACGAGTGTGCAGGATCTAATTCTGTAATTAATGACATATATCATCATTACATCACATCACACTAATTGTATGCAAATATGTAATCATGACTGTTCTGTGATGAAAGAGGAAGAAACGGTGTGACAGAAGGCTGGAGACGTGAAGAGAAGGAAGCAGCCTGTCGTCTCACACCCACACCCACACACACACACACACACACACACACACACACACACACACACACCCAGATCAGGCAGTAAATCCTAATCATACGTCTGCATAAAAATGATTAATTATAAGTAACAATCAAGAGGTCACTCGTTCTTAGACTATAAACATCATCTGGAAGTACAATCCAGACATGATGTGATAAGTATCATAAGATAAACACGTCATAATAAAAGGTGAAAATTTTACAGTTAAAGATATGGGTTCTTTGGAGCCGTTAGATGGCTGAGACTCCCCCGGCCTAGATAATAGAAAGACGTGGTCAGATGCAATCAACGAAACCTTTGAGTGAGATCATTACATGAACCAACAACAAACACTCGACTCCGTGAAGCCCACTTCGTTAGAGAAGCTCCCTGGACCAAAAAAGAGTGACTGTGCAGTCACTGATGACACTGCACAAGGACGAGAGGGCTATAAATACCTGTGGGGTGTGTAACAGGATTGGTAGATTGAGGAGAGGTGGAAGACTGCAGTGAACGTCTCGTTGGACGTGTGGAAAAGGGGTCACAAAGCAGATGTTAGTGAAACAATGGAATCGATGGAATGAGGGAGGACTTACACCATATTAGGCATGTGGTTTTAATGTTTTGGCCAAACAGTGTAAACATGTCAGTAAGAGCTTAGAGAAGGAAGAGCAAGGGACGTGGAGAGAGAGAGAGAGAGAGAGAGAGAGAGAGAGAGAGAGAGAGAGAGAGAGAGAGAGGCCGGCAAAGAGTAAAAGCAGCCGTGCAATAGAGGAACACTATTTCTGTCCTCGATTTCCTCTCTACGTGTGTCTGATGTTCTTTCAAATGCTGAAAGATGTGTGTGTGTGTGTGTGTGTGTGTGTGTGTGTGTGTGTGTGTGTGAGAGAGAGAGAGAGAGAGAGAGAGAGAGAGAGAGATTTATGAACACTTACTCTTAATACTGAGTTATTTATGTTTCAACAAATAAAATGTTTAAATAAATAAATAAATAAATAAATAAATAAATAAATAAATAAAGCATCCAGGTAAAACTGGTTCAGTACTGCAGTGCATGTCTGTCTCAGATACAGTACAGGCCAAAAGTTTTCTGTATTATTGACTGTTTACATTGTAGATTCTCACTGAAGGCATCGGAACGATGAATGAACACGTGTGGAGTTTTATACACCTATAAAAAAGAGAAATAACTGAAAACATGTTTTATATTCTAGTTTCTTCAAAACAGTCACCCTTTACTCTGATTACTGCTTTACACACTGTTGGAATTCTCTCAACGATCCACCTCTGAGAACTCCTTCAGGACTGTTGGAGAACCATTTCAGATGACGACCTCTTGAAGGTCGTTGAGAATCTACAGCGTAAATAGTCATGAAAATACAGAAAACACATTGAATGAGAAGGTGTGTCCAAACTTAATGATTACAAGTGTGGTCTGTTTAGATACTGGGTTTTGGCTCAAGAGGACGTAAAATGCTCCCCAAAGGCTCTCAGAGGCTACTTTTGGGTAGTGTACCTCTTGGTGAGAGATCGGTGACTGCTGGACGTGCCTCAGATGACACACTCCAAGACATTTAGTCCAGTTGACAGAGGTTGAGAGGAGGCATCATTGGACTTAGAAAAGCATGGTCACTTCATTGAATGAGACACCTCGATTGCTATGGATTGACGTCGTATCGTCTTTAGCAATGAATCCAGGTTCTGTGTGGAATTTGATGACGGTCAGGTCTGAGTATGGACGTCTCATGGTGAGCTGTGGAGTGAACCACTGCCCCAGCTGCTGGTGTGATGATCTGGGGAGCTTTGCACATGACAGTCGCTCAGCCCCAGTAGTGATACGAGGGACAATAACAGCACAGTGGTATGTGCAGGACATCCTGTGGACATGTGTTGTCTCAAACGGCAGGGCTTCCACCTGACATTTTCAGCAGGATAATGCTCCCACACACAGCAAGGGTTTCCCAGGAACGTCTCCACCAACACTTCCTGCCTCTATCAGCAAATTTATCGCCAGTCGAGCCTTCATGGGAGCTGCTGGGACGCTACCTTCAGGATCTAATACTGTAATTAATTACATCATCATTACATTCACACTAATTATATGCAAATGTGTAGATTTGAGAGTCAATCATAACTGTTCTGTGATGAAAGAAGAAGAAACAGACTGATGGAAAGCTGGAGATGTGTGAAGAGAAGGAAACAGTAAGTCGTCACATAGACCACACACACACACACACGCACACACACACATACACACACACTCACACACACACACACACACACACACCATTTGCACCCAGATCAGGAAGTAAGCCTTAGCTTTAGTGGTGTCTTCTGCTAATGCACTTGATTATGTGACGGTGTGTATGAGTGTGTGAGTGTCTGTCTCGCTCTGTGTGTGTGTGTGTGTGTGTGTGTGTGTGTGTGTGTGTGTGTGTGTGTGTGTGTGTGTGTGTGTGTGTGCACGCGCGTGTGTGTGTGTGTGTGTGTGTTGGACAGGCTGCTTTTAGCTGTGCAATGACACTCTCACTGTAGGAACTTCACTAAGTCACTTATGGACTCCATCCTGCTGCAACATGGGATCCAGACTGAAGTAAGTCATTGTCTCTCTCTCTTACTCTGTCTCTCTGTCTCTCTCTCTCTGTCCAGCTGCTGTACCCTTCATCAGGCCGGATTGGGAAGAAATCAGTTTATATTGGTCTATTCTGACCATGTAGTCCTCACTGATGTGGTATAATATTATGATATAATTATTAAATATGTAAAACAATGCAGTGTATAGTCGCTTTAATGGTGTGTGTATTTGCGGCCGTTGCATCAGTGCTTCGTTTCCTGGAAAGGCGCTGTGTCATAATAGCAACTTGTGTCTCTGTCATGAGAAAAAAGGGACTTTCATCCATACGGACGTTGAAAGATTTGAAATATATATAACGTGGAACATAAATTCCATAAAATCCAACATATATATGTCAAAGCAGCACTTTCTACAATCACAACGCACACCTTGACTTTAGAAGACAGAATGAATGAGCAGGTGTCCCAATACTTTTGCCCATACATCGTAGGTTAGGTATTCCTATTGTTAGTTATAGGTAGAAAGCTAAGATATTGAGCGTATTTGGGTACATAAGGCCACATATCAACACACGACACAGATGTAGTCATTATTTGATATTAAAGATTAATATGATACAATAACAATATTCATCCTTTAAAAACATTGAATCTCCTGCATCTGTGATCGTGAACCTTCAGTGAAAGTCAGGGTAAAGGATTTTGGAGCATTTCTATTGGTCCATTCATCAGGAACGTCTGATGCAATGTGAAGAACTGGCAGATTATGGTAATAAAGAGAAATGCATATGAATATGTAGTATATAAACATGTATCATACATGTATTATATTTATATTATACGTCTGTGAAGTCAGCAGTCAGCCGAGGACCGTTCATTCTGCTGATCAGTGGACCTTGACTTTGGGCCTAGTCTGTACCTCTGTACCTCAATGTTGGGAGGATGTTTGTTTTATGAATATTGCATGATGGGAGGATGTGGCCTAGTAGAAGGTTGGCTGCGCACACACGCGCACACACACACACACACACACACACACACACACACACAC
This sequence comes from Acestrorhynchus altus, assembly GCA_034509495.1. Classification (NCBI taxonomy): domain Eukaryota; kingdom Metazoa; phylum Chordata; class Actinopteri; order Characiformes; family Acestrorhynchidae; genus Acestrorhynchus; species Acestrorhynchus altus. The sequence continues at coordinate 49,486,542 of CM067502.1, read as the reverse complement.
ACACACACACACACACACACACACACACACAATTGTAGATGGGTATATTAAGGACCAACCACAGACAGAATTGGAGTGTCTCTTCGTGCACTGTGTTTATAACAGTCGTTGTATTCTGAGTAACGGGGTAGATTGGGTTTCACTGACCAATAGGATTCCAGTTATCTTGGGTCGGGTCTCACATTGGATTTCAAGCTTCTAATATTGGAATAGAATTAGAATAAATGCAAATATCAGTCACACAGAAAGTTGCGGTTTTCCATCTCCAAAGATCTGCTCATGAGTCTTACAAAGCTGCTACATTGTTAATCGATTTCTATTCACATATAAATCATAAATTCTTCTATAAATCTCTTTATTTATAGATTTTCTAATTTGCTGCAGTTTTTTAAATCTCGGCATCAGATTGTTCTGATTGTCTGCTCGTTTAATGGTATAATTCAGGCTTGTTTACAGCTGTTTGAGGGGATGCATTGGAGCTGAGTTTGTTACACTCTATGACCCATCTAGAATCCACTTAGCAACACCATAGCAACCACCTGGGACACCATAGCAACTGTCTAGCTACCACTAAGCAACATCATGGCAACTACCTGAAACAATATAGCCGTCACCGTGCCACACAGTAGCACCCATCTAGCACCCAACACCATGGCAACCACCTGGGACACCATAGCAACTGTCTAGGAACAGCAATCACTAAGCAACATCATGGCAAGTGCTTGAAACATAATGACAATCATTTTGCAGCACTGTACTGTCCCATCCAACCTCAACCTCATGGAACTGTACCGCAATTGAACCACCAGTAGTGTGTCATCTGAAACTCGGCTATACTGTTGACGTTGTGTTGATGATGCTGCTTTCAGAGAAAACCCAGAAAGGACGTTCTACTGGTTCTTCCAAGCCTCGTGTCCAATCGCCAGAGATAAAGGTGAGTACATACACACACACACAGGGTACAGGTCGTGGGGTGATGCTAGGTGCTGGTATCTGCTGAGCTCCTCTTCCCGTCATATGACCAAACCAGAAAACCACAAGGCTCTGCCGGTCGCCATGGGAACGGTCCTAGGCCGGCAAGCATGATAAGCACACTAGGATTGTTGGTGGACCTATAGAGGAGATGGACCAAAGACTGGTCAGAGAGACTCCAACCACAAAAACATGCATGAATTAGAATGAAATGTTACTGAATGAAAGCAGGAGGAGGTTTGCTGATACAGGTTCGCTGAGCTGGAGAAGGAGGAGGTGGGCTTGAGCAGGAAGACGCCGGGTGTGTGACTGCATTTGAAACTTGATGACATCATTCAACCACATCCTCTGTTCACTGCAGCAACAAGTGAGGCCTAACACAAAAGGCCGAGCACAGCATTAACCGTGTGTGTGTGTGTGTGTGTGTGTGTGTGTGTGTGTCTGTGTGTGTGTTGTATCTGCTGATGGTTTAGATCCTGGGGTGCTGGTTCAGTTCCCAGAGGACTTCAGTGATGAGGTCAGTCATTAAAAATGACCATTTGTTCATTAGTGGAAAAGGGAACGAAGAACAGCAGCTATAAACACACAGTCTCTCGCCCTCTCTCTCTCTCTCTCTCTCTCTCTCTCTCTCTCTCTCTCTCTCTCTCTCTCTTGCAGGAGTGTCTGCAGTCACTTCCTCGTTTCTGCTTCCCATATGACATCGAGAGGTAATACACCACTCAGCCATTCCCTTGTTTATTCACTTTCTCAGATTTGTAGATTCTGAGGAATCAGCCCATCTCAGGTACTGTGCCTTAAAACCAAAAGTTTGTGGACACCCCTACTAATGAAGACATTCAGCTACTTTAAGGATGAGTTGGGGAGTTGGGGATGAGGTTGGGTGATGATTTTCCAACATCATGACCTCATTAACACCCTTGTTGCTGAGTGCAATCCAATCTGCACAGCAATTTTTGGGAAAAAACTCTATTTTCAAGATAGATACTATAAGATTTTTATACTGTTACACGTTGACTCGTCAGGGTGAAGGAAGGCGTAGCCGTGCAGCACTTCACCTTCGTACTGACAGATCTGGAGGGATGTCAGCGCTTCGGCTTCTGCAGACTCACCTCCAGCTCCCAGACATGCCTCTGCATCCTCAGGTATCATACACACGTGTTTTATTCTAATGTTATATAGAGTTAATTACAGGTAGACGCTCTCACTGACGCTGACTTTGTGTATTTGGGTTTATTCTAATGTTATATAGAGTTTATTACAGGTAGACGCTCTCACTGACGCTGACTTTATGTTTATTTGGGTTTCTTCTAATGTTATATAGAGTTAATTACAGGTAGACGCTCTCACTGACGCTGACTTTGTGTATTTGGGTTTATTCTAATGTTATATAGAGTTAATTACAGGTAGACGCTCTCACTGACGCTGACTTTATGTTTATTTTTGTTTATTCTAATGTTATATAGAGTTAGTTACAGGTAGACGCTCTCACTGATGTTGACTTTATGTTTATTTGGGTTTATTCTAATGTCATATAGAGTTAATTACAGGTAGACGCTCTCACTGACACTGACGTTATGTTTATTTGGGTTTATTCTAATGTAATATAGAGTTAATTACAGGTAGACGCTCTCACTGACACTGACTTTATGTTTATTTGGGTTTATTTTAATGTTATATAGAGTTAATTACAGGTAGACGCTCTCACTGACGCTGACTTTATGTTTATTTGGGTTTATTCTAATGTTATATAGAGTTAATTACAGGTAGACGCTCTCACTGACGCTGACTTTATATTTATTTGTGTTTATTCTAATGTCCTATAGAGTTAATTACAGGTAGACGCTCTCACTGACGCTGACTTTATGTTTATTTGGGTTTATTCTAATGTTATATAGAGTTAATTACAGGTAGACGCTCACACTATAGACGAGTTTGAACTGATCAGAGCTCTAAATCAGGGTGTTTTTGTACTGATGAGGAGAAACTCTTCTTTGCTTTTTAACTGGTGATGTAAAGCGAGCAGCCTGATCTTCTGTGGTTTCCTTTCAGCAGTTTTCTGACATGCAGGTCAGTTCCTGTTCCTGTATTGTGACAAGTCATGCGAACTTCAATGAGTCTGTATTTCAGAGTAGAGATTGCAAAAGACAGCTTTGTGGGTTTAACTGCAAAATATCATCTTCAGTGTATCAATGATCCATGAACATGTGTCAGTGCTGTGAGACACAAATCTTTTATTTGCAAAATATCAACTTTACAGGAGAACAAAAACTCTAACTTTCAATGGAGGGCAATGTTACAAGATTCTATTCATTTTTGGAGCATTTCTATTGGCCCGTTCATCATGAAATGTGGACACAACAACAACTGTCAAATTACCATTATGTCATAATGTGAAAACTGGACATTTTCACCAAAAATGGAGATACATGTGTTTTGCATCAGTGACACAATATCTCTACTATGTGTAAAGTGTGGGTCTGCAGTTTTGTAGTGAAGGAAGATGAAGGTGATCAGGATCAATAACTGATGATAACTGTAGTCTGATCTGATCAATATTTATTGATCTACTCATACAGAAGTGGTGTCTCTCAGGACGGCGTCGGGTTTAACGCAACACGCCAGACGTCTCTGCATGGAGGTGTAGAGGTTCCTAACGGTGTCCTGTGATGATCCATCCCATGCAGCTTGAATGTTCTCACTCAGTTCTGCAGATGGTGTGGTAGGGGTGGAGTGTTGATAGAGCGTCCAATAGCGTCCACACGTTTTCAATCAGGGACAGGACAGGTCTGGAGATGAGACACACGGCGTAGTATCTGTGTCTTCAAGACGAGATCTTGAGATGGCAGCAGTGTGTGAATGAGCGTCGTCCTGTTGGTAGAACCACTGGTTGCAGAACCTCATTAACGTAACGTTGGTCTGTTAAAGTGTCTGTGATGAAGACTGAAGGTGATCTGGCATCGTATAAAATTGCACCCACAGCACGACACCAGACCTTCTGGTCATGCGACGCAGACTAACTGTGAAACTCTGTCACACAGCTACCTGCCCTGGTTCGAGGTCTTTTACAAACTGTTGAACAACCTGGCGGACTACGTGATGAAAGGCCAGGTATGAACAGCACTTTTATTTTATTCCGTTTTTCATTCGCTGTAGTACATCAATCGAGATCGTCTGTATCATTTCTAAACCTTACAGACCAAAGAAATGCAAGAGCTGCTGACGGTGCTTTATAATCACCCGGTGCCAACGGCGAACGGCTCTGTCACTCTACAGCTGGTAAGTTCTCCTTACCCGGAGGTGCCTTCAGACTGCCTGTGAATTTCAGATTAGCACTGTACTCAGTCCCATTACACCTGACACATCTGGAATATTTCTTGTTACCAAGCATGTAGAGTCCACTAAGTTCATGGTAAACATTAATTCATTAAGATCATTGTTTTTGGCCGTTGCACATTTAGCCTCCACTGTCAGTCATTTGGGCCAAAATTGCAGCTGGAAAACTGAAGGCATTTTAAGTTGCAGGGTCACTATGGCAACGTGACCATTACCGACCTTACCAAGTGATGCTGAACAGGATGCATCATCTGAACCCTTTGTGACGTGTGACATCATCTGTGAATAACCAACCAGATTCCCATATGTTCCTCTGTAAGGGAGAACAGCTAAACATTGGGAGTGAGGTGCCGTCCACCTGTGGCCACACCCTCTCCTCAAAGAGTGACGGGTCAGGGGTGAGTCACTGACCGGCCTGAGTGTGTTTAATGCAGAAAAAGCTGGACTAAACCTGAAATGAGTACTAATCCTGATCCTAACTCTGAACGCTTGAAGACAAACACCTACCTTATGTTAACATTCGTTGGCCATTTTATCAGAAACGCCATATCATTGTGGACTTTGTAGCTCCTTTTTTGTTCATCTTATAAAAAATGATGAGCACTGTTTTTTTTTCAGCTTGGAACCTTTCAACCTTTTATGCTTGTGTGTAAAATCACTACTAAAAACAGTCCTGGAGGCAGTGCTGCCTCTAAGGCAGAACAAATGCAATTGGTTCACAGAATAACCAGTAAAAAGCACCAGGAGGTGGAGCTTTAGAAAGACGTGTCTGCTTTACGTGTGAATGTATGGCAGGACTTTCTTTCTATGGAGTTAGACTCCACCACGAAACCGATCAACAGGGACCCCCTCCCCCACAGCGGTCAACAAAAACGAAACCGATCAACAGGGACCCCCTCCCCCACAGCGGTCAACAAAAACAAAACCGATCAACAGGGACCCCCTCCCCCACACCAGTCAACAAAAACAAAACCGATCAACAGGGACCCCCTCCCCCACAGCGGTCAACAAAAACGAAACCGATCAACAGGGACCCCCTCCCCCACAGCGGTCAACAAAAAAGGCAGCACTGCCTCGAGAATCATTCTGAGTAGCAATTTTACACACAAGCGCCTTTTATGAAGTGCATCTACAGAATAGCTGTTTCCAATAAAATGGCCAAGTGTAGACAGAAGATAGGGAGTCTGACGGTCTGCTAATCGTAACCTTAACTAATCCAAACACTCGTGGGAAACAGCAAACTGACTCAACCGATGACACTGCACTAACCATGCTTCAGCTTAATACCCCCCTGAAAGCCCAGCTCACGAACAGCTGGTTTCAGATGCTCTAAGCTGGCCTTTGATGGTCAGGGTGGTTGAAACCATAGCCTATGTGTGTACGCTAATCCTGTGCCGTGGGGGTGTCCTCTGACCAAGGTCGCTCGTACGTGGCCGAAATCCCAGTCGACAGGAAACTCTAATCTAACCTGATGAACAGGGATCACTGTTGCGTTTCAGGGGTTATGAACGAAAATCCCTTCCAAGCAATAATTGCTTCTAGAAGTCACCACAGGTCCTTCACAACCAGTTTCTGAAAGAACATCATGAAGATATGGAGCAAAGTGGAGCAAGAGTTTAGTCTTTCGGCAAGGTTGCTGTTTGTACGGCCAATTGGAGGAGCTCTGTAGATCTTTTTGCTCTCCTCCTGGATGTGTGGAGACTCTGCCAATGTGCCACACAAACGTGTAAACTATCTGAACTTTATTAGACCCTCTACACTGCTGTGGTGTTCTTCGTTTCCAGATCCATGCATCCCATTGGAATATTGTTTGAAAGACAGCAGTGAATTTCCCGCGTTCCCTGTGAAAGCAGCTTAAGGGTGTAACAATGTCAGTACTGTGATAAAATGTGGTATCAAAGATTCTATCGACTCTGAACGTGTGTGAATCGTTACATCCATAACGATCAGCTGATCAATAACCTCGGTAACCTTGAAATGCTCTGTTTTTTCTTAGATCCCATACTTTATAGCTCCCGATCCGAAAGCTCTACCATCCATACCAGAGAGTGTGAGTGTTCCTACCTGTGCTTCCATTCTTCTGAGTGGGATCCTGATCTACTGCTCGACTGACCTGTGTGTGTGTGTGTGTGTGTGTGTGTGTTTAGAGGAACCTGACGGAGTTGGTCGTGGCTGTAGATGTGGGGAACATGCTGCAGCTGTACGCAAGTATGCTGTTTGAGAGACGCATCCTTATCTGCTGCAGTAAACTCAGCACGGTGAGCCTTCACTGCACCCTTCACTGCTTCTGATTGATCACGTGGTCCTGAAAAGAATCACTGTCACGCAATCTCCGGAACCTTCATAATGGAAGTCCATGACTAATAGAGTGTTTAAACACTCCAGCAGCACTGCTGTGTCTGATCCTCTCGTACCAGCACAAAAGCACTGTGGACATGAACGTCCCCACACTGAGTCTGGCTGTTTGCAAACACGAAAGTGATATTAATGTCCTGATGAACTTCCTCCAGGCCTGAGAAACACATCATAATATGAATAACGTAGGGGGAAGTGGCAGGAGGAAGCCGAAGGGTTCTGGGCTGAGAGTATTCGCTGGCTGGTCATATGATTATTGTTATATATATATATATATATATAATAAAAAACCCTCCTTTGATGTGTTATTGTAGCTGACGGCGTGTGTGCATGCATGTACTGGCATGCTCTACCCCATGTACTGGCAACACATCTTCATACCGGTGCTGCCCCCACACCTGCTGGACTACTGCTGGTGAGAGCACACTCGCACACTCACCTTCACACCCAGGTCATCGCTAGTGCACTTCTTAATGAGCCAAACCAACCCCGAAAACCTCGAGTTACAGTGAGGTGTGAGAGTAGACCAGCTTAATGGGAGTTAAATAAGTCGGTGTCCCAATACTTTTGTCCACATCGTAAAATTTACAAAAATATTTTACTTCAAGTCATTGTGGAGCGTTTCTATTGGTCCATTCATCATGGAATTCTGATAGAATGTAAAAAAAACAGGTTCATGTTGTGACAAAAAGTGAGAAACTGCCAAAATCTGGGCATAAAAACAAAGATATTTATTATATTATATTTTTTCAGAGACTTTTATACAGAAAATCACGTCTTTCTTAAAGTACAATTTTTTCATATGTAATTTTACCTCCGTTTTTCTCCCCATATCGAAGTGCCAACTACCCAACCTTGTTAGGGCTCTCCACCTATCACACGGTTCTGCCATTGCTGGGCAGCCAATGGGCTCAGAGGAAAGCTCCGGCTCTCCAGCGTATTAACGGCTAACAGATGCCTGTGCTGACCGGCTGATCGCACTGGCTGTGATTTGGGGAGAATTGAACCACTTCTTGAATAGCTGTCGTAATAAAGCACACTCTTATCTATCAGGTGTAATTATGAGGCATAAATGTAATGATATCAGTCATTAATGTATCACACGTTCTCTCTGTGTGTGGTGTTCTGCAGCGCTCCGATGCCGTACCTCATTGGAGTTCATTCCAGTCTAATGGAGGTACTCATCTCTATTCCTGCCTTCAGACCACGAACAGTAATGTGTTTATTAATGCAGACTGAAAGGACACACACACACACACACACTGATCTGTGGATTGTGTTGTCAGAGAGTCAGGAGTCGTGCTCTGGAGGACGTGGTCATTCTGAATGTGGACACCAACACGATGGAGTCTCCTCACGATGACCTGAAGAAGCTCCCGTCCGACGTGGTGATTAATCTCCGATATCAATCATATGACATCATTATCATCTATCAGCTGATTCCATTCGTTATCGATCTATCGGTCACTTCTATTGATGATCCATTAAGTCAACTTAAGTATCCGTCGAGTCTCTTGATCATCCATCAATCACTTCTATTGATCATTGGCGGCTCCTTCAGTTAAGTACCCGTTAATCGGTTCTACTAAGTATCCATAAATCTGGTTTGTAACTGGTCTTCCAGTCACTTCTAATAATGATCTGAGTCAGATTTATGATTTTTTATCAATCAAATTGATACATTTAGTCACTTTCATTAATTATACATTAATTGTTTATTATTTTTCTATTAATTGAACCTTGATAAGTGAGCTCACGACCCCATTATACTGACTTTTTACTTGTATCTGTGTGTGTGTGTGTCTGTGTGTGTGTGTCTGTGTGTGTGTGTGTGTGTGTATCTGTGTGTGTGTGTGTGTCTGTGTGTGTGTGTGTGTGTGTGTCTGTGTTTCAAGGTTACCGCTCTGAAAGTGCGGCTGAAGCGTCAGGCCTCGTCTCCGGGTGCTGGTGTAGCTCGAGCGTTCCTGAGAGCTCAGGCTCTGCTGTTTGGATGCTACAGAGATGCACTAGTGTACTCCACTGTGAGTGTGTGGGTTCTTCGAGGGTTCTTGTACACGTGTCTATATATCACCCAGGGATATCAGGCGTCATCCCTGCATTGTGTCTGGTTGAGGATCTACAGTAGGGTGGGCAGAGTCACGGCTCCGTTGGTACAGCTGGTCTGGCCTGTTGGTTGGGTTATATTACCCTCTGGTGGTGGCTGCTGAAAACTTCTGGAAACTCTTTGAATTTGTGGACGTGGTTCATCACAGCTGTCAGCACAATGTTTTGTTTTCCCACTTTTTCCTAATAAGTTCAACATTCTCAAATTTGTCTGCAGCACTGGTGTGAACTTTTTCAGAACCAGCAAAGACTTAAAAAGTTTTCTTCAAACTGAGTAAAAGTTCAGACCCTCTGTGTCCTAATAGCTGTATCTCCTCCTTTGTCTGAAATAATGTCAGTTAGATGTTTCTAGAACTGTCTCCCGTCTCTGACATCGACTGGAAGACAGATGTTCCACCTCCATCCGAAATTTAGCTCTTAGGATACTGCCTGCCTAAAAGATGTGCAAAGGCATGCAAGTAAAAGTGTGTGTAGTGGAAGTGTGGGGCAGCTGCCCAGGCTATTTTATGTTCTCAGTTCTCTGATAAATAAAGATTCAGTGTTTCTATGATCCAGACCCATGACACTTCCACCACAATGCTTCACAGTTGATCTCTCTCTCTCTCTCTCTCTCTCTCTCTCTCTCTCTCTCTCTCTCTCTCTCTCTAGGGTGGTCCTGTGTCATTCAGTGATGATTTGTTCCTCACCCATAAGTCTCAAAGCACAAGGCAGTCTAGAGTCCCATACACCTGCAGTTCCTTCAAGCAGGTCTTACACAAACACACACACACACACACACACACACACACACACACACACATTCCACACACAGACACACACACACACACACACACACACACACACACACACACACACACACACACACACACTTATGAATGTATGAATGTTTACAGTTCATTGATGGCCGTCTGGAGATGCTGAACCAGGGCAAAGAACCAGACGACCTGTTTGAGGAGGAAATACTGCAGTGTGGAGCATCATCAGGTGTGTGTGTGTCTGTGAGTGTGTGTGTGTGCATTTGCACATCTGTGTCAGCAAGGGGTGCAACTTAGCGTAGCTTAATGCATTCGTTAGAAGGGGTGTCCACAAACATTAGAGCGTGACTCTGCACCTTCAACACATGATTGGACCATCCCTAGAGAGGACTTTGGAGGAGCTTTGGTCTTCATCAAACATCTCTATGTTCATTCATATCATTGTCTGTTACCTTAGATATTGAATTTGAATAATCATGAATATGTTCATCCTTATAATTGATCACCTTTTTTGAGGTTGTTTGCTCATATTTCCTGGTTAGTTCATGACCTGGCTGTCCAGTCAGCTGGAACATCTCACTTTCAGATTCCTACACTCACACCTGCAGACCAGCTCGGCCAAAGAGAGAGATAAGCTCTCACTCCCTTCATGTACCACCTTCCCGTTTCTCCTTTACAGGAATGCAGTCTTACACATGCAATAAACAGATACCCTTCTAATGAAGGCGCTCGGCTCCTGTAAGCTGCACCCATTGCTGATACAGATGTCTCCTCCCTGTAGAGAAGTACTGCCAAAAGAAAATGTCTAATAGCAGGGGTATATGGGCTAGAGGGTATAAAGCCCCCCAGCATTGAGCTGTGGAGCTGTGTTCTCTGGAATGATTCTCTGGAATCATCCAGGACTTCTGGGATGGGTCGGGGAGTTTGGAAGTCTTCCCAGCGGGTGTCCAAATATTTTTATCCATTAAGCCTAAGTGCATTTCAGTTATTGCATGCGTTTGTGTGTGTGTACGTGTGTGTTCCCGTCAATAGGTGGCTCCAAATCGTACCAGCAGTGGGTGGGAAACCTGAAGGTTGGTGTAATTTTACACACAATAGAAGACTGTGGTGAAATATGATTATGATAAATATCACGAGTGTGAACTGTCTTGCAGAAAGGAGGAGGTGCTCTGCTCCTGACGGTGAAGTCCAAGGCTCAGATGTACAAAACTGTGAGTGGTTTTCAGTTTATCCATCAAAGGGCTGCTTGTTTCGGAGACTCCAGTAATTGTCCTCATCAGACACCGTGATGACCAGATCTTTTCCCACCATTCTGCTCCATTTCAGGCCACGTATCAGAGCAAGCTCGGGCTGAAGAACCTGATTTCATCAAAGGTGAAGTACAACAGCCGAGTGTCAAACACAAACACCAGTCAAAAACAAAAACAATCGTGATGAACGGACCAATAGGAATGCTGACACACTGAGAGAAGTTAGGAGATATGTATGATGCATATGGGTTCTAAATATTGGTTCTCTCAGGAGCACAAGGACTCTCATGCTCTGCAGAGGGGTGGGTCTGTATGCGGCCCACACACGATTCGACTCTTCCAATCAGACTGCCTTCAGAACCGACTACCAATCACACAGCACTTTGGCAAGGTGACCCAAAGTCAATCGTTTATGTATCTGTATCTTGTGATAAACTGTTCTTTATTTTATTTAAAAATAGTTGTGGCCTGTGATTCAGTAGCACTAATGTCAACCAATCAGCACTCAGTAGTAGAAATGTCAACCAATCAGCACTCAGTAGCACTAATGTCAACCAATCAGCACTCAGTAGTAGAAACGTCAACCAATCAGCACTCAGTAGCACTAATGTCAACCAATCAGCATTGTTTTATAGTAATTATTATTATTATTATTATTATTATTGTTATTATTATTATTATTATTATTATTGTTATTATTATTATTATTATTATTATTATTGTTGTTGTTGTTGTTATTATTATTATTATTATTATTATTGCAAAAGAAATTCTCTTATTCTTCGTTTTCCTCTCTGGTTATAATTTTGTGACGTGGGTTTTCAGTCTCGGCCACGGAGACCAATGCGTAAAAACACCAACCCTCAGACTGAGGAGCCACCCCAGGATAACAGCAGCTATGGAGAAGAGAGGTGAGAGAGAGTGTGAGTGTGAGTGTGTGTGTGTGTGTGTGTGTGTGTGTGTGTGTGTGTGTGTGTGTGTAAATTTTTTATTTACGCCTTTTAATACAGTAATAATTGGAGGAATATTGGAGGAAAAAATATGAGACATAAAATACAGATGATAACATTTTATTTTCATGCAGTAAATTAATAAAATATCATATTTATAAATGTCCAGACCTTCTCATATAACTGTCAGTTTGAAAGAGTGTTAATTAGACCCTCATCCAGCAGATAATGCCGCACTAGTGGTTCTGGATGAGGGCCGTAACTGGAGCACTAACACTGTGGCGAGAAAGGAGATGGAGCTTAAAGGTTGTTGGTGTGTGTGTGTGTGTGTTTGCAGTCATATAGAGTCAGTCTCCAGTGCTGGTGACCTCCAGGATGACCCTGAATTCTCAGTCCTACCTGACCCAGAGGAGATGGACCTTCTTGGGGAAATTTTTGACACCTTGAGCGCTCAGAGCTCCAGAGAGTCTGGACTTCTGTACGGCACCCGTAGCCTGGACATGTTCAACTCTGACAACACCGACTTCATCACTAATGTGAGTATCCTGGCCTTCACTCACCCCTATTGCCTCTGCTCATCGATCTTCTAACATCACTAATGTCCTGTTGATGTTTTCCAGAGGAGCTTGACCATGCCCAGTCAGGAGAGCTTGAACCTTTCTCTTGAAAACAGTGGAAGTTTGATGAGCTGGGAGGAGGGTTTAGAGGAGAGGCCGGTTATGGAGGGGGAGGAGTCTGAAGTAGAGACTAACCAAAGCATGAAGGAGGGGTTTAGTGTGGTGCCATCAGTGGATGAGGCGTCTGTGGATCTCGAAAGGTTGGTGGATGATCTAACTGGTTTAGGCGAGAAGCTTAAAGAGGAACTAGGTGATCTTGAATCCCCAGAACCAATGCAAGATGGAAAGTGGGTGGAGCAAGTCGAGACAGTGGATGGTACTGAAGATAAACAAAGAGCAGAGGGAAGTAATGACAACCAAATACAAAACTATGAGCAAGAACATGACGTAGAACAGGACAACCTGGAGGTTTCAAAAAATGACACTCCAAGGGAAGAGGAACATGATGCAACTGAGGAACCCCAACAGGAACTTGAAGCCTCTGATATCTGTTTAGATCCCCAACTGGAACAAGAAGCTATGGAGCCATCTGTAAAATCCCAACTTGGAGCAAACATCATCATCACTGAACCATCTCCAGACAAGAGACATCAAGAAGAGGATGAAGAAACGTCTTCAAATGTGCTGTCCGCAGTAGCTTTGTTCCAGTCTAAGGCCTCACACACCAGGGTATCACCAGAAACCACAAGGCCTGGCCACAGTCCCAAAGGCTTGGACACACCTTTAAAAACCTCCCCAAGAGGCCCCCGGAAAATCCAGTCTTCGAACAGGCTCATCTTGGTCCCAAAAGGTGATGACCATGCTGTGAAATCGGACTCACCATCTGAAGAACAAGACCTGCCTCCAGTTAAAGTGTCTGAATTAAAAAAGAGGTTTGAACAGTAATCGGTGAGACGCCAATCCAAGCCATCTCTCACTCGTGGCATGTAGAGTTCTCACTGAACAAAAGGACCAGACATTGGAATTTTAGTTTTTATGAGGTCTATCTACTGGGTACCTGCCCACATGGGCCTTTTCTAACAGAAACATCTTCTATATAATGTAGGTGCACTCTTGACATTTTAGACTGTGGCCCAAAGGTAGGCAGTCGCGGCTCTGGAGGGCTGGATTCCTGCACATTTTGTGCTTTTCCTGCTTAAGCACACCTGATTCAACTGACCTGATAATTGCCCGTTTCATTAGTTCTGGGCAGGCAAAGTACCCCAAACCCCTGCTGTAGCCCCTCTGTTTATGGACAGTTTATTTTTGAGCTTCAATCTACACTCATCATCAATGGAAGGGCACCACCATCACTGCTACATTGAAAGTAGTCAACAGACCAAGTCACAGACTGGACAAAGCCTCACCTTGGGTCAGAAAAGCCCCTAGTTTTGACAAGACAAGAACCGTGACATTGTGGACAATTGGGTCTGATCTTCTGCAAAACATCAGGAAAGTCTTGAGGTATGTTTCTGGAATATAGTGGCCAGTAAAAGTGCCTCAAAGCAGGAGATACGGTCAACCACTGATTCCCATGAAGGTCCCACCTCACAACTTACAGGACTTAAGGGACCTGCTGCTTTTAAAGGGTCTCGGTTCCTGATACCACAGGACACGTTCAGAGGTCTCATGAAATATATGCCTCGATGGATCAGAGCTGTTTTGGTGGCACATGGTGAACCTCTGCAATATTAGACAGGTGATTTTAATGTTATGGCTCAGTGTATGAAATATCTCCCAAAACCAAGGCTACTTCTGACCGAAGTGAGGCTCTGACCACCACAGGGTCCCAAATACATCCAGCCAGGTGCAACTCAATGGCCAGAAACTGAGTACAGGTGGAAGACTAGAGCAGAAGAGACCTGTTTCATCCACAAAGAGGAGGTATGGCAGCTGGATCATCTGATTCCATTGGTCTAACCAGTTGCTCTTAGTCTTAGTCTCTTTACAGATAAGACTGATAACCTCTGGGCTAGAACACGGGTTCCCAGTCCTGGCATCATAGTGCTTTTCATGCTCTCAACACCTGATTCAACTAATCAGCCACTTTAAGACCTAATTCAAGACCTTTCTAAGCTGAAGGAGGTGTTTTTAAGCCATGGGAACACCTGGTGTGCACCAAGACCAGGATTGAGAAGATGTGGTTCGTCTCCAAATTGTGCATGAAGAAACGGGCTACAGTCTCAACAAGGTGGACAGAAAGTGCCCCTGTGACTGAATCGAGTATTGACTTTCCTGACCCCCCCCCCCTTTAATGGGTTACTTATTACAGTGCGTTTGATGTAATCCTCTCAATAATCCCTCTGTTTAGGAGTATCTCCTCAGAACTGCACTGACTGGTCTTCCTCAGCATGAAGACATTGTTTTTTGTTCATTTTTACAAGAATCTGTTTTGATACATTAAAGCTTTTCGCTTCATTACTCCAGTACTGGCTATAATTTCACTTTTTACACCTTAGTGACGAATAGCTGACCACCTCCTTGTCCCTACCTTCACTTTGTGGTTCTATAATTCCAGACTGTAGTTCATCTGTTTCTCTGCAGACTTTATTCTCCTCCTTTCACCCTGATCTTCAATGATCAGGACCCCACAGGACCACCACAGAGCAGATATTATGTGGGTGGTGGGTCAGATCAGGGTGAAAGGAGGAGAATAAAGTCTGCAGAGAAACAGATGAACTACAGTCCGGAATTACAGAACCACAAAGTTCTCCTGTGTGGTCAGAGGAGCCGATAGGATGGACAGTGAAGGTAGGTACAAGGGGGTGGTCATAATGTTATGGTTGATCGGTGAAGTTGCTGTAGTGGACGGCTTTGCCCTGCGAGACAGACTGGACAGTAAACATTGACTTAACTCTGAGCCAAAACAGTGTTTCCCAATACAGGGCTGGGATTACCATTCACTAGTTCACCACAGGAAGCGTTCATACTGCATGTCCAAATGTTTGTGGACACCCCTTCTAATGAATGCATTTAGCTACTGTAAGTTGCACCCATTGCACCCTGTAGAGAGGTACTGCCAATAGAATAGGACACTGGAGCAGACTGACACCCTGTTTAAGGCCAGGTTTTGGCTAGAGGGGCATAAAGCCGTGGAAGAGGTAGGGGCTGGTGATCATCCAAATCCAACATCCAATCCAAGAGATCTCACTAATGCTCTGGTTACTGAATGCAATCAAATCCTCACAGCAGGGCTCAAAGATCGAGTAGAACGTCTCCGCTGGACAGTAGGGACCATTACTCCAATGATATGAGCTGGAAATGGGCTGTTTTGTCATTGAAATGTATGGGGATGGGTGGAGCTACACATCACCCTGCAACCAGCCAGAGGCCAGAGACCTGTGGTTGCTTCACGAAGAAGCCCTTTAGGACGTTGTACAAACCCATGGATGCAGAGGAGCTGAACTTTAACAGGGGCTTTTAATTAGCTGCTCACCACAAGTGACTGTTGATCACACCTTCAGTTAACAGCCGTATAAACAACAGGCATCGAAACACGTTCAGATCAACTTTAAATCTCTTCATATTACAAACACTGATCACCAGCAAAACACACATAAACATTGTTTACTAGACGTGGTCTAAACAAACCCATCTCTCATAGTTTACAGTAATAATAACATCAACATCATCATCATCATCATCATCATCATAATTAAATACACAAGTAATTATGTGTGAAGAAACCATGCACAGCAGTGGGCATCAAACCAAGGTTACCGGTGGTTCCAATGAAAAGGTAACCAATGTTTCTAGTGCTCTCAGTTACAGGGTAACAACCAATGGCTCCAGTTACAAGAAAACCAGTGTATCTAGTGGTCACGGGGTATTCAGTGGTTTCCAAAGCATCTGGAACCAAAGGTACAGGTTAGGTTAACCAGAATTTACAGCTGAAGGGATTCCAGTGGTTACAGTAACAGGCGTATCACTGGTTACAGTAACGCTGTCGCCAACCGTAACATTTAAGCAGTTACCAGTATAGCGGTTCCCAGTTATACCTCATTCTACACTGGTGTTCTTTCCTTTGAGGTTGAGGTAAATGGTATCAGTGCGTGCTCTTTGGGGGATTTTGGAGTGCACAGTGTGTTCACAGACCAGTACCAGACCACTAGACTAGAGGACATTCATAATGTCCTCTAGAGCCAGTCCCGGTCTGTTTACAGTGATCCAATTTACAGTTTTACCCTCAATACCCTCATTTCTGCCACTGTGTGACTCCTTGATATCTAGAACATTAACATGTTCTGGCTACATTTGGGGTAAAGAGGTGAATCTGTATATTAGAGTTCTGGCCAGTAACAGCAGGGGTCAGATGAGTCTCTCCTCTTTAGGCAGGGGTAGAGCGAGCGTGGGCCTCTCAGACCTGCTCCCCTCGGCCTGCTTACGCTCCTCAGAGCTGGGCCGGTAGGTTCCTTCGGTCTGCCGCCTCTTGTGGAGAATACAGGACATCAGCAAGGTGACCAGAGCCAGCAGCCACAGCGCCGACACCAGCAGAGCTGAAGCGTTCACGCCCTGCAGCCCGAGTACAGCCATGTCCCCTAGAGCACACAAACGCACACCAGAGATTAGGAGGTTACAGAAGAGTGAGCGAGTGTGTGGATGGGTGTAGATTCGAGCGTAGATGGGTGTAGATTAATCATGCGCTGAACCTTCGTGTGGATGCTGATTCTGTAACGTAGCGATCTGCAAATACGGCTTCTAGCCAATCACAGTGAGTTGTGACTGACGGTCACAGGTTCAGAGGAGTGTATGAGGGTGTCGAGATGAATCAGAGACCTTCATCAATGGTGTAGATGATTTGTCAGTCCAAACTTTACCTTTTGACACGACACCACAGAACCTGTAGAACTCCGTATTAAAATGAACATTCTCCGTTTACAGGGAAGCTAGTGCTCTCATACGGAGCCCTGTTTGTTTAAGAACTAGACCGTCATGTCTCTGCTGTCTCTGCCGTCATTGTTTGCTCTTTTCCAGGCTGTCAGTTGGAATCAGGACACTATCAGACAAAGACCTACAGAACATCATCGCTCCCCTGCATACCCACAGTGGAAGCTTACTCCATGGTATCAATGGTACTACTGGGTTCTTTAGGTCCAATCATGGTCCACGCACTGGCCCAGGATGAATGAGCAAATCGAACACCACTGTGGTAGAAACAGCTGATTTCTAACTGTTGTGAGATGTTTTTAAATCCCTCCTTCAGACCCTCCTTTCTGAAGAGCTCAGAGCTCTTAGGGTCTCTGTGTGGTGACAGAACTCACTTCTACAATCAAGAGCAAACCACGCTAATGTCTGAGCTTTAAAAAGCAGTGAAGTGAAGTGACCATCAACTAGAGCTGATACTGTCCATACAGCTGATACTGTCCATACTGTCCATATAGTCCATACAGCTGATACTGTCCATATAGTCCATACAGCTGATACTGTCCCTACAGCTGATACTGTCCATACAGCCGATACTGTCCATACTGTCCATACAGCCAATACTGTCCACACAGTCCATACAGCTGATACTGTCCATACAGCCAATACTGTCCATACTGTCCACACAGTCCATACAGCTGATACTGTCCATACAGTCCATACACCTGATACTGTCCATACAGTTCATACACCTGATACTGTCCATACAGTCCTTACAGCTGATACTGTCCATACAGTCCTTACAGCTGATACTGTCCATACAGCTGACACTGTCCATAAAGGCTCCTCCAAAAACCTCGCTAAAGATGGTGGCTGATTTTAGGGATTTTAATTAGTGATAAGTGTGTGTGTGTGTGTGTGTGTGTGTGTGTGTGTGTGTGTGTGTGTGTATATTCATTTCCTCGGTTGTGTTTATATCACCTCCATCTCTCAGTAGGTTTACAATGAAGATCAAATGTCCAGATGTTTATATATTTTAAAAAGAAAGGTTTGTATGGGCTGTCCTTAATGTCCTGTAATTCTGGGGAAATACCCGGCAGTCATTGGCCATTTTAAAGAGGAAATAATGTGTCGGCAGTTCTGATCACTGTTACGGGGTTAATTCAGCCCCTCTGAATCAGTAACCTGACAGTGTGATCAAGACTTACCCCGAGATTATTGATGTTACGGACTCATTCCTGTTGCATTTGGATTGCAGATGCTTTTACCTACAGAAGTAAGAGATGATGGTTTTACTCACTCTCTCTCTCTCTCTCTCTCTCTCTCTCTCTCTCTCTCTCTCACACACACACACACACACCCTCTGTTTGGGCAGTGGTGATCACTTGGGCTTAGACAGTTAATGATTACTCTGAATGAAGAACACCATTCCACACACACTGGAATATGCCCCCCCGCCGCCGCCACCACCACCACCATCCCCTCGCTTTACACACATACAAACTACAGTCCACCTGTTCACATACCTTACAATACAGATGAAAGGTCTGGATTACACACCAACATCTTCTCCCCCAGATTAAAATGATCACACAATCTGGAGGATTCAGTCCATACAGCTCAAATGTCCCAGAGATAAAGACACACCTACAGAGAGAGAGAGAGAGAGAGAGAGAGAGAGAGAGAGAGAGAGAGAGAGAGAGAGAGAGATAGTTGTGTGATGGAATGTTGACAGTAATGTTGAGCATCCTGTTAGGTGACATTAAACATCACACACACACACACACACACACACACACACACACACAAGGATGAAGTGAGAGACTCACCTTAGTGCAGTTTGAGCGCTGATGTTTCTGACCAGTAAACAGCCTCACTCTCTCTCTCTCACTCTCTCTCTCTGTGCTCTCTCTCTCTATCTCTCTCTCACTCTCTCTCTCTGTGCTCTCTCTCTCTCTCTCTCTCTCTGTGTGTGTGTGTGTGTGTATGTGTGTGTGTGTGTGTGTGTGTGTGTGTGCTCTCTCTCTGTCTCTCGCTCTCTCTCTGCGCGCGCAGCCCCGGAAGTTTCGGGCAGGTGAGGAACTTCATTCAATCTACCTGTCTACACCCCAAACACACACACACACACACACACACACACACACACACACACAGTACTATACACAATAATAATAAACAAACACACACTACTATATACAATAATAATAAACACAGACTACTATAAACACAATAAACACACTACTATAAACAATAATAATAAACAAACACACACACACACACACACACAGTACTATAGACAATAATAATAAACAAACACACACTACTATAGACAATAATAATAAACACAGACTACTATAAATACAATAAACACACTACTATAAACAATAATAATAAGCAAACACACACACACACACACACAGGACTATAGACAATAATAATAAACAAACACACACTACTATAGACAATAATAATAAACACAGACTACTATAAACACAATAAACACACTACTATAAACAATAATAATAAACAAACACACACACACACACACACACACACACACACACACACACACACACACACACACACAGTACTATAGACAATAATAATAAACAAACACACAGTACTATAGACAATAATAATAAACACACTACTATAAACACAATAAACACACTACTATAAACAATAATAATAAACAAACACACACACACACCCACAGGACTATAGACAATAATAATAAACAAACACACACTACTATAGACAATAATAATAAACACAGACTACTATAAACACAATAAACACACTACTATAAACAATAATAATAAACAAACACACACACACACACACACACACACACACAGTACTATAAACAATAATAATAAACAAACACACACACACACACAGTACTATAGACAATAATAATAAACACACTACTATAAACACAATAAACACACACTACTATAAACAATAATAATAAACACACACATACTGTACTATAAACAATAATAATAAACAAATAAACACACACACAATAATAAATAATTATAAACAATGATAAATAAACACACACACACACAGACATATATATATATACGATATGTGCACTGATAGACATTAATGACCAGAACAGTGGAGCTTTGCCTCACTGACCAGTTCCTAATCAATAGTGGACTTTACTGAGGGGTTTTCCAGATAAGCAAAGGTTGAATTTACACAGCAGATGCCTGTAAGTCACATCATTTACGGGAATCAATTAACCCCTGAGGTGCCTTCATGCAGCAGAGCCTGAGTTTCCCCAGCCAGTACATGAAACTCACTAGGGTCCCTCTCACAAACCCGTTAGGACCTGAGA
This sequence comes from Acestrorhynchus altus, assembly GCA_034509495.1. NCBI lineage: Eukaryota > Metazoa > Chordata > Actinopteri > Characiformes > Acestrorhynchidae > Acestrorhynchus > Acestrorhynchus altus. The sequence continues at coordinate 49,466,016 of CM067502.1, read as the reverse complement.
TCGTACACTCTCTATCTGCTTATCTACAGGAGCTAGACAAGCTGTGTGTGCATTTGCACATCGGTGTCAGCAATGGGAGTAGCTGAAACCAGCAGAAACCAGTTCCTGGAAAACCAGTGTTTCTCTTCCCATGAAATATATAGGTCCTAATGATGGTCAACATTAGACCTCAGATAAAAAGCACAACAATAGACACCAGTTAGCCATAACATTAAGACCCCTGAGAGTGGATTTGAATAACAAGAGCATCTCATTGACGATCGCATTGAAAAATCGAATCTGTTAAGGGGTAGATGTACTAGTGGTCATTGGTTCCCAACCCTGTTTCTGGAGTACCATGAGTAGCATGATGTGTGTGTGTGTGTTGGGGGTGGGATGCTGGTTGTGGGTTCCCAGTATAGTAATCAGTACCTACCAAGAGTAGGTGGGAATTAGACCTCTGCATTTAACCCATCCTCACACAGTGACACACACATACACACTGGTGGATTCACACACCAGGGGGCAGTGAGCACACGTGTCCAGAGTGGGGGGCAGCCTTATCCTCAGCGCCCGGGGAGCAGCTGGCGAGTTCAAGGGCATTCGGTCCTGCCGGCGACCTTCCAGTCACAAGGCTGGTTCCTGAACCACCAGACCATCTTACTTAATCTTATAATATCATTTCTACTAATTACCATTTAAAAACTGGGACGGTGTTCACGGTCTGGACCAGCAGTGCTCTGTATTTATTAAATTCAGCCAATCTCTCGATACCATTTCCGGTCCTCTTTGTCAGTCACGTGATTTTACAGTGCAGTTCTGAACTGACATTCAGAACTTCTGTCCGATGGAACCCATATCAGGTCAATAAACATGTCTTTTCAACTGACCTGCGCTCACTGCGATTGGACAACTTCAGAGGTCTAGTAGAGGTCATGCCTTGCTGGGTTAGAGCTGTTTTGGCAGCAAATGAGGGAGCTGCCCACTCTGAGGAGGTGAACTGGGGACTCAGTTATTGGTGTTGTAACATATATGTTCCAGGAAGATGCTGGAACAGAATTTCGGTGCCACTCGGTGACTAGTGTGTACAAACCGTTATTACACTATTTCAGAAACATGAGGAGAACTCAGGAGTCTGCTTATCTCAGGAGGTTGCTCATTCTCTGGCACTCAGACTTTGCACCCCAGCCCCCCCTGTGTGTTACATAATCAGGCTGATGGACAGAGGTGGGGGGAAGGTTGTCCTGTAGGTGGACCCTCAGAAGAGAGGGGTGTGTGAGGGATGTGGGTATAAAAGCTGTGGTTCTGCTCGGTAACAGACACTTATTCGGATACTGGCAGGATGCAGGTGGACCTACTGTGGATCGCTGCTGCTCTTCTGGCCTCACCACTGCTCACACGATGTGATCCACTGTGAGTATATTACACATACACACACACACACACACACACACACACACAGAAGTAGAATTAGGGGTATCTAGAATTGCTTTTACACTACAATCAAAGGTATACTATGTGGACAAAAGTATTTGGACACTTGAAATCAAGGGTATTAATAAGTGCATTTTTTTGAGTAATTGTCTCTACTGTTCAGGGAACACTTTCTACTCAATTGTGGAACATTGCTGTGAGGATTTGGTTGCAGTCAGTATCCCTAACTCTCCAGCTCATTCCAAAAGTGCTGACTGGGACATTTCTGGCCCTCTGCTGGTTTAATACGTCTATATTTAAATAACTGTGATTATATCAACTTCACACAGGACTACTGTCATCATCACCGTTTATAAATGACCGAAACACCAGATTCTCAAACGCAGAATGAAACATCAGACCAGCTGATCAGGGACAAACGTGTGCCTTGAGTAAATATATCAGCCATAACATTACAACCACCAACCTAATATTGTACAGATCCAGTTCATGCCGCCAACAGTTCTGACCCATCAGTACGTGGACTCTACTAGAACCCCGTGTGGGGGTCACTGCACCTCATTATTCTCTGTGTTTTTAAAGTGTTTCTTCACTCATTTATTTATTTAGTTATTAATGATTGATTTATTTGAAAACAGGGCCGTGGGCTGTGGTTCATGTTCTTTTTTCATAGCTCAGTTACATAAAGCATAATGTTTACTATAACATTTGTTCTACAGCATTAAAATCTCCATTTTACTCCACTTTGTTTGTAAATAACTTGATTTGTTCCGTTCACTGGGTCTAAAAAGCAAGTTCATTGGTGGGTGGACATCTGAATGACTGTCACCTGAAACCCACAAGTGCAGTAAAACATGCATTTATCCTCAAATATAGATTAAATATATATATTTGCCCTTCTAGCAATGTGCTGTCTGCCCCCAACTTGCTGAGGGTGGGCAGTCTGGAGAAGGTGTTTGTGGAGACGCAGGATTACAGTGGAGGACAACTGCAAGTGAGGGTCGTTGTGAGGAACCATCCACAGAAAAACATCGAACTGGTATCTAAAACGGTGATCCTCGATGCTGGAAACAGCTACCAGCAACTAGTGGACATTAAGGTCAGTGCTGCCAGACTGAAGACCTGTTAGAACATTCTGCAGAGTGGAACCAGAGATCCTTAATTTAAAGTGATTTATTTCAAGCTTTTCTGTTTTAAAGTTGATGCTGTGATTAATAATCTCTTAAAACATGAATTCGTTTTTTATATATGATTTGAGATTGTGGTTTTCATGAGCTTTAAGCCAAACTGATCAACAGTAAAACAAAACAGGCCTGAAATGTCCATTTTACTGCGATGAATAAGTTATTGATCAAGAATTCTAACTTAAATATCCTATTTTTGAGATGCACTACATCAAACCGTAGAGCTGCTCGTCATGGTAGACAGAGATAGACAGCAGAATATCATCCCATCAGTTTGTTGTAAACAGAGGCCTAAATCATCGCACTCTTGGCTGAAACCAAGTCAAGTTAGAAGACATCACGTCTCTGTCCTTTGAGCCGTGCTGGTGATGGTTTAGACCATCGTAAACATGTCATTAACCTGGTTTTCTGAAACCCCATCAACCCCAATAATGTTGAGTCTCAACATTAAACACAACATATTTCTGTTCAGTGAAATAAACCTAAACGTTTGTCTTTCGTTCAGATTCCAGAAAACAAGGACGCCTTCAGCGACGACCCTTTGCAGAAGCAGTATGTGTATCTGGAGGCCCATTTTCCCTCCAGTGTGCTGGAGAAGGTGGTCATGGTCTCTTTCCAATCAGGCTACATATTCGTCCAGACAGATAAAAGCATCTACACACCCAAAAGCATAGGTATGTCTGTCTGAGCCCTTCAGACACAACTAAAGGACATTTGATAGGCAAAATCAAAACGTACCAGTACAATAAAATGAGTGAAGTGACTGTTTATAAACCTTCAATATTAATAATCGTTCTTTTCATACAATAATAACATATTTAATATGCATCTAAAAGTGAGAGCAGATATATATTTAACACTGCAGAAAACAAGTTGTGTAGTTATAGATCTACAGTCAAATACATTGATTCCAATTATGGCGTGTGTGTGTGTGTGTGTGTGTGTGTGTTTGGACCGGAACCATTGTCTCCAGTTCAGTACAGGATCTTCTCAATGTCCCCTGATCTGCACCCACTGGATGAGAGCGGAATCTCGACTGAAATCATAGTAAGTACAGAAACAGCAGGATGTCTCAGCTCACAGGTATCTGATCGTTTATCTGATCACATAACATCTTAAACGTGTCTGGAAAGGTTGTGACGATGTTTTCATTGGAACATCTGACCAAGATGTACTCCACACATACCAGCTTCTAAGCTTCTACAGATCAAAAGTAACACAAACAAAATAATAACCCTAAATGTGTTTTTTGTAGAATCCTCAAGGAATCACAGTCCATAGAGACATGATCTTCCCTAAAGAAGGCATTCTGACCGGGAAGTTCAATATCCCTGAAGTTGCCAGGTTAGTTGATTTATTGCTCTCTGATTCTGTCACATCGTGGTGGTTTAAAAATATCTGTGGGTAACTTTCTGTTCTCCAAAGCCCTGGAATCTGGTCTGTAGCAACACGGTTCAAGAACACGCCCCAGAAGAACTTCACTGCTGAATTTGAAGTTAAAGAATATGGTGAGACTCTTCAGACTCTTCAGAACAAAATCCTATTTCTACGCACGTCCTGACTGCTATCTGCCTTTCCAGTGTTGCCAACCTTTGAGGTCACCTTGAGACCATCCAAGCCTTTCTTCTACGTGGACGATGAGAGTCTTCAAGTGGACATAAGTGCCAAGTAAGAGCTCTGCCAGTGACCTTCAGACAGTTAGCTGTAGAACTGTGGCAGATTTGTGATGTTCCATGAGCTTAAGATCACAACTGTAATTGCTGTTCATTGTGTGAAGGTATCTGTTTGGGAACAAAGTGGATGGAAGTGCATTTGTGGTCTTCGGTGTGATTCAAGGTGACGGCAAGACCAGTCTGCCAGCATCTTTAAGAAGAGTCTCGGTGAGCTTTAGATTTCATATTAACACCATGAGAAGAATGCAGTTAGATCCATCCAGTAGGTGGAATATATAAACTCATTGTTGCACAAATAGATGCACCAAGAAGGACATGTGGGACTGCAGTGCTATTAGGAAGGAGGATAAAGGTTATCAAGGTCAATGCCTTGTTTAACACAAAATGCCAGATATATTCGTGATATATTCCAGGAGAGAGCCAACAAACTGAACTGTGGGTTTTGTTATTGTTTCATTTTGGATGTAGATCACTGATGGGGAAGGACAAGCAGAACTGACCAGAGACATGATCATCACAAGCTTCCCAAACATCGGAGAGCTGGTTGGAAGCTCTTTGTATATAGCAGTCAGTGTTTTAACGGAGACTGGTAAGAGTCAAACAGATGTGTGTGATGTGGCTCCTCTCAAATCAGGGATATCAAAGTTCAGTGTGTGTGTGTGTGTGTGTGTGTGTGTGTGTGTGTGTTTCAGGTAGTGAAATGGTGGAAGCTCAGAGGAGGGGCATTCAAATTGTGACATCACCTTACACCATCCACTTCAAAAGAACACCAAAGTTCTTCAAACCTGGAATGCCTTTTGATCTCACGGTATGAAACATACCCTCACTGGCCACTTTATTAGAAACACCCCCTTCTGCTTCTCCTCAATGGCTACTTTATTAGAAACACCCCCTTCTGCTTCACTCACTGGCCACTTTATTAGAAACACCCCCTTCTGCTTCTCCTCACTGGCCACTTTATTAGAAACACCCATTTCTGCTTCCCCTCACTGGCCACTTTATTAGAAACACCCCCTTCTTCTTCCCCTCACTGGTCAGTATTTCATTTTTTGTGATCTGAATAGGTTTATGTGACGAATCCAGATCAGACACCTGCTGAAAACGTAGACGTGGTGGTCAGTCCTGGACAGGTGGTGGGTCGAACCATGTCCAACGGCATGGCAAAGCTCACAGTCAACACTCCGGCAGGAGCCAAACAAACGCAGATCATCGTGAGTCTTTCAACAACTTCAGAAGCTTGTATTTTAATGATGATCTCAGAATGAATTCTCTGAAGCTGGTGTTCAGTGTGTGTGGTCTGATGTTCTATTACAGTATATTTATTCATAAATGGAAAGAATGGACACGTTACTGTAACGTTTCTGTGTCTCCCAGGTCAGAACAAATGACCCAAGATTAACACCAAACAGACAGGATGAGAAGCAGATGACTGCTGAAGCTTATACAACTAAAGGAGGCTCCAAAAACTACATCCACATTAGTGTCGACACGGCAGAACTGACCGTCGGTCAAATTCTGAAAGTTAATCTGAACTTCGGCAAGAGCTCTGATGTCCAGAATCAAGATTTCACTTACTTGGTTGGTACTCTTTCAGAACACACACACACACACACACACACACACACACACACACACACACACACACACACACATTAATCAAGAAATTGAGCAACATCAATGCACTATAGCTTTGTTTCTCAACCCTGGTCCTGGAGGCACCCCTACCCTGCATACGTTAGAGCTTATTTCCTATGCAAAAAGATTTTTTAAAGAAATAACCTAAAAAAAACGATTACAAAACTGCATCTGAAAAAAATATTTATTAACATCCCCGCAGACGCACCAGCAGCGCAAAATAAGACTGTTAATACGATGATTGGACTGTTCAGCATAGGACAGTCCGCTTCGAATGGGACCACAATCAGTTCAGTTCCACCAGTTCATCCAACCTGCTTCCCCCAGCAAACAGCATCCTTCGGAAACACTGCGTTAATCACCGCTAATCATACCAGCCACATTCTGGCTCGTTTAAACTACACTCCCTTGTGGGCTCAAACAGCTTGGAGATGTTTTGTGAAAAGCTGAGAGATTGCAGCTGATTACTCCACTTGCTTCCCCCTACAATGGATCTCCAGTTATCTCCCTGGCTTTTGATTTATGGCCTCCTCAGTTTGATCTCCCCATCTGCAGAAACTGGTCCAGGAAAAGCCACGAGCCCTGATTCCCATTTTCCCTAATTCTCTAGCAGAGTCTGGAAGAGATCAGCTGCTCGTCGATGAATGAACTTCACCTTCACGTCATCTGTCAGTGACTGATTTCACCAATATATTTTTCTTTGTCTCTTAGATCCTTAGTAAAGGACAGATTGTCCAAGCAAAGAGGTTTAAGAGGGAAGGACAGTCCCTAGTGTCTCTGTCCGTCCCCGTCACCAAAGACATGCTTCCATCTTTCCGTGTGGTGGCGTATTACCATGTGGGAGCCAGTGAAGTCGTGGCTGACTCGATCTGGGTCGATGTGAAGGACACGTGTATGGGAAAGGTAGGTCACCTGCTTCATTCTCAGAAGATTAGACTTACAGTGAATCGTGACTTTGAGGTGTCTCTTCAGTCTGGTCCAAACTGGTTCACCCAAATGATCAATCTACTGACGGAGAGAAACACTTATGACCTTCTTACAAACGTGGACGTCTTCAGTATGTCAAACACGTGTCTTCCTCTTCTCTTTGACCAAGCTACAAGTAGAGGCGAAGGAAAAGAGGGGGAGCTATGAGCCCGGCGAGCGGTTTTCTCTCAAGATTACTGGAGATCCAAGTGCCAGGGTTGGTCTGGTAGCTGTAGACAAGGGTGTCTTTGTCCTCAACAAGAACCGTCTCACACAGAGCAAAGTAAGTGATTGCCTGGGGTCAGTTTACTTGTAGTATAATGACATACAAATATATGCTTTCTGTTAATATTTACATCTCCAATAAAGACATATTTGAGCAGCCCAGGATCTCCTGAAATAACTTTTCCTGTGAATGACGGTGACAAACAGTGACATGAATGTACGTGAGCATCTTAACCCTGGACACTTGTCTGACGGCTTTCTCCCTTTGCCACCAATAGATCTGGGACATCATTGAGAAGCATGACATTGGTTGTACAGCTGGCAGTGGTAGAGACAGTATGGGGGTTTTCTATGATGCAGGTCTCCTGTTTGTGTCCGATAAAGCAGGAGACACCCCCTCCAGAACAAGTACTATATATATTTATTAATCCAGCAAGTAACTTGATAAAGACACAATGCAGAACACATGATCAACGTTCTAATAGTACCATGTCCTGAAACGACCAGCATTAATGCACTTTCTTCTTCTGTACAGCACAAACTTGTCCAACCCCATCAAAGAGAAGACGGAGAGCTGAGACTGTTCTACAGGTTACCCAGACCCTGAGTAAGAAACCCATAGAGTGATACAGCTCTCCAATTCCATGGAGTTATCTTTCACAGATCTTCTACAGATAACTGAACTGATCTCTCAAACCTTTTCCTTCAGCTGGAAATTACAGTGGAGAGCTTAAGAAATGTTGCTCAGACGGACTGAGGAAGAACCTGCTTGGTTACAGCTGCGAACGGCGAGCTAGGTTCATCACCGATGGTCAGGAGTGTGTCCAAGCCTTTATGCGTTGCTGCGAGGAGATAAGAAAACGCAAGGATGAAGAGGGAGAGGAGGAGATGCACCTGGCTCGTAGTAAGAGCACACTTTTTTTTCCCCTGTAGATTGAAGAAGCCTAGTAGCTCTGACAGCATTTTATTTAGTCAAAAACGAAATGTCAGAATACAGCGAGTGGTCCCCTACGGGGCTCCTGCATAACAGTAAACTGACCACCCCAGTCTGCACTGACCGGGACTTATGCCTGTGAATCATAACAACCACATTTGTGTAATCAAAGCTCAGCCACTAGTGAGACCTAACCGTGCATCACCGAGATATTCGAACGTCCTCTTTTGATGTGGCATCTCAAACCAATCAACTGCCCACCATTATGTCCTCAATTGAAGTATTGATGCTTCACAAATGAAGGAATCATCTAGGAGGAGTTTGAGCTCATAAGACACAGTTTTCAAAATGGCCAACTTCATTTGAAGTTCATCACTTATGTCGCAACCGCGGCAAAAGACATTTTAGAAATTAGGACGCTATAGAGTCACTAACCACACCCAAGAAAATGGTCAAAACAGTTGACTTCAATGAGTGTGCCAATGTTCACGAGTTGAGCTGATGGGACATCCAGAGAACTAGATACACCACTGTGGGTTTCACAGAATCATTTAACACAACGTTATAGTTAGTTAGTCTTAAACGTAGTGCCTTTTTAGACACCCAAGGATGCTTTACAATCAGCAGTCTACACAATCACACACAACGTACTCCACCAGGAATGACCGTCCGTCCACCTGGAGGACTGCATCAAGCACTAGGGGGGTTCACCCAGGAGAGAGTGTCAATCCACATCTGGGCATATAGACATACAGTCGCACACACACACACTATTCACAATTACAACCAATACATCCAACCATGTTTCCAGGGTCCAGGGACCTATGTCCTATGAAGATGTCCTATGAAGATGTCCTATGAAGATGTCCTATGAACGAATGAACATGTTTTTTTGTGATTCCTTTGTTCACTATTCCAAAGACACTGTAGTCTGAACACATCACTGTAAACCAGAGGTTAAGATAGGTCGGGACAAAAAGACTATGCAAAAAAAAAAGAGCATGGTCTTACATGGTACCCTGTTCACGTCTTTGTTTGTTGTTGTTTTGTTTGTTTGTTTTTTTGACTGGTTGAGATCATTTCTAGGTGCACTTAGGGCTGAAAGTAGATTGTGTGTAAAGTTAACGTCTACATTCAACGGGCCAGTTTTTACCTTTGTGTGAGTGTTTAATAATTTATATGTATGTCTTCGTCTATGTTTCTGTAGGTGAGGAAGATGATGATTTGTATGTCACCTCGGATGAGATTATGTCGCGTACGCAGTTCCCTGAGACCTGGCTGTGGGAGGACAGGGCGATGCCACCCTGCCAAAGAGGAAGCGCCTGGTAAATGTACTCTGCATGCATGTATTTTTCTTAGTGCTGTGTTCAGCCATGCTGGAGACTCTGGCAGCACTGGGCAGGTCCTTCTGTGGCAGTGACAAGGCAGAAGGGGGGGGACACTTTTTGTGGCCCTATCAGACCACACCTGTAATCCTTTACACATCTGCCTAATGATCCCACACGTCTGTCTAACTGCTGCTGTTTCCCCTTCAGTGATTCAACAACTCTCTTTTTGGAAAACAACTTTTTGAAGGACTCCATCACAACCTGGCAGGTCCTAGCCATCAGTCTGTCCAGGACTCATGGTCAGTGTGAATTTATGTGAATTAAATGATGAATTCCAACTCACCTGAACAAGGCTTTGAATGTTACAGTGTTGATTATAGAATTAAGCCTCTCTCTCTCGTTCTCTCGCTCCTCGTCTCTTTAGGTATCTGTGTGGCTGAACCATTTGAAATGATCGTTAGGAAGGATTTCTTTGTGGACCTGAAGTTGCCTTACTCAGCAGTGCGCAACGAGCAGTTAGAAATCAAAGCCGTCCTGCACAACTTCTCCAATAAGAAATATGAGGTGCATTTCTTAAGCTTTATTAAGTGTAAGAGTAAAGATACTGATACTTCTACTGCATTCTCGACAGTGTGAATGTAAGCCTGCTTCATTGAGATGTTAAGTGTTTAGTGATCATATCGAGTTCACGATTGTGATTCCATAACAAACCGCTCTCAGTAGGGCTGGACATTATATCATAAATATTGATATATCTTGTAATATTTTGTATACGAGTATAAAAATAGCCACAGGTTCCCATCTGTGGACGACTTAATTCTATAAAAGAGCCTTCCATAAAGGCCAGTACACCACTAATAGTTGTCCTGTAGACAGATTCTAACATCTGGGCTATGGATCTCTGCAGCTCCTCTAGAGTGACCATGGGCTTCTTGGCTGCTTCTCTAGTTATAGCTCTCCTTGCCTGGACTGTCAGTGTAGGTGGACGGCTCCTTGCAGTTGTGCCACACTCCTTCCAATATTGGATCAATATTACAGATCAAAACCGATACGTTAACATTATACATCATATCACGTATCACACACATATCGTATGTGATCACGATATCTTCAATACGCACGCAAGGACGTTTCAAGTGTGATGAGATGTGAGTTTTGTATTTGTATCCCACCAATAGTTCTCAGTAACTTATGGGATATCTCTCACCAGCGTCTTCCACTGAGGCCTCATACTGTACATTGTAACTGATGTTGAGATGTTTCTGGTTTCCACAGAAAGTGCGGGTGGAGTTCACAGAGACAGAGCATGTCTGTAGCTCAGCCAGCAAAAAGGGCAAATACCGCACCACTGTTAGTGTTGATGCCAAGTCCTCCAGATCCATCTCATACATCATTATTCCCATGGAGTTGGGCGAACACTCGATTGAGGTGAAGGCTGCAGCAATTAATTCAGGACATGCTGATGGAGTGAGGAAGCCATTGAAGGTGGTGGTGAGTGTCAGCTGAACATTCCAGTTTTCCAGTTCTCTAGACAGGAGCCAGGTCTGTTTTTCCGTTCTATTGTAGCTGAATCTGTGATTCAGGAAAGCCTGAGATGTTTGTGCTCATAGACGTGATGTTGTTTCTTAAATCCTCTCACTTCAGTAACGATCATAGATATAAAAACAACAAATAGACTAAAGTGATGCAAAGTCAAGCTCAGAGTTCAGATTTGAAGACATTAACATTTCCATTGAGAAGATGACCTTAAACCACCCTGAATTGTCTCTTGGACAGTCTGAAGGTGTGTTAACTTCAGTGGAGGAGATGAATGTGGAGCTCAACCCCTCTAAAGTTGCCGGTTGGTATTTAAGTCATTTTTGCGACTCCATCTTTCACACTATATCAGTATTTTCCTCAGAATGATTGTGAACATGCTGCAGGTCTTTCTCTGTGACTCTGAGTTTTGTTCTTTCTGTCTTGCTGTGAAAAGGTGGAGTTCAAGTCGTGAATGTGAGGAGTGAGATACCAAATGGGCAGATACCAAATACCCCTGCTCATACCTACATCACTGTGGCAGGTAAGGGGAACCTGTATCTCTACACGTATCTCAGTTCATTCATTCACAATTATCTCGGATAATTGGATGGATGGATGGATGGATGGATGGATGGATGGATGGATGGATGGATGGATGGATGGATGGGTGGATGGATGGATGGATGGATGGATGGATGGATGGATGGATGGCAGGTTGGTTTAAAGGATGGATGAAAGAATCCCAATGTGGAATGGAAAGATGGAGAGATGCAATGCATGGTAGGTTGAATGGAATGACAGATGGATGGTAGGTTGGACAGAAGAATGGATGGATAATTGGATAGAAGAATGGGTAAATTGATGAAGAGTGGTGGAATCAAGCCAACATAAAATCTTGATGGACTTTGTGACAACAGAAAGCCAACCAGATGTACAGTACTTATAGAAATTGAGCATTAAACAGCAATACCAGTAGATATGGAAATCCAATAGAAAGCAATATCAGGAAAAAGTCAGATGGTGGAGAATTCCCATTGGTCATAGATGTACTTACGGTCATGACCCATAAGAGCAATCCTCTGTCTCTGGCAGACTGTCTCTAAACTCCAATGATAACAATAATATCCAAATATCTGCTCCACCATTCATGTCTGGATATCCATTTGGACTCCTTCAGGTCAGGAGGTGACTCAGACAATCGAGCAGGCCATCAGTGGAGACTTCATGGGTCGTCTGATCGTGCAGCCTCATGGATGTGGAGAACAGACCATGATCTACATGACACTACCCGTCATCGCCACACACTACCTAGACACCACCAAGCAGTGGGAGGGAGTTGGACTGGACCGCCGTGCTAAAGCTATCACACACATCCAGACTGGTAAGAAAACCCCTTTCCAATACTTCATACCTAGAACCCTTACTTGAGATTAAACAGGAACTAAACTGGCTATTAGGATCTCAATACAATAGTTTTACCTCATGCTTACTATCTCTCTCTCTCTCTCTCTCTCTCTCTCTCTCTCTCTCAGGATATCAGCGAGAGCTGACTTATCGTAAACCTGATGGATCTTATGCTGCATGGATAAACAGACCAAGCAGCACATGGTAGAACATCACCTCTCCTGTCTGAAAGTTTCCACCACATTTCTGAGCTCACCCCTCACTTGTTGACTTCTGTTGGTTTCTTCTGTGGTGAAGGTTGACGGCGTACGTGGCTAAAGTCTTTGCCCTGGCCAGTGATTTGATTTCCATTGAGGAGAACGTTCTGTGCAGTGCTCTGAAGTGGCTGGTGCTGAAGACACAGATGCCTGATGGCGTGTTTAAGGAGTACGCTCCTGTCGTCCATGGGGAGATGGTGGTAAGTTAACATTAGTCTTTACTTTTGAACTTGTCTTCATGGTCTGTGTTGACCTTCAGAACCGCTGATAAGACTTCTCTGTGTGATTCCAGGGTGATGTTCGAGGGAAGGATGCAGACGCATCTCTAACAGCATTTGTCCTGATTGCCATGCAGGAAGCAAGCCGTCTTTGTGCCAAAACAGTCCCTGTAAGTCATATTTGATGTGTGATAACAGGTCTGCTTAATGACCCAGGTGCCCATACATCTAGCGGTCTTGGGAGTACGCTGTTAAAACCCTGTAATACACTCATCGGCAGTTGATTGCAAGATGGTGCAGCGGTGTTGCTAGACGACCAACGAATATGTGCGTGGAGGCATCGTGGTCAACACTAAGATCAACAGTTTGTTACCAACATCACATGTTCAGAAGATCTGGTGTCGTGGTGTGGGTGCAATTTTGTATGGTGCAACATCACCTTTGATCTTCATTACAAACACTTTGAGCCCAATGTTACATTAACGAGGTCCTGCAACCAGTGGTTCAACCTATGAACACACACTCCGGTGCTCTATTCCAACAGGACGACACCTGTCCACACACTGCTGCCGTCTCAAAATACTATGCTGTGGTCGGTCTCATCTCCAGATCTGTCCCTGATTGAAAATGTGTGGGATGCTATTGGACGCTCAATCAACACTCCACCCCTACCACACCATCTGCAGAACTGAGTGAGAACATTCAAGCTGCATGGGATGGATCATCACAGGACACCATTAGGAACCTCTACACCTCCATGCACAGATGTTTTAATCATTCTTTGTCCCTGTTAACCTTTAATCTTCCTTCCCAGTAGCACTACGATCTCACAGCTCCTTCTGGGTACAGCTCCAAATATTGTGTTGATAAACATTTATATGCTTTTCCTCTTAAAATTAAACAAAATCATAACACATTTTTTGTCTCTCTCTCTGTTTTAGAGTCTTCCAGAGAGCATCAAGAAGGCCCTTAAATATCTGGACACTAGAATTCCCTCTTTGACCAATCCCTATGCTGTCGCTATGACTTCTTATGCCATGGCCAGTGCTGACAAATTTGACAGAGGCTTGTTAATGCGACATTCCTCTGACGGTCAGTGAAACTCGCATCCAAATTCCCACCAGGAATGTGTAATTCTGTAAAACTGAGATGGTGCTGAGTTTCTTTCTCTGATGACCAGGTGGTTCTCACTGGAAAGTTGCTGGAGGACACCACTTCTCCCTGGAAGCCACAGCTTATGCCTTGCTGGCTTTGGTGAAGGCAAAGGATTTTGAGGCAGCAGGGAAGGTCGTGCACTGGCTGAACAGGCAGACGAGTCCCTACGGAAGTAGCGGCACCACACAGGTAGGTCATACTCACGAGACTGATACCTGATCCCTCAAAGCAGCCTTTCTATGGTGTTTTCAAACCTGTAGTTTGTTTGCTCTGGTGTAAATCAGTTGAGGCTAGGAACAATTTGCCCCTGGGTTTGTTCGATTTCACACATGGAAAAATGTTCCATGTTCCAACTTTGGGAATGTTCTGTCCATTGATTGGTCAGAACTGTCTGTGGCAGCAGCAATAAACACATGAAGAAGGTACTGTGTTTAACACCAGTGCAGATTTCTGTATAACAACAGAGAAGGCATTTGTATGTATGGATTTTCTGACCAGTGTACCAGCTTCAACTTCACCTGCAGAACTGTTCAGAACCTCAAACCTGCCCAGTACACCTGATACTTGGTTCGGATTGGACGTTAGAGGTTGGATCAAACCCCTCCAGAGTTTGTGTGGGACTGAACCAAGTCCACCTCCTCTCAAAGGTCTTGATGTGGAAGTTTTGATCTGCATCCTAGTGCAGTTAGTGTTTTCACACCTGCCCGAACGAATCACACCAAGGGTGAAGACGAACTACTGGAGTTCAGTACGCTCATCTAATCAGCCAATCAGGTGGTCAGTCATTGTGACCTTGACATACTTGTTGATGTCAGACAGGTTGTTTGAGAAATTCTAGAGCTGAGTTCCTCAGAATGGTGTGAACTCATCCAGTACGGGCAGTTCTGCAGAAGGAACAACCTCGTTAATGATGGTGGTCAAGAGACAATGGTCAGACTCTGTACTTCAAACACTTTGTACAACTGTGGCGAGCACAAAAGCATCTACAAATGAACAAAGATCTCCAGCTTTCAGGAGGAAGGACAACAACATCAGAAGACCTCAAGTTGAGTCTGCAGTGGGGACAGAATCACCAGCTCTCTACAGATAAAGACCGGTTTAACATTTTTGAAGCTTAAGGTCAAAATCAAGATCCTGCTGCTCAAATTAATAAGAAACAATTTGGTGTTTATAGGTACGTTGTTATTGTCAGGGCGAGGTTTAGGTTTTGGGTGAACATATAGAATATCTACAGTCGTCTTTCCACACAAATGTAGACCCTGAACTGTTGTCTGAGACGTTTGGTTGACTTAGTTCCATTCCAATGTTTTATCATCCAGGCAACTATCATGGTCTTCCAAGCCGTGGCTGAGTACTACAAGCAGGTGAAGAAACTTCAGGATGCGGACTTGGATGTGGAGGTGTCTGTGAGTGGACGAAGCAGACCCAACAGATGGAGTTTCAGAAGGGATTCCTCGCTCCTCAGTCGTTCAGACAAGGTTCAGTATCCTGCAAACATTTTCACTCTGGTCTTTGAGTGTCATCTTATTAGTGTTTAGTTCAAACTGCAGGAAGACAACAGAATTGACCTGGTTCAAATCAAATAAAGTACTACACGACCACTGAATGCAAGTACAGGGTCCACTGAGCTGTGGAGCAGTGGAACTGTGTTCTCTGGAATGAAGTAGCACCATCTGGTACTTTTGGGATGAGTTGAGGAGTTGAGGATGAGGTGGGGTGGTGATCATCCAACATCCAGACCTCCTGCAATCAAATCGTCACAGCAATGCTTCCAAATCTAATAGAAAACCTTCCCGGGACAATGCACTGAGTAAAGGTTTCTGTGTCCGTGCTTCCGCAGGTTCGGCTCAAGCAGGAGTTCAATGTCACTGCGAAGGGAACTGGTGTGGGATCTCTGAAAGTGAGTATTCACTCAGGCTGTGTGTTGGGTTTTGCATTTATAGCTGTATTTGTCACAAAACAACATTGCGTCTCCACGTTTGCTGTTGTTTACATAACTGAAATCTGGTTCCATGTTCCATCAAGTTCCATGATGAATGGACCGTCCTCCTCCTCCTGTAGAGTTAACATTTCAGATATTTTACTGAGTGCTAATGCGTTTCTTTTACAGGTGATGACACTGTACTATGCAAGACCCACTGAGAAGGAGGGTGACTGCAAAATGTTCGATCTTACCGTTACGATGGAAAGAGAACGGGATCGTAAGTTTCATCACGACCCAGTCGTGCCTCGTCCAATGAACAGAGGGCCAGATTGATAAAACACTCCATCCGATTCAGCCACGTTAAGAGGAAATGAGGATCGCTGGGCTTTGACATCCGGAACCACAGCTTTGATTCTCATTTTCTACAGCGTAACTGCACCTCAGTGAGTTTGGGTGTTTCTAACCAAGAATGAACGTAAGGACTCAAAGACAGAGGACTATTGAGACGTGCTGTGTACCAGGAGGACATGAACTCAGATTTTACTCCCTATCTTTCACCTCGTTTTCTAAAAGCAGACACAGTTTATTTAAACACGAGTGCTTAAATATGTTCTACTGTGACTCTGACTCGTGGTGCCATGGTTTCAGTGCTGAACGCACTGTATGTCTGTTCATTCACACCCGCAAGTCACCAAACAATACATCCTGGTGTCGTGGTGAGGGTACAATTTCGTACGATACCACATCACCTTCTGTCTTCATTAAAGACACTTCAACAACCCAGTGATACGTTAATGAGGTTCTGCAACCAGTGGTTCTGCCTTTTCTGAACACACACTCCGGTGTTCTATTCCAACAGGACGACGCTCATCCACACACTGCTGCCGTCTCAAGATCTCGTCTTGAAGACACCAATACTACGCCGTGGTCGGTCTCATCTCCAGACCTGTCCCTGATTGAAAATGTGTGGGACACTATTGGACGCTCTATCAACACTCCACCCCTACCACACCATCTGCAGAACTGAGTGAGAACATTCAAGCTGCATGGGATGGATCATCACAGGACACCATTAGGAACCTCTACACCTCCATGCAGAGACGTCTGGCATGTTGCGTTAAACCCGACGCCGTACTGAGAGACACAGTCAACATTAATAGTCGTTAATGGTCCTGGTGACCTTTATCTTCCTTCTCGATGGCACTGCAATCCCACTCTTCCTTCTGGGTGCAGCTATTTGTTGTGACAATGAGTGTAACCACCTTCGAGATCATGACAACCACCTGGAACACCATAGGAACCGCTTTGCTTGTTTTCACATTATTCCAGTACAATCTGGCCCAGAATGTATTTTTGGTGAAATGATTTATGGTTATAACTGTTGCCATAGTAACACAGTCTTTTGTTCATTTGACCATTTTCAGCATCATATCCAGGAGCGACAGAAAGCTACTGGCTCACCATCGACACCTTGTGAGTATTCTGTAGAAGTTCATGGGGAGAATTCACAGTTTTGTACTACAGATTCAGCAAAAATGAGATTTTAGATCAAATATTAAATATTGCACATTTAATAACATTTTTTAACGAATCTTCTCAGCTACAAGAGTGCAACCAGAGACGCCACCATGTCTATTGTGGATATCGGTCTGCTGACAGGATTTGTGGTGGATGAACATGATCTCACTGAAGTAAGGAAATGATGATGGCATATCTTCACCATTTTATACCCATTTGAAGCCTAATATTTATGGCTTACACATAAAAATCCTCAGGACAATATTTTTCATTATTTGGCATTTTGGCATCAGACTGTTCATGTTGGTCAGATGTTTGTGGACCAAGACTGTCAAACAATGCCACAGATTCTTGTTTGTGCTCAGATTGAGACTCAGCCTCTGTAGAAACGTACCTTTTTCCTCAGACGCTCCTGTGTTTGGCCGTGTGCTTGGAATCGTTGTCCTTTATTCCACTCTTCTCAGTTTCTGCACCATAAAAATAAATCGGTGTTTAACTCTTTATACTTGTGTTCACAACAGCTGACCACCGGCGCTGACAGATATGTTCAGAAGTTCGAGATGGATGAGCAGCTTTCAGAACGAGGCTCCCTCATCCTTTATCTAGATAAGGTATGTAGGACACAAGTCTGTTTGAAATCAGACGTTTGTGGACTGAATTAATTAGTAATATTTCAGTAGAAAAGCACTGAAGAAATGGAACCACACTCTGGAGCAGCGGTAGATGAGTCTAACCTCACCATGTCAAATACCAGTATTACTCTGTTTATACTGGTTATACTGGTTATACTGGTTATGCCCGAGTACCATAGCCAACTGGGAAGCTTGATCAAATGGAAGTCACTCATTAATGCTCAGTGGAATCAGCAAATACAGATGTTCCAGAATTCTTTCTTCATCCTGCTTCTCACCAGATCTCGCATAAGGACACAGACAGGATTGCTTTCAGAGTGCACAAGATCACAGAGGGGGCAATGCTTCAACCTGCTGCTGTCAGTGTGTACGAGTACTACGCTCCAGGTACCTTAATAGAACACACACACACACACACACACACACACACACACAAATATATATATAAACACTTGTGTTTTCACAGGGGAGCGCTGTGTGAGATTCTACCACCCCGTGAAGAAAGATGGAACCCTGAACAGACTGTGTAACACTCAGGAGGGCCTGTGTCAGTGTGCTGAAGGTACGTCCCTAAACTAGTCCTGATGGACCCATGGACCTCCAGTATGGATGGATGGACGGTCGATATTTAGAAGTAATAAGTGATTCAATTAATGATGCAATAATGATTACTAAACACTCCGTGTCTTCTAACACAGAAAACTGCAGCATCCAGAAGAAAGCGAAAATCAGAGAAGAAGATCGTGAGGACAAGGCTTGTGAAGCTGGCATGGATTACGGTAAACACTTACAACTCTGTGTGTGTGTGTGTGTGTGTGTGTGTGTGTGTGTGTGTGTGTGTGTGTGTGTGTGTGTGTATTTGTGTGTGTGTGTGTGTGTGTGTGTATAAGATAATGACATTTCCATTAGAATCTGTTTCAATGCATGTGTTGTGAATCTATGTAGTAACAGTGATCATGCTGTAATAGTGAATCAGGTTATAATAGTACATCATGTAATAGTGAATCATATATTGCGAATCATGTAATAGTGAATCATGCTGTAATAGTGAATCATGCTGTAATAGTGAATCATGCTGTGATAGTGAAGGCTATTGTAAGAAAATGAATCATGTAATAGTGAATCATGTAATAGTGAATCATGCTGTAATAGTGAATCATGTAATAGTGAATCTGTCTGTAATAGTGAATCTGTCTATAATACGAGTGATGACTGAACTGATGTGTGTTTAACAGTTTACAAAGCTACACCTGAGTTCTGACTTGAACCCGTACTCAGACTTCTATACCATGAGGATTGAACAGGTCCTGAAAGAAGGTATGAATTCTCCACTGGTTCCACTGGTTTACTTCAGTTCATCTCAGTCTATGGTTATGTGGTGGACTCCTCTACCCTGTGTGGATACGGGACAGACCCCTGACCTAGAACATAATCACTGAGCTAGTCTTGTGAAGCCTTGAACCCATGACCCCAGTGCGAATGTGCTAACCACCATCATTAATCTGCTCCAGAGAGTCCTATTCTTCTCTACAGGGACTAGAAGAGCTCTGTGTGTGTGTGCATTTGCACATCAGTGCTTTGCAAGGTTTACAAGTCACATTTGTAACCCTCCTCAAAACTGAGGGACACTGAGGGAACAGGTATGAAATAGTACCCGGTTCCAGGTACCAGACACCAGCATAGTCTAATGGAAACCCTCAGGTAGACTTGAGTAGAGTTGTGTAGGTTCTGTTATGTAGGTCTGTCCATGACTAACCTGAGTTCTGTCCTGTAGGATCTGACAGGTGTGGAAGGACAAGAGAACCTTCATGGCCACCCAACTGCAGAGAGTCCTTTGGGTTTGAGGAGGGCAAGTGTCAGATTCTCATCATGGGTCAAGCGCTGACCCACCAGGATAAACGGAAAGTAAGGTTCATTTTTTACTTGTTTTTTGTTTTTATTTTATTTCATTACCTTGGACTAACTTGAGCAAGGTATCCTGGTAACTCGGAAATTCCTCAGATACAGCAGTGCTTGAAAGTTTGTGAACCCTTCAGAAGTTTCTAAATTTGAGCTGAAATCCTCATCAGAAGTCCTAAAAGGAGAACCAAATCAAACAATCAGACAAATATATGATAAACTTTGGAACATATATATGAACCTTTGTTTCAGTATTTGGTTTGACCCCATTGTGCAACAATAACTCCAACTAAACCAGTTGTCCCTGAGTCCTCCACATTGGCTTGCAGTCATTGCTTCAGGACCTGCTTACTTCAGGTCCTTCCACAACATTTATGTTGGATGAAGGTCTGACTTCTTGACCAAAACATGAACTTTATTCTTCTCTTTAACCATTCTTGTTAGAACTCAATGTGCTTAGGGTCATTGTCTTGATGCATGACCCACATTCTCTTGAGATTCAGCTCATGGACAGATGGTTGCTGATATAATTCCGGAAATTATTGTTCCATTAACAGCGCAAGCAGCCCAGACGCAGAGAAAAACAGGCAATAATGTCATGATACTGCTACCACCGCTTTCATAGCTGGGATAAGGTTTCATGCTGAAACCATGCTTGGTGTCATCTGTCCACAAACATTGCTCCAATATCGATGTGGCTTTGCAAATGTGGTGCTTAACAAACTACAGATGGGCAGCAATGTTCTATTTGGAGAACAGATTCTTGAAACCTGCCACGCTCACCATTGTTGGTTAATTCTCCTGGGTTGCCGTGCTCTTGGTGTGTGGAGCACTCCTGGGGAGGGTAACAATGCTCTTGAGTTATCTCCATTTGTACACAGTCTGCCTGACTATGGATTGGTGGAGTCCAAACTCTTTTAGAGATGCTCCTGATGAGCATCAACAGTTCTTCTTCTGAGCTCCTCAGAAATCTGCTTTGTTCATGTCATGATACACTTCCACAAACGTGTTGTGAGAATTACCTATAATTTCAGAATGACAGAAAAGCTCTCCGCTCGTGTCAGTCACGCGGACGCCAGCAGCGATTAGCCCCAGCGCACAGCGGGAGATGGTGTTCAAAGGCCGCTGGTGTTGCTCTTTAATAATGCATGTTAATGAAGGTGTAATGTGTCTTCTGGTGTGTGTTGTTGATGGGATGTGTAAAGGGTTCTCATTGTTCTATCTGTCGTCAGGCTGCAGTACATCTTGGGCGAGCAGACGTGGATCGAGTACTGGCCCACAAGTGAGGAAGGTCAAACTGCAGAATTTGAAGATAGGATACACTGGTCTCAGAGGCCTCACTCAGACTCTGACTACCTTGGCTGCACCACATAAACACGAATGCATTAAAGACAGTGACCTTTAATAAATCACTGCCATTTTTATATTTCATAAACCCAGCTCTGCTTTTACTGACCGTACGAGTGTACGATTTCACCATCATGTACTCAACGCTTTTATTCTGAGAGGTAAAGGATTCTGGAACCTGAATAAAAACACGGAATAAACTTTTCCAAAGGAATGACTCGATTGAGTTTGTTTTAAATCTTTAACGTAATAGAGTTTCCTCCTTTTATTGACTCTTTTTAATTTAAACATGGACTTTAACACACATAAGAGCACATTCTCAGGATCATCTTTCTGTTGTTAGAAGCAAAAGTAATGGTATTAAATATTTCTCCTCCAATAGAATTCTACTGGGTAATAAGTAGTTTTAATTAAAACATTAGAAATATCTATCATAATGTTACATTATTCACAAATTATAATACCATAATATAGTGTCCAGTCTCTTGTATGATCTGATTTTGTATGATCTGATTTTCAATACTGATTTGCAAAGTTTTGGAAAATGTGGAAATAGTACCACAAGTACTGTGAACCAAAATGGTGAGGAGGCGAGATTAGACGTGTCTCATCACCAGGTAGAAACATTTTTTCAAAAGCAAAAACAGAAGTGTCTTCAGAAAAGCTCAAGAAATTTGCATTTTAGTTGCTTTTAAATGCAGCTTTGAGTGGTCAGTTTGCACATACAGGCAAAGACCATTGTGGAGTCTCCGTTGGTGTTCCTCTTGGGACAGATCATGCATCCCTCTTTCTCTTCGGTCAGGGTTGGACAGATAACTCGTGCATCCCTCTTTCTCTTCGGTCAGGGTTGGACAGATAACTCGTGCGTCCCTTTTTCTCTTCTGTCTGTTATCTGTGAGAAGCCGCAGATATAAAAAATAAAGCTTTAATGGGAAGAAGATGAAGAACAGAGTCAAACAGTCCAGAGTCGTTGACAGACAGGCTGCAGAGTAAAAAGTGGGACAAATTAGAGACGGAGTGGAATAACAGGTGAAGATCAAAGACCGGTAGACAAGATACAAGACTAGACAAAAGACGGGGGTCGGAGGACAGAAACAGGTCCTACTCGGACAGACGGATGGATATAAACAGGAGTAGTGCACTAAAGGGTTACTAAAGCAAAGCCAGGCATGGAGTCTCCGGACCAAGTGAACACAATCGGAACTCAGGTGAGCTGGAGCATGTGACGGTCACATGATCAGTCGGGTAAGGACTGAGGGAGTCCTGATTGGAGAGAAAGAGGGATGCGTGACATTATTTTATAACTCACTGTTTATATCAGTATCTATATATTTCAAGTGTGTGTGTGTGTGTGTGTGTGTGTGTGTGTGTGTATAAAAACACAGATATGACTAAAGTAAGACACAGTAAAAGCTCCACGTCACCTTGAAACTCTGTAAAGAGGTCAGAAATCAAAGGGACATGATTTTCAAACATTGAAAATTAAACAGAGAACTCAAATACTGTGATTTACTGGAAAAGAAGCGGAAGAGTGACCCTGTGCTCTACGCTCCATTAATGACTGGTCAGATTTCATAACTTTAAAAAAACGTTTTATAGAGCATGTGTGTTCACTACTGGACCTCTCCGATAGACCTTTTCCATTAAAAGAACTGGTTTCACTGGTTCCGTTCTGGCTTATAAGAACTTTGGTGCTCATAGCGAACCAGCCCGCATTTACACCAGTTTTAGTGGAACCGAGGCTACATCACAGAATTCGTCATCGACGGAGGGGCTGCACAGGGTCAGTAAACGGAGGTGAGATGACGGCGCGTGTAGATGATCTCTCTATTATCAAATTCAAATCATTATTTATTTATTTTTCTTCAGCATGAATTGTAAAATCAAATGCATTCAGTAGTTTCTAGTAGGAGGAAATATAAAACTTTCAAAAAGTCTAAAATTTTAATTTTAAACTTTGAATAGTTTTACCATAATACATATTTTACAATTAAATACAGCAATCAAATATAGAATCAATTTTAATGTCTCAATTTAAGGAAGATTTTAAATGCATAAAGCTTTTTTATTGTAGAATTAAATATGCCTGGCTATTGCCGCTCACTAATGTGAGGTAATTTGGAATAGACTTTAGCTCTTACTTTTAATGAACATTTTAATTATAAAATAATAATAATAATAATAATAATAATAACAATAATAATAATAATAATAATAATAATAATAATAATAATAATAACAATAATAATAATAATAATAATAATAATAATAATAATAATAATAATAATAATAATAATAATAATAATAATAATATGCCTGCAAAGTGTGGATCTCAGGTTCTGTGAGTTAAAGGATCTGCTTTAACGTCTTGGTGCCAGATACCACAGGTCATCTTCAGAGGTCTTGTGAAGTCCATGCCTCCATGGTTTAGGGCTGTTTTGGCACCAAGGAGAGGACCTCCACAATATTAGGCAAAACATTGTGCACCAGTGAACAACTCGTTCTCTGGCACTCAGACTTTGCACCCCAGCCCCCCCTGTGTGTTACATAATCAGGCTGATGGACAGAGGTGGGGGGAAGGTTGTCCTGTAGGTGGACCCTCAGAAGAGAGGGGTGTCTGAGGGATGTGGGTATAAAAGCTGTGGTTCTGCTCGGTAACAGACACTTATTCGGGTACTGGCAGGATGCAGGTGGACCTGCTGTGGATCGCTGCTGCTCTTCTGGCCTCACCACTGCTCACACGATGTGATCCACTGTGAGTATATCTTCAGCCTTCAAACAGAAGTTTAACTTAATTTTAATCATTTTTGATTATATACTCTAGGAGAGACGTTTGTGACCCCTTCAAATGAAGGCATTTAGCAACTTTAAGTTGAACCCATTGCTGACACAGATGTGCAAATGCACTGAATGAATCGTCTAGGCCCTGTAGAGAAAAACTGCCAATAGAATAGGACCCTGTGGTGAAGAGCAGATAACATGAACCTAATTGAACATGAAGCTGATTGAAAATGTAAAAGATGGGGAAATAGTTTTGTTTATTATAGAGAGGATGTGTGTCTCTATGCCTTTCAGAGATCATTTCATTTTCAACTTGCTTAACTGTTCACAGTAACGGTCATTTTGACCAGGGGTGCCCAAACTTTTGCATGCCAATGTACAATTGACTTTCAAACATAGATAAAAAATCTTTTACTTTTGCCATTCCAGCCATGTGATGTCTGCCCCTAATATCCTGAGGGTGGGCAGCTTGGAGAAGGTGTTTGTGGAGGTGCAGGATTACAGTGGAAGCGACCTTCCAGTGAGGGTTGTTGTGAAAAACCATCCACAGAAAACCATGCAACTAGCATCTAAATCGGTGGTCCTCAGTGCTGTGAACAACTACCAGGAACTTGTGGACATTGAGGTCAGTGCTGCCAGACTGAAGACCTGTTCAGAACATTTAGTCAGCAGGTCTTTTCAGTGTGGAAATCCTTAATGTGGAGCTTCCAGTGCATGTTTACTGCTTTGTCCATGTGTACATGTTCTAGCTGCATGCATACAGACTTTGACTGATGAGTGAGAGTGGGCGGGGTTAATGACATCACAGTCCCAGATATTGGGTGATAGAGGAAAATGAGAAGGGAGGGGCAGTTTGCAAATTTCAGAATAAAAGTCCAGAAAAGGGAAAATACTGATATACACATAACAAAAATAATAATAATAATAATAAATAATTTTTTTTAAATTTTATTTGGACTCCTGTCAAGTATTTTACAAATATATTTATCAATTTAAGCATTACAAATATTAACTCAAAATTATTGCATTATCAGCTCAAGAATACTCTGGCATTTGAGCGTGTTTTTCCATCCAGTAAATTAAAATGCACTTAAATCCTTTCTTTTTTTTTAATTCAGATCCTAGCACACAGCAATTCCTTCAGTGATGGCCTTTTGCAGAAGCAGTATGTGTATCTGGAGGCCCATTTTGGAACAATTATCCTGGAGAAGGTGGTCATGGTCTCTTTCCAATCAGGCTACATGTTCATCCAGACAGACAAGAGCATCTACACACCCAAAAGCACAGGTATACCAGTCAAAAATAAAGGACATGTCTAATATTTCCAAATTGTAAGCAGACAAAACACCAGCATTTAAAAAGTAAACCTGAAATGGTAGTTCATGTCTCCTGATCGCCGAGGGCAGCATAGTCTATGGATGAGTCATACCAGCAAGGTCAGGAGGATGATTCACTCAAGGCTGGTTGGTGGCTGACAGTACAGAACAGTCCATAGAACCTTGAGACAGTCAAAGAATACATCCACATGGCTCCTGCACAATGTCCCCAACTCTGGAGCTTACATTCACGTTTAGCACTGATCCGACCAGCAGTGCACCCCCAGGACAGCTGTTCATGAGTTTGTGAGAGCAGTCTCATAAGTCTACATTGATGTGTGTTGAGAGGTTGAGCATGCTTCATTGACCTTCAGCTTGCTTGGACAGCAGATCAGTCCGTGGGGTAAAGGAAGGACTGGACAACCAACACAATTCAGGCCTGGATATTATTTTACAGTCCCGGGTCACAAATGATGGGATGATTGGCCCTCTACTCTCTCTTCAACCCACACCCTTAGTGGCACCACCAAGACTTTCCCTGGTGCTTCCCAGTGGTGGAACCACTCACTGACCGTTAGAATGTCCACTGTGCACAGTGCTTTGGGTAGTAAAACCAGTGTCCAACGTAGTATCTTGACCAAATGCCTCACATTTGGGAATGATGGTGTCTTACCGAGTTGAATGGGTGCTGTGGGATGTCCATGGCGGATAGTCAAGCCAAGAATGTATGAGGACGCCAAGGAAACTCCAGTCTTCTATACTTATGTGAAGGACGTAGTTGAGGGGGGTGTAGCAGCTCATTTGAAGCTGTGAGTTCAGTCCATCGAGCACATGGTGTTTATGTGTTTGAATGCGTGTTTCATTCTTCTCCAGTTCGGTACAGGATCTTCTCAGTGACCCATGATCTGCAGCCGCTTGATAAGGAAGGAATCCATGTTGATATGATAGTAAGTACTGAAATCATCTCAGTTTTATGATTATTTATCTGATCAAGTAACTGGACGGTTATTAATATGTTCTAATGAGAATATTTGTCTGAAATTTGCTCAGCTGTGCAGCAACATAGATTAAGATATATTTATTACACATATATTCAACAATATATGATAGAAAGTTGTTGAAACTGTACAATAGAACTAGTTGAGCCGTGTAAAAAATTATAATTAATCTATTTATCATGGACTTTTGATTCAATTCAAATTCAATCGTTCATATTCGTTTTAAAAAAAAGCTGAGAAATGGAAAACAAGCATCATACACATTAGAGCAAAGAAACTAAACTAGTTAAAGAGCGATTGTGATCACAATTTTCAAGTGACATTTCAAGCCTTTTTTGTTTTACCGTTGACCGGTTTGGCTTAAAGCTCATGAAAAGCAGAAATGCAGAATCTCAAAATATTAAAAACACAAAAATGTATAAAGTTTGAATTGATACTAATCACAGCATCAACTTTAACCAAAATGCTGGTCATTTTAACTCCCAACCTACAAACAAGTTCCACTCAGTGTCTGAGTATAAGAAGTGATCATAATTTGGTTGGATATTTGAACATCTGTTTCCTGTTTTATAAACAATATCAATTCAAACTCTATTTTTGAAGAATCCTCAAGGAATCACCGAGTATAGCATCCTGATCATCCCTAAAGACGGCGTTCTGACCGGGAACTTCAATATCCCTGAAGTTGCCAGGTTAGTTGATTTATTGTTCTCTGATTCTGTCACATCGTGGTGGTTTAAAAATTCCTGTGGCACGTTTCTGTCAGACTGATCTCTTAGAGGACATTCTGATGATTTCCTGACGTGATAAGTAACTTTCTGTTCTCCAAAGCCCTGGAATCTGGTCTGTAGCAACACGGTTCAAGAACACGCCCCAGAAGAACTTCACTGCTGAATTTGAAGTTAAAGAATATGGTGAGACTCTTCAGACTCTTCAGAGCAAAATCCTATTTCTACGCACGTCCTGACTGATATCTGCCTTTCCAGTGTTGCCAACCTTTGAGGTCACCTTGAGACCATCCAAGTCTTTCTTCTACGTGGACGATGAGCGTCTTCAAGTGGACATAAGTGCCAAGTAAGAGCTCTGTCAGTGACCTTCAGACAGTTAGCTGTAGAACTGTGGCGGATTTGATGGTCCATGAGCTGAAGATCACAACTGTAACTGCTGTTCATTGTGTGAAGGTATCTGTTTGGGAACAAAGTTGACGGAACTGCATTTGTGGTCTTCGGTGTGATGCAAGGTGACGGCAAGACCAGTCTGCCAGCATCTTTAAGAAGAGTCTCGGTGAGCTTTAGATTTCATATTAACACCATGAGACGTTTTACTGAAAAGAATTAGATTATTTTGTAGTTGTAGTGTTTAGATCATTTATGATATTATTATTATATAAATCAGAAAAAGAAAAAACAGTCCCTCCCTTCTCCTTTTCCTCTATAACCCTATATCTGGGTAAGTGACATCATCAGCCCCGCCCCTCTCTCTGATCAGTCAGAGTCTGTATGCAGGTTGAGCGTCAGCCCCGCCCCCTCTCTCTGATCAGTCAGAGTCTGTATGCAGGTTGATCATCAGCCCCGCCCCCTCTCTCTGATCAGTCAGAGTCTGTATGCAGGTTGATCATCAGCCCCGCCCCCTCTCTCTGATCAGTCAGAGTCTGTATGCAGGTTGATCATTAGGATATGCCTACAGCGTCTACAGACCTGCGAGGGAAACTGTACTCTAGATATGTACAAACTGAACTGTGGGTTTTGTTATTGTTTCATTTTGGATGTAGATCACTGATGGGGAAGGACAAGCAGAACTGACCAGAGACATGATCATCAAAAGCTTCCCAAACATCGGAGAGCTGGTTGGAAGCTCTTTGTATATAGCAGTCAGTGTTTTAACGGAGACTGGTAAGAGTCAAACAGATGTGTGTGATGTGGCTCCTCTCAAATCAGGGATATCAAAGTTCAGTGTGTGTGTGTGTGTGTGTGTGTGTGTATGTGTGTGTGTGTGTGTGTGTGCGTGTGTTTCAGGTAGTGAAATGGTGGAAGCTCAGAGGAGGGGCATTCATATTGTGACATCACCTTACACCATCCACTTCAAAAGAACACCAAGGTTCTTCAAACCTGGAATGCCTTTTGATCTCACGGTATGAAACATACCCTCACTGGCCACTTTATTAGAAACACCCCCTTCTGCTTCTCCTCACTGGCCACTTTATTAGAAACACCCCCTTCTGCTTCACTCACTGGCCACTTTATTAGAAACACCCTCTTCTGCTTCACTCACTGGCCACATTATTAGAAACACCCTCTTCTGCTTCACTCATTGGCCACATTATTAGAAACACCCCCCTTCTGCTTCACTCACTGGTCAGTATTTCATTTTTTGTGATCTGAATAGGTTTATGTGATGAATCCAGATGAGACACCTGCTGAAAAGGTAGACGTGGTGGTCAGTCCTGGACAGGTGGTGGGTCGAACCCAGTCCAACGGCATGGCAAAGCTCACAGTCAACACTCCGGCAGGAGCCAACAGACTGCAGATCACTGTGAGTCTTTCAACAACTCTTGAATCCATAAAAGAAAAGGGTGGATATCAATAAGATGAAGAACGCCGGGCCGTGCAGAACCTCTTCTCACTTTCATTCTGTCGTCTCTAATACTGTAAACCATCACACTGTACGACTACGGCGACTACGGCGGTCCCATTTACAAGCAGTACAGGGTGCGTGAGACACCAGCGGGCAAACAGCTGTTGCCGCTCTAGGCAACAGATTTTGCACTGATTGTAGATTTTTCTCGTCTCCATAATGAGACATTTTGGCATTTTGACTCTAGACAATGAGGTCTCATCATCGACAAACAGCTAAAATTCACTGGTTTCCATCTGATTTAAATCCCAGTTTAAATGCCAACAGAGCTTCCAGTGCATGTTTACTGCTCTGTCACTGACCCAGATATTGGTTTAAAGAAGAAAATGAGGAGGGAGGGGATGTTTGCGCTCCTTTTTCCTCAAATTTCAGAATAAAAGTCCTGAGAAAGGAGAAGACTGTGTCAGGACTGGACAGAAGCGAGGCACGCGCAGGGTAAAGTGCACAGTGTCTCTAATAAAGATACTGCAGGATAAATACACAAAACTATCCAGGGAACAAGAATAAACACGAAACGCTGAGTGATGCTACAAAGAGCTAATACTGGGCAATGACCCCCTGTGGGAAACCAGTATAAACAGGGAGTCACACAGGTGTCAGTAATCATGTGACTCTCAGAGGAGGGAACCAGGTCACACATGGCATTCTGGGTAATGTGGTCCTGGTACGTGACACACTGATACATATTTAAAAATAATGAAATATATTCCGTTTTTTTCATCACTGTAAATATACTTGTCGACCCACATTTTACAAAGAATTCATCAAAACGTTGTAAAACTGAGAATGACCGGATATATGAGGCGTGAAGGGTTTTCAGTCCTTATAGGTCTTCCAGACTTCCCACTGAGAGAAGGCACGAGTGAATCTTCTGATGAGAACATGGTCAATATCTACATCTCAACCCGAAGAGAAATATGAGCAGTCTACACTACACAGAAACCTGTCTGTGAGTAAATGTATGGAAATAACAGACGTTTCTGTAATGTTTTTGTGTCTCACAGGTCAGAACAAATGACCCACGATTAGCACCAAACAGACAGGTTGAGAAGCAGATGACAGCTGAAGCTTATACAACTAAAGGAGGCTCCAACAACTACATCCACATGAGTGTCTATTCGGCAGAACCGACAGTCGGTGATGTTCTGAGACTTAATCTGATCTTAAGCCCTGGCGTCCAGAAACAAGATTTAACCTACTTGGTTGGTACTCTTTCAGAACACACACTTACACACACACACACACACACACACACACACACATACAATCCAAAAATTGAGAAACTGGCTTAGTGGATTGCTGTGTTCAGTTTTCATCAGTTTTCAGTTGTCCCTCCTCGGGACGTTGTCATAAAGGTAGTGCTGGAATAGTGAATCGTTGATGTATGTTTGTTGTGATTGTTGTGTTTGTGCAGCTGGTCATTGACTACTCAACAATTGTTGAGAATTCCAAGTTCTGGAAACATCTAAAATTCAAACAACTTTTTAAACCTCTGAAGTTGATCAACATTATCATCATATGTCTACAGTTGTCTTCTACTCTTCTTCTTTGTCTCTTAGATCCTTAGTAAAGGACAGATTGTCCAAGCAAAGAGGTTTAAAAGTGAAGGACAGTCCATAGTGTCTCTGTCCGTCCCCGTCACCAAAGACATGCTTCCATCTTTCCGTGTGGTGGCGTATTACCATGTGGGAGCCAGTGAAGTCGTGGCTGACTCGATCTGGGTCGATGTGAAGGACACGTGTATGGGAAAGGTAGGTCACCTGCTTCATTCTCAGAAGATTAGACTTACAGTGAATCGTGACTTTGAGGTGTCTCCTCAGTCTGGTCCAAACTGGTTCACCCAAATGATCAATCTACTGACGGAGAGAAACATTTATGACCTTCTTACAAATGTGGACGTCTTCAGTATGTCAAATGTGTCTTCCTCTTCTCTTTGACCAAGCTACAAGTAGAGGCGAAGGAAAAGAGGGGGAGCTATGAGCCCGGCGATCATTTTTATCTCACGATTACTGGAGATCCAAGTGCCAGGGTTGGTCTGGTAGCTGTAGACAAGGGTGTCTTTGTCCTCAAAAAGAACCGTCTCACACAGAGCAAAGTAAGTGATTGCCTGGGGTCAGTTAATGTTGATGGCGTCTCCTAAGTGAGATTAATTGGGGTGGTCTTTTCTGCTGATAATGATTTTGACCAGAGAATAAAATTTTCCATTTGTCCAATAGATCTGGGACATCATTGAGAAGCATGACATTGGTTGTACAGCTGGCAGTGGTAGAGACAGTATGGGGGTTTTCTATGATGCAGGTCTCCTGTTTGTGTCCGATAAAGCAGGAGAAACCTCCTCCAGAACAAGTACTATATTTTTTTGTATTCACACAGTAGATCAGAATCCATGATCAGAATTCAAATAATGTCTTGAATTGATCCTGAAACAGATTACATTCATGCAGAGAACAAGCAGCACTAATGGACTTTCTCTTTCTGTACAGCACAAAAATGTCCAGCTCTATCAAAGAGAAGAAGAAGATCTGAGAGTAAGAACCTGGACTTAGTGTTTATATACCGATACGGCCGAGCTGTGTCCTAGATCTACTAGAAATAGTAGTGTATCTAAAAGAAATCATTTTTCCCCCTTAAACGAATTCAAAATGTTACGTCATATTTTTACATTCATTACATTGAACCTAAAATAGAGTAAAATAGAATAAAAGTCCCACGAAGGGATAAACATTATATGATTTTTTTTTTCATCAAAATAAACACAATATGTCACAAAATTAGCCTGGTGTCTTCAAGGTTAAGTGGTTCCCTCTCCTGAGAAAGTGTTTTATGTCTGGTCAGGAGTTTGGGCTGACCATGTAGATCAGGGATCATTTCCAGGTGTTTTAACTTTCCATAATCATAATCGGCCAGATCTCTATGTCCTCCATGAGAGGACGAGACCTTTCATCAGCAGATTAAAAGTTGCTCTACAACATCATATCAGTTATGAACTAGATGAACTTTAAATGGACCAGATTATGACTTTGTCAAGCTGCTTTCTTTCGTCTGTGCGTTTAATAATTAATATGTATCTGTTTGTCAATGTTTCCATAGGTGACGAAGATGATGATTGGTTTGACTCCGAGGACATTGTGTCCCGTTTGCAGTTCCCTGGGAGCTGGCTGTGGGAGGACAGGGTGATGCCAGCCTGCCCAGGAGGAGGACCATGGTAAATGTACTATGTATATTATTTTTCTTAGTGTTGTGTTTAGACAATAGCTTAGACGATGTAAATTAATGTTAATATATTATTATATGAATGCACTTAATGTTAATCCCTCTTAATTAGTTTAGACGATGCTGAATCATAACCAGGCCACCGCAAATACACTACACTGTAACGGCTGCTGTTTCCCCTTTTTCAGTGATTCAACAGCTCTCTTCATTGAAAAAAAATTTTTGAAGGACTCCATCACAACCTGGCAGGTCCTAGCCATCAGTCTGTCCAGTACCCACGGTCAGTGTGATCTTCTGTTCTCATGTCTTCTCATGTCATGAGAGACATTTTGACCACATCCTTGTTTCTACTCTTAAAGCCCCTTGGCTTGCTCTCTGCAGGGTCTATTTCTTATCCTTTGTTCCAGTGTTGTTAAGCTTTTTTATTTTTTATTTCTGTAAAGCTGCTCTGAATTTCCTTTTCCTTTGGGATTGTAAGGGATCAATAAAGTATATATATCTATCTATCTGTGACATCAGTTGTGAAGAGAGCTATTCTCCTCCTTTCCCCCTGATCTTCAATGGTCAGGACCCCAAAGGACCACCACAGAGCAGCTATGATGTGGGTGGTGGGTCATTCTCAGCACTGCAGTCACACTGACATGGTGGTGGTGTGTTAGTGTGTGTTGCTGGTACGAGTGGATCAGACACAGCAGTGCTGCTGGAGTGTTTAATCACTGTGTCCACTCACTGTCCACTCTATTAGACACTCCTACCGAGTGGCTCCACCTTGTAGATGTAAAGTCAGAGACAGAAGCTCATCTGTTTCTGCACAGTTTGTGTTGGTCGTCCTCTAGTCCTTCATCAGTGCTCACAGGACGCTGCTCACAGGACGCTGTCGGCTGGACATTTAATAAGCAGGATGTTTGTTTCAGCCATTGCCCACTGTCTAGGCCACTCTGAGCTCTGTTTGCAGTGGTGTTGTGAATATAGGACAAACAGAAAATAAACAGAAATTCATATAATAATTTTGTACATGAGCACTTTGCATGTATTTCATAAAATGTGCAACTGGTACGCATTTCATAGAACATCTTAAAAAACGGTGCTATAAGACTCGTCTGAATGTTAAATGGTTGATTATACAGGGGTTGGAGAATGAAACTGAAACACCCGTCATTTTAGTGTGGGAGGTTTCGTGGCTAAATTGGAGTGGCTTGGTGACCAATCTTCATTAATGGCACATTGTTACACACAACATTATGGAGGACAAATTGTTGGTGCACGTCTTGCTGGCGCATCTGTGACCAAGACAGCAAGTCTTTGTGATGTATCAAGAGCCACGGTATCCCGGGTAACGTCAGCACCACCAAGAAGGACCAACCACATCCAACAGGATTAACTGTGGACACAAGAGGAAGCTGTCTCAAAGGGATGTTGGGGTGTTAACCCGGATGGTATCCAAAAAATGTCCTTCCCAAGACGAATTGACGCTGTATTGGCCACAGAAGGAGGCCTGAGTACACCATACTAATCAATTATTGTGGTCTAAAACCAGGTGTTTCAGTTTCATTGTCCAACCCCTGTAGAATTAAGCCTCTCTCTCTTTCTCTCGCTCTTTGTCTCTTTAGGTATCTGTGTGGCTGATCCACTCGAAATGATCGTTAGGAAGAATTTTGCTGTGGACCTGAAGTTGCCTTACGCAGCAGTTCGCAACGAGCAGTTAGAGATCAAAGCCATTCTGCACAACCTCTCCAATATGAAAGAGGTATATTTCTTAAGCTTTATTAAATGTAATAGTAAAGATACTGATACTTCTACAGCATTCTCTACAGTGTGAATGTAAGCCTGCTTCATTGATATTGCTAATTGTTGAGTAGGACAACCTCCTCAGTGCTGTCCTCTCACACTACTGACCACTTGTGGTTTAGCGCCACCACATGTCTTGGAAGGGCTGCTGAATCTGCCACAACAGGCCTGAGCTCACTCACCCACTGCTCAACTTCTCAAGTTGTCCCTCAAGACTTGTCCCTCTTCAGCCAATTAATCGTCAGCATCATTTTCTTTTTTCACTCTCACTTGACGAGAGATGCTGTCCCCTGCCTAAACTGCCCTGTGTTGTTTCCATGGTCAGACATCACCTCACCTCTGAACCAGTCCTAAAAAACAGACTTCACAAGAGTCGTCTTTGTGCACACTGACCTGTCCAAAACAGGGTTGGGACAGTCCTGGTTCAGGAACATGAACAAGAGGAGCAGAATATACTTTACATCAGCTGTAAACTCTCCCGGCCAACAGACACTATGTTGTCATGGAGTGAGGACCCCTGGCCATCAAGTAGGAAACTAGGCTTCTACCTGACCAGTAGGTATTTCAAGTTAAGGACTTACCTGCTCCCCTGCAGTATAGTTTCAGGGGCAGCACCTTGCACTGGTGGTGTGCACCAAACCTGCCTTGCATTACCTGATGGCACTCCCTGGGGCTTCAGCACTGTACATGACTTGTCCTTGAATGGCAGTATCTGTTGCATCTGATTGATCCTGACCCGGTCCAGCAGGACCACAGACAAGTGTGATTCCATAACAACACATTCTCAATGTTGTTTGGAATATTCCTCACAATATTCCTCACTTGCACTGAGGCATCATATTGTACATTGTAACTGATGTTGAGATGTTTCCACAGAAAGTGCAGGTGGAGTTCACAGAGACAAATCACGTCTGCAGCTCAGCCAGCAAAAAGGGCAAATACCGCACCACCGTTACCATTAATGCGAAGTCCTCCAGATCCGTCTCATACATCATTATTCCTATGGAGTTGGGCGAACACTCGATTGAGGTGAAGGCTGTAGCCATTAATTCAGGACATGCTGATGGAGTGAGGAAGTCATTGAAGGTGGTGGTGAGTGTCAGCTGAACATTCCAGTTTTCCAGTTCTCAAGACAGGAGCCAGGTCTGTTTTTCCGTTCTAGTGTAGCTGAATCTGTGATTCAGGAAAGCCTGAGATGTTTGTGCTCATAGACGTGATGTTGTTTCTTAAATCTTCTCACTTCAGTAACGATCATAGATATAAAAACAACAAATAGACTAAAGTGATGCAAAGTCAAGCTCAGAGTTCAGATTTGAAGACATTAACATTTCCATTGAGAAGATGACCTTAAACCACCCTGAATTGTCTCTTGGACAGTCTGAAGGTGTGTTAACTTCAGTGGAGGAGATGAATGTGGAGCTCAACCCCTCTAAAGTTGCCGGTTGGTATTTAAGTCATTTTTGCGACTCCGTCTTTCACACTATATCAGTATTTTCCTCAGAATGATTGTGAACATGCTGCAGGTCTTTCTCTGTGAGTCTGAGTTTTGTTCTTTCTGTCTTGCTGTGAAAAGGTGGAGTTCAAGTCGTGAACGTGAGGAGTGAGATACCAAATGGGCAGATACCAAATACCCCTGCTCATACCTACATCACTGTGGCAGGTAAGGGGGGGTATTTTGATTATTTGTCCCACTGTTATGATCCAGTGTAGCTATGCATTGTTAAAAAGACATAAATCCCCCAAAAATAGTAAAAAAAATTATTAGTAACCTCCTATCAAATAAAAAAAGCCCACAATCGTCACTGAAGCTCCCCTTTCACTGATCAGTAAGAGTCTATATGCAGGTTAAGCATGAATTACTCACTGATTATTCATCACGCAGTTATGTGTCATGTGTCTGTCCCGTTTGGCTCCTGTCAGTCCGTTCATGCCATCTGTTCCATCTCTGTCTCCTCTGTAACCCTGACCGTTCATCATCCAGTCCCAGGTTTGTTTAATAAAGTCCATGTATTTAAGTTCCTTTGTTTCAGTTAGTCCTTGTCAGTGTGTGTGCTCAGCGTTTCGTTTTTGTATTACGATGTTCGTGTTTGAGTAAATCTTCTAAACCCCACAAGTGTGTCCACCTCCTTTTATCTACTCTGCACAGCGTGACATTATGAGACCATGGTTAGACAGAGTAAGTCTTGTAGTTCATCACACGGGGATGAAGCCACAATGGTTCAACAGTTCAAACTGTTTACTGTTATGTGTATCATGTCTGTAGGTTACTCTGATCCTGAGTTATGAAGCTTAAAAAACAGCATGTACCTACCTGTGAAATGCAGATCTATGGTTCTAAGAGTTAAGGTCATGAGAAATAAGCTGGAGGACCGTCTCTAAACAGACTCCAGAAATGAGTGCTGGCGATATACTGTAGACTATCCAGTATCTATCCAACCCCTTATGTCTGGAAATCCATTGATCTTCTTCTTTGGTTCCTTTAGGTCAGGTGGTGAGTCAGACAGCTGAGCAGGTCATCAGTGGAAACTTCATGGGTCGTCTGATCGTAGAGCCTCACGGACAAGCAGAATTGATCATGATCTACATGACACTGCCCCTCATCACCACGTACTACCTAGACACCACCAGGCAGTGGGAGGGAGTTGGACTGGACC
Source organism: Acestrorhynchus altus (assembly GCA_034509495.1). NCBI lineage: Eukaryota > Metazoa > Chordata > Actinopteri > Characiformes > Acestrorhynchidae > Acestrorhynchus > Acestrorhynchus altus. The sequence goes on along the minus strand of CM067502.1, from coordinate 49,429,402 downwards.
GCCGTGCTGAAGCTATCAAACACATCCTGACTGGTGAGGAAACACTTTCCTAAAATTCCTTTCAGAATAGAGACGCAAGGAACTTACTCTCAACTCAGTCTCATCCTAAACCAACTTGAGATTAAAGACTCTTGAGAAAGAACAATCATTTTTCAGAGAATTTGCTGTAGACTGGGATTTCTCCACTGCTGAAAACACTGCTGCCTCTGATCCACTCGTACCAGCAACACACACTAACACACCACCACCATGTCAGTGTGACTGCCGTGCTGAGAATGACCCACCACCCACATAATAGCTGCTCTGTGGTGGTCCTGTGGGGTCCTGATCATTGACATTTAGGATGAATTATAATACAGAGTAATTATAAATAAATAATATAAATATTAAATGTAGATTAGAGTAATACAATAATTATTATCTTTTTTTCACCATTAAAATTGATCTCTCACTCTCAGGATATCAGCGACAGCTGGCTTTTCGTAAAGCAGATGGATCTTATGCTGCATGGACAAACAGACCAAGCAGCACATGGTAGAACATCACCTCTCCTGTCTGAAAGTTTCCACCACATTTCTGAGCTCACCCCTCACTTGTTGACTTCTGTTGGTTTCTTCTGTGGTGAAGGTTGACGGCGTACGTGGCTAAAGTCTTTGCCCTGGCCAGTGATTTGATTTACATTGAGGAGAACGTTCTGTGCAGTGCTCTGAAGTGGCAGGTGCTGAGGACACAGATGCCTGATGGCGTGTTTAAGGAGGACGCTCCTGTCATCCATGGGGAGATGGTGGTAAGTTTACATCAGTCTTCACTTTTGAACTTGTCTTCTTGTCTTCATGGTCTGCGTTGACCTTCAGAACTGCTGATAAGACTTCTCTGTGTGATTCCAGGGTGATGTTCGGGGGAAGGATGCAGACGCATCTCTAACAGCGTTTGTCCTGATTGCCATGCAGGAAGCAAGCCATCTTTGTGCCAAAACAGTCCTTGTAAGTCATATTTGATGTGTGATAACAGGTCTGCTTAATGACTGGGGTGCAAAGAGACTGGGCTTGACATAGTACACAGTCTCCGGACAAGCACTGTACTGTCCTGTTGTAGAACAATGTACTTCATTGTTTTACATTGTTCTACTGTTCAGAAACACCTGCACAAATATGACTTCATGGCAGAGTCATTAGAAGAAAACCTGTCCTGCATCCACGTCGCAAAATTCAGAAGTTCACAAAACAAGCCTGGTGTATTTTGCAAACAAGTCCTGTAGACTGATGAGGTTTCAATCAAACCCTTTGACCGCAATGAGCAAATGTATGTTTGGAGGAAAAAGGGTTTAGAATGTCATGACAAGAAAACCTCTCCAACTGTTAAGCATGTGGGTGGATCAAAAATGCTCTGGGGTTGTTTTGCAGCCAGTGGCACGGTGAGCATTCCACAGATAGAGGGAAAAATGTATTTAATGAAAGTTCTGGAAGCAAACAGAACAACAAATGTAAAAAAGCTGAAGTTGAAAAGGGGATGGTTCTACAAATGGATTATGATACTAAACACACCTCAAAATCCACAACAGACTGGGAGAGTTTTGGAGGAAGACTGGATGAAAATCCCTCAAACAAGAACTGAAAGACTCAAGACACAAAGACTAGCTACCAAACTTTGTTTACAAGCTGTGATAAAGGGGGCTTTCTGACTTGGCCAAAGAGGGTGCTACTAGGTACTAACCATGCAGGGGATTAATTTTATTTTATTATTTTAATGTAAAAGATGAAATGAAGAAATTGATTTGATTAAAATACAAAGGGAATGAGTTCAATTTCAACTTTACGCCTCTTGGAGATCATTTCATCTTAAACTTGCTTAACTGTTCAGCAGTATGTGCAGGACATCCTGCAGCCACATGTGTTGCCCCTCATGGCAGAACTTCAACTGACATGTTTCAGCAGGATAATGCTCCCACACACAGCAAGGTTTTCCAAAGGAATGTCTCCAACAGATCGTAACACTTCCTTGGCCTCGGTCACCAGATTTATCACCAATCAAGCATTTATAGGAGCAGCTTAGATACCTGTTTCAGGAAACTATAAGTTTAGGGGATCTGCAGGCCCAGCTGTAACATCTGTGGGAACGGGATGCCATATCGAACCTGTATCTCCATGCCCAACGGTATCTCATCTTGTGTTCAGGCCCAACAGGGTACTAGACACTGCTTTCAGTTTTCCCCGATAAACCTACAGTTACGATCACACATATAAAGTTTTGTTCTCTTCCACCAACTCCTTCTTGGGGTGGTTTATTTGTCAGCGAGTGTGCACTACTGCACCAGATGGATCCACATTTTTGCCCCTCTCTGTTTCAGCTTCCAGGGAGTATGAGGATAGCGCTTGAGTATCTGGAACGTAGAATTCCCTCTTTGACCAATCCTTATGCTGTTGCTATGACTTCTTATGCCATGGCCAACGGTGGCAAATTCAACAAAGATCTCCTGATGAGGTTTTCTTCTGGAGGTCAGTGAAATGTTGACTTGAACAAGGTTTAAAAGCCACCGCACAGTCAGTGAGCAAATTCCCATTAAAAAACCAGTAAGAATAACAGAGTTTGTGCTCTTTCACTGATGACTAGATGGTTCTCACTGGAATGCAGATGGAGGACAGTATTCTTCCCTGGAAGCCACAGGTTACGCCTTGCTGGCTTTGGTAAAAGCTCGGGATTTTGGAGCAGCAGGGAAGGCCGTGCACTGGCTCAACAGCCAGACCAGTCCCTACGGAAGTAGCGACACCACACAGGTAGGTCATTGATACTCACGACACTGATACATAGCGACCACTTTGTGAACATTCACAACCACTGTCATTAAGGTGGAGCTACAGCTCCAGAGCTGTGGTTAGAAGCCCGGAAGACGTAGTCAGAGAGCCTAAAAAATAAATGCTGTACCTTTCAAGTGGTTAAGTACTTTGAACATGCAGTTCTTAGTGTCCTTCTTAATGCATTTCTGAGTTTATGTTCTGTCTCTATAATCCAAAAGGGAAATAAATTCGACATTGCATTTTCAGATATAAATGTGAAAAATTCATACATTTAACATTTTTAAACATGTATTTGTCATAAAACTATTTTTAATAATTAAACACACACACACACACACATATATAAACACCCTTATATAAAATATATTTGGTAATATATTATAAAATACATTTTAGTGCATGAAATGTACTTTGAAGTGAAATGTCATTTCAAATGTATAAAAATACTTGTGCCTATGTGTTTCTGGGCCTATATAAAATGTAAACATACATAAAAGAGGACAACTTAATATTAGAAATATTCATAATTCACTATAAATTCTCAGTTTCTCAGTGATTTCATAGCTGTATCTGTTGTTCATTAATATTATTTATTGTTCATTAATTGTTGTTTAGGTAAAACTGTGAGATTGGTTGCCTGTACTGAACATTTTGACTTAATCTCTGTAGAACAGAAGGGAAATGAACCCTGACAACCATGGTTTCATGTTTGGAACGAGTTAAACATCTACAGTGGGCTACCCACACTAATGCAGGCTGTCTGAGAGGTGGTGCAGACTTAGTTACAGCCCCGCATTTTATTCATCATCCAGGCAACTTTCATTGTCTTCCAAGCCATGGCTGAGTACTACAAGCAGGTGAATAGACTTCAGAATGCAGACTTGGATGTGGAGGTGTCTGTGAGTGGACGAAGCAGACCCACGAGATGGGCTTTCAGAAGGGATTACTCAGCCCTCAGTCGTACAGAAAAGGTCCAGTATCATTCAGATCATTTCTACGTGTGGTATTTTAATATATATTCAAAGAAATTCTGTCTGCATATTATTATTCATATAGACCTTTATCATAAGTATTTAAGACTGAATAAATGTCCCTGCATCTGCAGGTTCAGCTCAAACAGGAGGTCAATATTACTGCAAAGGGATCTGGTGTTGGACATCTGAAAGTGAGTCTTCATATGACCTGTCGTTGTTGTTGTTGTTGTTGTTGTTGTTTGTATTTATAGCTGTGTTCCAATGCTGTCATGCAAAAACTGTGTCTGCATTTTTGCTGGTTTTGACTTTTTGCCACAGTTTCATTTTAGAAGTTAGTATTTAAATTGTCTGAGGATCCCATGATGGACGGACCATTGAAATGCCTTAAAATGACGTGGAATAAAATGTTTCTACAGGTAATAACTCTGTTCTATGCAAGACCCACCGAGAAAGACAGTGACTGCAAAACGTTTGAACTTACTGTTCGGATGGAAAAACAACATGAACGTAAGACTCGTTCCTCTTCAGGCTGTGTCATAAAACCAAGAAACAGGCGGCCCGATTCATTAAACACACTGCTGTGTCTGATCCACTCGTACCAGCAACACACACTAACACACCACCACCATGTCAGTGTGACTGCAGTGCTGAGAATGACCCACCACCCACATGATAGCTGCTCTGTGGTGGTCCTGTGGGTTATTAATAAAGGTGCTGATAAGCAGGTAACAATCTACAGAACAAATGAGGATCAGTACCAAAATAGCAACCAACAAGCAGTAGAACTACAGGGGCAAAACTGTCAGTTAGTTACAGTTAAACTTCTGAATGTAGAACTGAGTTCTAACTAATGATTAATTAGAACTCGGGAGGACAGGAATGGGGAATTGGTGGATCATGTGTAGTTGGACGTTTCAACAGAGGCAAAGGGAGAACCCAGAAGCATGACACCAACCACATGGAGTAGGAAAGCAAACACCTGAGCAACCACCTGAGACACCATATCAACCAGGGGGTGCCATAGCAACAGCTTATCAACACCTTAGCAAACAATAAGCACCATTTCATTGCATTATTCCAGGAAAATATGGCCCAAAATGTTGTGTTTTTGTGCAATGACATATGGTTATAACTACTGTGTTGCTATAGTAACGCAATCTTATGCTCATTTGTCCATTTTCAGCATCACATGTAGATGCAATAGAAACCTACAACCTCATCATCGATACCATGTGAGTGTATTATAGAACTGCATCTACAACAGTTATGTACTTTTGGCTTAGCCAGAATGAAACTCTAAATATTAAATGTTGCATGTGTATGATTGTAATATTGTATGAATAACATTTTCCACGAATCTGCACAGATTTAAGAGTCCAGACAGAGACGCCACCATGTCTGTTGTGGATATCGGCCTGCTGACAGGATTTGTGGTGGATGAACGTGATCTCACTGAAGTAAGGAAATATCTGACAGACGAGGGACCGTTTTTAATTGAGGGGAACGAAAGTGGTGCCGCGTCCCTACTTCCCTGCTTTTATTAACTACAAACTATGTGAGATATTATTTTCAAGAAATCACTGGTTCCTCCTGCAGATCTGCTCCAGGCTGTTCAGGTTGTTTGGATGTTGTTTGTGGACCACGGTTTTCAAACCGTGCCACAGATCCTCAGTTGTGTTGAGATCTGGACTTTGATTAGGCAGCTGTAGAAGATCCGCCTTTCTGTTCTTCAGACGCTCCGGTGTTGTTTGAACGTGTGTTTGAGATCACTGTCCTGCTGGAAGGTGACGTTTCCCTCAGGGTTAGCTTGACTGCAGCCGATTGTTTTTGCAGCGTCTCATTGTGTTTTTCACCCTCCATCCAACTGTTCTTCAGTGTGTACAATATGCCCCATCCTCACTGAGGAAAAGCACCACCTCGCATGATGCTCCCACCACCATGCTTCACTGTTGGAATGAGGTTTCTTGAGGAAATTCCTCACAGAAGATCCAGAGTTCACTGTGATATCCAGACTCTTGGATGTTTACCTGGATGTAAGCTTTGTTTTTGGTTCGTGATGGTACTGAATAAACGAGCTTGTTATTCTGAAAACGTGATGACGACTGGAATAATCGGGGATGTTTTGGATACAGAAATACAGATTCTTTATTCAAGCGTTCATGTCCAAGCTTTGTCTCTTGCTGAAGCAGTAAAACCTTTTAATTATGTCTGTCTCTGATCACTATTATTATATATTAAACAATGTAATTACAGTGACATGAAGTTTATTCTACTCTTCTCACTTTTTTCACAACAGCTGACGACTGCGGTTGACAGAAAAGTTCAGAAGTTTGAGTTGAACAAGCAACTTTCACAACGAGCCTCCCTCATCCTTTATTTAGACAAGGTATGTATGAAAACTCTTATAAATAAAATTCCCTTCTTATAATAAAATTCCCTTCTTATAATAAAATTCCCTTCTTAATATCTGAGTCAGTGATGTCATCAGCCCCGCCCCCTCTCTCTGATCAGTCAGAGCCTGTATGCAGGTGGAGCATCAGCCCCGCCCCCTCTCTCTGATCAGTCAGAGTCTGTATGCAGGTGGAGCATCAGCCCCGCCCCCTCTCTGATCAGTCAGAGTCTGTATGCAGGTTGAGCATCAGCCCCGCCCCCTCTCTCTGATCAGTCAGAGCCTGTATGCAGGTTGAGCATATATATATATATATATACTATTATACCTGTAGGTTTCTCCCTGTGTCCAATGACCAATGCCTGGGCTGTGGAGCCCTGACACTGATGGTGTTTATATTGTATACTGGTTAAATTGGGACAACTGGGAATCTTGGACCAAATAATTAAGTGTCACACAAGCTTACGCATTAAAATGCTCACAAAATCACACCCAGAATGTTCTCAGAAATGGTGATGCTTTAAATTCTATCATAGTTCTATCTTTCTTCATCGTGTTCCTGGTTCTCACCAGATCTCGCGTACGGAGAGAAACAGGATTGCTTTCAGAGTGCACAAGATCACTGAGGTGGCCATGCTTCAACCTGCTGCTGTCACTGTGTACGAGTACTACTCTCTAGGTACCTTAATGGAACACACACACACACACACACACACACACACACACACACACACACATTTATATTTATATATATATATTACATTTTATATATATGTTTTCACAGGGGAGCGCTGTGTGAAATTCTACCACCCAGTGAAGAAAAATGGAACCCTGAACAGACTGTGTCTCCGTCAGGAAGGCCTGTGTCAGTGTGCTGAAGGTACGTGCCTTTACTAACCAATTCCCAACATCAGTTATCGGCAAGCAAACCCACACAAGCCTAGCGGATTGATATCCCAGTAGAGATAGTCCAGTACTTGAGAGTGGTCTGCAGCATTGCAGTCAGAGTAAGCAAGAAAGAGTCAAGGTTCAGTTAGTCAGTCAGTGACTCAATCAACCAATGACTTCATCAATCAATAATTAAACTGGTGACTTTAGTCGAGAGAGATGGAGACTATCATTGCATAACACAATAAGACATTTATACAATCACATATATTTCTGCTGTGTTTATTATTACATATGTTTGAAATCAGCAATCACGTGTACTTTTATCTAAAGTCTAAACTCTGAATATCTTCTGACGCAGAAAACTGCAGCATCCAAAAGAAATATAAAATCAATGAAGTAGATCGGGAGAATAAGGCTTGTGAAGGTGGCATGGAGTACGGTAAACACTCGCAACTGTGCTGAATAGTGAATTGTGTTGCAATAATATTATATTTATATATGAATAAAGACTCAGCTGATGATCTGTGTGTTTAACAGTTTACAAAGTCAAACACCTGAGTTCTGAAATGAGCCCTTTCTCAGACGTCTATACCATGAGGGTTGAAAACGTCCTGGTAAAAGGTATGACTTCACTGGTTCCACTGGTTTAATCAGTTAATCTTCATCAATAGTTATATGTGGTCAGCTTTGATCCTGTGAGACTGGAGACCCCGGAGTTGGAGCATATTCATCGCTGAGCTACGCTGAGTTTACAGGACATTTTTCACAGACGTACTCAATTGTACTCAATTGTTAGTCATCAATGTTCCAAAACTATATGATCTACCTGGATTGAAACAACACACACTCTCTGATAATGCATGCAAACAAGAGTCCCAACCCATGTCTTAATAAATATTGAGCCCTACATGCACTGGGCAACATATCATGCCCACAACTGCCTCAATTGTGACAGTCAATTCACTTGTTTTTACTCATTTACTATTTTTGTTGGGTGTTTTGCTAAAAAAACACTTAACATCTCAGAAATCCTTTTGGCAATTGATCATCCACAATGAGTCGTTTGTAATAATGACAAGTACATTAATATATTTTTTCCTTTTTAACTCAATATCTGGGTCAGTGATGTCATTAGCCCCGCCCCCTCTCTCTGATCAGTCAGAGTCTGTATGAATCCATACATAATAGATATAAAATCAAACCTTATTCTGCCACAGAGAAGATAGCATTGTTACTCATAACAATCAAAAAATGTTCATGTGTTCTTCACTTACCAGGAAAACTTGAATTTCGGTCTTTGCTCAACAGGCTAAAAATGTGCTAAAGTCTAGCTAGTATAACCCTTTTCAGTACTACATAGAACCCTCATTGCTTACCATACTCAGTCGAGTGTGTCCACTCTAATATGTGAACCTTGTCTTGTAGGAGCTGATACAGATGTGGAAGGACAAGAGAGAACCTTCCTGGGTCATTCTAACTGCAGAGAGTCTTTTGGGTTTGTGGAGGGCAAGTCGTACCTCATCATGGGCCGAAGCTCTGACCTACCAAAGATAAATGGAAGGTATCATTTGTGTCTGTTTTTGCTGGGATTTGCTTGGTGTATTTTTGATCCCATGACAGTCTAGACCTAATAACCCTATATCATCTTTGAAATACAGTGGTGGCATCATCATGTTTAGGGTTTTTTGCTGCTTCTGTCTGTTAGCTAAATGTCAAGAGAGTGTGGGTCATGCAGCAAGACAATGGTCCTAAGCACACAAGTTTTTTTCGGCCCAGTAATGGCTACAGAAGAATTCAAGTTTTGAAATGACCCAGTCAAAGTCCTGACCTTCCTCCAATGGAAATATTGTGGAAGGACCTGACATAAGCAGCTCATGGGAGGAAACCCACCAACATGAAATCTCTTGACTATAGTGATTTCTACTTCAGTACATGTTCGGATAAACCTCATAACCAAAAGTTGTCCATATGGTGCAACCCAGTGAAAATAAAACACCCCTTAAATGGCTGTAACGTCGGAAGGACCTCATACCTATATGAGATATCTTCATTTTGGAGGTTTCATTGGGATGGAAGATAGAAAATGACTAATGCATGTTAACAAAGGTGTAATGTGTCTTTCTGGTGTGTGCTGTTGATGGGATGTGTGTGTGGGTTCTCATTGTTCTATCTTTTGTCAGGCTGCAGTACATCTTGGGCGAGCAGACGTGGATCGAGTACTGGCCCACAAGTGAGGAAGCTCAAACTCCAGAATTTAAAGATAGATATATAGGTCTCATGAGCTTCAGAGAGACTCTGATTAATTTTGGCTGCACCGTATAAACACAGGTCTCACTAAAGACAGTGACCTTTACAGTTACCATGACTGCAAGGGTATGATTTCATTCAGAGTGGTAAAAGATTCGGGGATGTCTTACCTGAAGCCAATCTTGAACAAAAACAATAAATGAACTTTTCCAAAGAAATGACTCAATTAAGTTTGTGTTAAATTGAATATAATACACTTTACTCCATTATTGTCAACTTCTTCTTCTTCTTTCGGCTGCTCCCTTTAGGGGTTGCCACAGCGAATCATCTGCCTGATCCACATTATGGTTTTTATGCCGGATGCCCTTCCTGACGCAACCCTCACCGTTTATCAGCTCAGCAGTATTTTTTGCTAAAAAGAGGGTGTTGCACATTCTCTGCTGGTGTGGTAGAATGATCACAGTGATTTTTCTGAACATTCCACAATTCATTACAATGGAGGAAACTCAACCTACCGCAACTACATTAAGAAATGGTTCTTACCTTGGCTTGTATGAAAAATAATCTATTCTAAATAATAAGACTGTATAGGTAAGCTTGTCTGACAGGTTATGTATCAGTAAGCAACTATTTTCATAAAGGGAAACTGAATTATAAAAATTGAAAAGATTAATTAAAAGAACTGTTTTAATTTCTTTTTGGTGAATAAATGGAGAATGGTGAACCATATTCCTAAGGAAACAATTAACTCCTCTTAGAACATTTAGAGTTTTGCTCTCACAAGGTTCTTGAAGTGAACTCCTGCAGTGAACTGCCAGCACTAGAGTCTGACTCAGAATAAAAGCCCTGAGAAGGGATAATATTGATAAATAAATAAAAAAGAATAGTTTTATATAGTTTTTAGAATAGGATTTATTCCAGAGTTCTAAATGTAAAGGCATCAGCTACTAATGTGATTGACTACACCACTCTCAATTTTTGGAGGTGAAAAAGAAAGGATTAAGAAATCTGCCACAGGTTCCCTCTCATTCCTGGGTTCCCATTCAAAGAGTCGACACTTGTACCTTACAGAAAGGTGCCAGCAGGGACTGGGGTATTTTCAACATCTCCAAGGTTTTTTCTCCCCCACCCCTGTTTGAATGCAACAAACCCCCTCGTTGTGGAGTGAAACAAGTGCAGAAGGACCCCAGGCTTTTCGCCAAATGAAACAGATACATCATCTACACACACCTCTTGGACAATGCTATGGCCAGAACAATTCCACATTTTAAATAAACCATCCTATACAATATTATAATACACTATAGTATACTATGCTACTTAAACTACACTGATCAACCATAACATTATGACCACCTCCTTGCTTCTACTCTCACTGTCCATCCTATCAGCCCCTCTGATCATACAGGAGCACTTTGTGGTTCTATAGTTCCAGACTGTAGTTCATCTGTTTCTCTGCAGACTTTATTCTCCTCCTTTCACCACCACCATGTCAGTGTGACTGCAGTGCTGAGAATGACCCACCACCCACATCATAGCTGCTCTGTGGTGGTCCTGTGGGGTCCTGATCACTGAAGATCAGGGTGAAAGGAGGAGAATAAAGTCGGCAGAGAAACAGATGAGCTCAGGTAGAATCTACAGTAGATCTGTTGTGTTGGAGTTTTGTAATAAGTGTGTTCTTCTCTCTCCTTTCTTTCTGTAACAGAAATGAAGCAGTGTTTCTATGTAAACACAGACACACAGACAGACAGACAGACACACACACAAACACACACACACACACACACACACACACACACACACACACACACACACACACACATAATCAATGTCACTCTAAGAGTTCCACATATCCATGTGATATTCTCTCTGGACTCCAGTGGGGTCAGAGAGCAGCTGAAAGTTAAACAGAGAACTTAAAGTCAAATAGTGTGATTTGCAGGAAACTCTTTGACCGTTTACCATAAACTCCATTAATGATTGGTCTGATGTGGCGATGGACCAACAGAACTGGTGTTATTGAGAATAATAAACCTAAAAATTAAACATTAGCACCTAAAACATATTCAAATGTACTATTAAGGGTGATGATGAGAATAAATAAAATTGTACATATGTTTTTATATTATTCTCAGGTACTCTAAATGGGTCACGTTTCTACACTTGTTCAACATTTTGATGATTTAAAGCAGGGGTGTCGAACCGGTTCTGAACCAGGCTGATGTGGCTGCAAGTTTTCATTCTAATCAACCAGAAGCAACACTGATTCCAATCATCTAATCAATCAGTTCGTCTTCAAACAGCTGATCACATCAGCTTTCATTTGGCACAACGGCCTGTTTCTGATGCCTTTACTGGCATCACAAGGGAGGATTCTTCACCTTTCCTTTGCAAAAGTTCCTGTCATTCCACTACATAAGGGAGGCGAGACATCAGACTTTAACAAGTCCAGATGTAGGTCCAATTCTGTCAACCCAAATTTGAGTTAATGGTATAGGACAGGAGTGCGTCCAGTCCCTCCATTGACACAAATCAGACTAACCAAAGATTTACCACCGTTGTGTGGAATGCAGTTGCCGTAGTCTGCTGTAGACTTCTGCTGCTGTAGTCTTTCACATCACTTATTCAAGAGATACAAGAGCATTTCAAGTCTGTCTGTCACCCATTTTAGAGCAAAAATGCAATGAGAGAGGTTTGTTCTCATGCACCTGACTTTGCGCACTGCTGCATTCTGTTGCATGCTGTAGAAGATATGTTCCAAAGACTGAACAGTTCCATGCAGGAATGTATAGAGTTGCTTCAAAGCCGCATTCCAGCTCCGGTGTGAGAACATTTCTGAATGAGTGAGGAGAGCATTGTAATTGCATTGTAATGCATTGTAATGTTTTAATGATTTAAAGCTCATTGCTCTTTAAAAGTGTGTAAGGGGGCATTGCCTGGCCTGGGCATGTGGGGATATAGCCAAAATATTTGTTAATGAGAGAGAGAGAGATCTATGATTGGGGGAAAAGGGGGGAAGTGCTTGCACCCTTTGCTCTAGGGTGCATTGAACCAATCCACGTGGTGTGTGTGTGTGTGTGTGTGTGTGTGTGTGTGTGTGTGTGTGTGTGTGTGTGTCTGTGTGTCTGTGTGTGTGTGTGTGTGTGTGTGTGTGTGTGTGTGTGTGTGTGTCTGTGTGTGTGTGTGTGTGTGTGTGAGTATATGAAGTGGAGGTGTAGATCAGTCACACTTGTTCAGACACAGGCAGGACCAGACTGGCAGGATGCAGGTGGATCTGCTGTGGATCACCGCTGCTCTTCTGTCCT
>CM067502.1:49359301-49414301 GCA_034509495.1 Acestrorhynchus altus | reverse complement strand
TCTTGCTCCTTTTTCTTTTCACCAACTATTACCAGCCACCCTTTTGGGACAAACAGTGAGGCTTCAGGTAGGGTTTTATAGTCTGTTACACAGCTGTGGCTGGTTGGTACTGATCACAGCCAGATCACATCCCTGCTGGGGACTGGTGGTACAGCACCACCCATCACACTGAAGGGGTGGCAGGAGAGCCCGAGGCCAGCCTCTAAAGGGGTGGCAGATTGGCATTCATATGCTCCACCATCCAAAATTATGGGATCTAAAAACTATTACACAAAATATATGATAGAAAATACATGAAAGGTTATTCGCTGCTATAAATACATGTGAATATCTTAATATTGAATAAGCTTCAATATTGTTTTTTAAAGATTATGCTTGGATGTGTGTGTTGATCTCGTGATGATGAGGTAAACGACCTGTGTTTGATCTTGTGTTTTGGCAGCAATGGAATCTGGAAAATAGTAGCGAGCTTTGAGAACAGTCCTGACCAGAATTTCACAGCAGAGTTTGAAGTCAAAGAGTACGGTAAGAGTTATTACCGGTAAAATAAAACTTTATCAACAAAGAGTACGGATGAATCAGACACAGCAGTGCTGCTGGAGGGTTTAAACACTGTGTCCACTCACTGTCCTACCGAGTGTCTCCACCTTGTAGATGTAAAGTCAGAGACAGAAGCTCATCATACTCTAGTCCTTCATCAGTGCTCACAGGACGCTGCTCACAGGACGCTGTCGGCTGGACATTTCTGGTTGGTGGACTGTTCTCGGTCCTGCAGTGACACTGAGGGGATTAAACTCTCCAGCAGCACTGCTGTGTCTGATCCACTCGTACCAGCACAATGAGTGAGACAGTGAGTGGACAGTGAGAGGAGAAACCAGGCTGATTGGTGTATGTTAATAGTGTATTACATATGACTTGGATTTAATGAAATTTCTACCCCCAATTTCCAGTGCTGCCCAGTTTTGAAATAAACCTGACACCAGCGAAACCCTTTTTCTACATAGGCGACAACAATTTCACTGTTGACATCATGGCCAGGTACAAACTAAATCACACACCCAAATCTTTCACTGCTACTGTAATAGTTTAAATTCTGAAGGAGCTTCATTGCATGTTTACTGCTCTGTCCACTTGAACATGATCAACCTGCATACAGACTCTGACTGATCAGAGAGAGGGGGCGGGGCTGATGATCAACCTGCACACAGACTCTGACTGATCAGAGAGAGGGGGCGGGGCTGATGATCAACCTGCATACAGACTCTGACTGATCAGAGAGAGGGGGCGGGGCTGATGCTCAACCTGCACACAGACTCTGACTGATCAGAGAGGGTGTGGGACTTATGACATCACTGAGCCAGATATTGGGTTATGTATGAGAAGGGAGGGGCTGTTTGCTCTCTTTCTTGGCTCACACACTGTTCAAATTTCAGAATAAAAGTCCTGAGAAGGGATAATACTGATACATACATAAATACCAAAAATAATAAAGGACATCCAGGTTGATTTGAATTTTATTTGGACCACCGACAAGATGTTGATATTATAAATACCCTTGTCAATCTAATCATTACAGTTTAACTCATCACAATTAAAATACAAAACATATAAAAAATAAAAGCAGTGCTTTAGTTTTTATTTATTTGGCCCCTGATTTGATATTGTTGTTATTATTTTTATTTTTAAAAAATGGGACTTTTTGCTTTTTGTTGTTTGGTTGTTGGTTTTGACACTTCTTTTTGGCTTTGAATTATGTTCAGATCTGTTGTTTTCTTTACAGCCCTTTTAATATCTAACGTCTGTCATTCACTCTGTCCTTTGAAATAAGCATATCTTACCATTTTGAACATCTTTCAAATCAAATTTATGCAAAAATAGATCAAAATGTAAAGGGTTTTCCTGTGGCACTGCTATGCAACCATTTCCACCCCCTTCATACCATTTGTTAATAGTAGACAGTTTGGCCGTCAGATCTGCATATAATACAACCGTGTACTCAAAAGATTAGGAACAGCTGCAGGGGATGAAGTAAATAATGCTTTGACTAAATCATGTTACTGGTGTGTTTGATGATTTTCATTTTTCCACTATTTATTATTTAGGTACTTGTTTGGTCAGGAGGTGGAAGGCACTGCTTTTGTAGTGTTCGGCGTGTTCATCAACAACATAAAGACAAGCATTCGGGGTTCCTTCAGCAGAATACTCGTAAGCCATTCTTAACTCTTAGAACCCGAGATCGGCACTTTGCAGGCAGTTACATGCTGTTTTTGTAGGCTCTATATCTCAGGATCAGAGTCACCTACAGACATGATACACACACCATAACACACTACAAGACATACACACACAGCAGTGCTCACCAGAGAACACAATGTGATTGTGTATTCAGCTCAGACAACAGCTCAAACTTCCAACTGAATTAGATCCTAAAGGAGTATCCAGTGCATGTTTACTGCTCTGTTTTAGGGATTATAAGCAAAAAAAACAATGAATGAATTAATGATTAAAATAATGATGTTTACCGTCATGCACACATGCGGTAAAACTACAGTCATGCTTTTGGTTTGAACTCTGTAGATTGAAGAAGGAAAAGGCAAAGCAGTGCTCACCAGAGAACAGATTCTTGAAACCTTCCGGCATATTGATGAGCTTGTTGGGAAAACCATGTACGTCTTCGTCAGTGTGCTTACGGAGAGCGGTACGTAGAACACACCCCATCAACCACTCTTCACTGTCAGTGGTCACAGCTTTATCTTTCCCCCCGGATGTGGGCAGGACAGAGGGTTAGGGACAGTATGTCCAGCTGCACTGGGGTATTTGTACTGTGCTGTGCAAACATCTGAGCACATCTGCTCATAATGACTGTGTACAGTTGAGCAAGTTGAAGATGAAATGATCTCCAAACACCATAAAGTTAAAGATCAATCTCACTTTTCAACATTTTAAGCAACACCAGTGTATCATTTTGGTTTTGTACAATTTTAGAGTGTAAAAAGGAACCTGCAGAAGTATGGGAACCCTAGGAGGTTTGAGCTCCGATAACTTAGACCTTAATTAGCCTGATGGGGTTATTTATGATTTGTTCATAGTCATTGTTAGGAAAGGTGGGGTGATCAAAATTTCAAAGCTTTATAAAAACCCACACTCCTTTCACCTTGTCCCATAAATCAGCAGCCATGGGTTCTTCTAAGCAGCTGCTTAGCACTCTGAAAATGAAAATGGTTGCAGCCCAAAATGCAGGAGATTTCCTGCCCCTCCTCCCCCATTTCCAGGTTTCCTCATTTTGAAAGGTAATTAGGAAATAGTAGTTACCAGGAACAGGACTGGAAGACCAAGAGTAAATTCAGAGTGAGTCTCCTATCACTCCCATCACAGATTTTATGATGAATGAAAGTACATCAAACTGTAAAAATATCACAGACAGTGAGCTTGGGGTTCTAAAGGTTCACAAAGCAGATGCACCACCGCTCATAATTAAGGAGGCATGTTCAAGTAGGAAAATCACAAAACTGAAGAATCCTCATTAATAGCATTTTAATTTGCACTTTCCAAATAAAGAAAGCACCGAGTGAGTTTAAAGGCCAAGCCAGAGGGTATTGTTTTCAAACGTACAGCTTTTAAATGATTTCAATCCCATTAACAGGAGAATATCTTATAACCTCTAATGAACCTGTTCATGTTTCAGGAAGTGAGATGGTGGAAGCGGAGAGAAGGGGTATTCATATAGTCAGAGCACCCTACACCATTCACTTTACAAGAACCCCCAAATACTTCAAGCCTGGAATGCCATTTGACTTCATGGTACAGAAACATCTTTCATGTGTTTGTGTAATAATAATAGACGACAGTGAGATCTCAAAGATTTATCGTATCGACAAAGAAAACCAATTAAAACAATGAAAGTAATTAACGATATATATTTATCTATATCAGGAGATGATAAATAATCGAGACTAAAATGTCACCAATCAATGGAAATGCATTTGTATGAAAAAAGCAGGGGCAGTCCTGGGCTTCCGGGGTTTTAACCCCCCAGTGTCCCATACTGCAGAACAAAGCCCCTCGCCGGTTGAGGCCCTTTCAGAATCGCAGGGGTGTGTTAAGGCTGGGACTCCTGTGGAGAACTGAGATGAAATGTAGATGTTATGCTGATGATAAAAAATAATGTGTAAATATATTTGAGTCCTTCATTGGATCACTCTCTGATGTCTAACAGGTTTACGTAACGAACCCTGACGGAACACCTGCGGAAAACGTTGATTTAATAGCGACCCCAGATGATGTGCAGGGGAGGACTCAGAAGAACGGGATTGCCAAGCTCATCATCAACACCAAGACGGGGTCCTCCCGTCAAGATATCACTGTGAGCCTCATCCTATAAAATGTCTTGATTCTCTGTAAAGCTCACCATCCTGACTATAGACATACATACTTATACGCCACATTGGCAGCTGGATCGTGCGTCGATGGTGCTGCCATATTGGTCCATAAATGAAACTGCTCATGATCTATAGGGGCTCTGAGTGGTTCAGCAGTCTAATGCTGATGGCAAAGAAGCATGACCAAGGATTCAAACTTACAATCCTCGAGCCATAGTGTCAGCACCGTAGTCCACTGGGCCCCTCGGAGCCCCATCATCAAAAATGAGAAGACCAATCATGTCATGGGGTTTTCTTCTTGCCTCAGGTTGTCTTACATGATGTATTACAATATAACGAACATGAAAGTATATAAAGTGAAGGTTGGTGTGTTTTTTCCAAAGGTGCGTACAGATGGAACTGGGATTCCAGCGGAAAACAGGATGACAGCACAGGCCTACTCACCTACAGCTGGCTCCCAAAACTACCTGCACATTGATGTAACATCTGGAGCTTTGAAAGTCGGAGATCTAGTCCCTGTAAAGCTGCATTTAGGCACCAGTTCTAATGTGGGGAACCAAGACTTTACTTTCCTGGTGTGTAATATAAACAGACAATACACATATTTTACATACTACATTACATACATTACACTTTCTTCCACACGGGGAAAAGTAATACATTCAATATGAAATTCATAAACCAGATCGGATTACATATTATGTTGATTTATGAATTAAAAAAAATAAACACCATCTCTACAGCTTATATTACCAATAAATTAATTGCTTTAGATGTCAGTTATGGGGAACTGTGGAGATCAAGCAGAGTGGATCAGACGCAGCAGTGCTGCTGGGGTGTTTAAACGCCTCAGTGTCACTGCTAGACTGAGAACAGTCCACCAATCAGAAACGTCCAGCCGACAGCGTCCTGTGAGCACCCGATGAAGGACTAGAGGACGACCAACACAAACTGTGCAGAAACAGATGAGCTTCTGTCTCTGACTTTACATCTACAAGATGGAGCCACTCGGTAGGAGTGTCTGATAGAGTGGACAGTAACTGGACACAGTGTTTAAACACTCCAGCAGCACTGCTGTGTCTGATCCACTCGTACCAGCGCAACACACACTAACACACCACCACCATGTCAGTGTGACCGCAGTGCTGAGAATGACCCACCACCCACATCATAGCTGCACTGTGGTGGTCCTGTGGGGTCCTGATCACTGAAGATCAGGGTGAAAGGAGGAGAATAAAGTTTGCAGAGAAACAGATGAACTACAGTCTGGAATTATAGAAGCACAAAGAGCTGCTGTAGTTAATGTTATGGTTGATAAAGGTGTAGCAAGTGCGCATTTACAAAAATGACGTTTTGTGCCCGTTGTTTATTTCTTTTGTTTAAAAAATGGTTTCCCAAACTTTCCCACAGACCTGAACTACACTAGTACAATTTTGTGTTTGTTTGTTTGATGTTAGCAGAGATTACATCACATCATCTTTCTATTTTAACCAGATCCTCAGCAAGGGACGGATTATTAAAGCTTCAAGATTCAAGAGGTTGGAAAATGAAGTGATGGCAATTTCAATACCGGTCACTAAAGACATGCTTCCCTCTTTCCGTATGGTGGCATATTACCACTTGGGAGCCTCGGAGGTGGTAGCTGACTCGGTCTGGTTGGATGTGGAGGACACATGCATGGGATCAGTAGGTCAACTGAAGCATACATACAGCAACACAAACGAAAACAAACACTGGCCTTTATGCTTCAGGGAAATGTAGATCCAGTCCGAATCCACCTCACCTGCTCCAACTAATTACTGTCTTCAGGAGTTCCTGACTGTCTGAATGGGGTGTGTTAGACTTGGGTTGGGGCTGAAACCTTCATACCTGATCTTATAGTGGAAAGTTCTGCATCATAGAAAGCCCCCATACGCTGGACAGGTAGCGTCATACTTCTCACAGACAGTAAACATGCACTAGAATCTCCTGTAGTATTTAAACTGGAATTGAATTCAGCTGGAATCGAGTGGATTCTCGCAGTTTTCTGAGCAATGGTTCGATGGGGTAAATCTTGTCTGTTATGATGTATCATATCTGTAGGTTACTGATCTGAGTTATGAAGCCTAGAAAATGCCTGCAAGTGTGGATCTCAGGTTGTAGGAGTTGAAGATCAGATCAGTCTGTATGTAGGAAAGTGGTCAGAATGAGACATGGCTTCCGGCTGTGCTTTCAGAGTGTGGTTTTGATTGTATTTACGGTAATGTTGTGCATTGTTGAGTTAATTTCATGTGTGCAAGGGCTCGTTCTGAATCTATTTGAAACAGATCCTTTGCTTCTCTGCCTTACCTATGCTTGCAGCTCGACGTTCAGGTACAAGAAGAAGACCCACCATACAGGCCTCAACAACAAGTTCAGCTGAGGATCACTGGTGATCCCAGGGCAACAATTGGCCTGGTGGCTGTGGATAAGGGTGTCTATGTCCTCAACAACCGGAACAGACTCAGACAGAAAAAGGTCAGTTATGTGAAAAAGTTAGGATATTCCATAAACACATCGAACTAACCCTCCATTCCTACATTCTCCTCCCTCTGATACAATGAAGATCTCATAGTGGTTTCTATGATGGAGAGATCTCCAGACCCTGCTGCAGCAGGGCAGCCCCGAACCATCTCACTCCCACCACCATGTTTCACAGCTGGTATGAGCTTCTTCTGCTCAAATGCCAGGTTTGGTTTGCACCAAACATGTCTTCTGTTACTGTTCCCAGATTATTCAACTTTGGATTCATCTGTCCAAAGCACATCATTCCAGATGTCCTGCTCTTTGTCTAGATGCTCTCAGGAGAACTGGCTGAAGCCCCTCCTCCTTCCAGTCTACCATCCTATAACTCCCCATCTCCACCACTCTCCTCTCTTTAATTTGATATGTTCTCTAAGTCGTAGCTCCACTTACACCTCCCTCTTACAGACTCCTCCCACATCATATTGATGAGAGACGCCATATGTCACTGTCACACTGTTATGTGAATGACCACACCCCCTTTAGTGTGAAAATAAAACCAATCATACTGCTGTCGCCAAGTTGGAAATAGTAGTGTCACTGAGCCTTAAACCTACTTTTGCTCGTCCAACAATGAAACAAAGCCTAGTTCACTATTTTCATTTCCTCCCCGAAGAGTAAAGGACAGTAAAAAGAGAGATCTGTGGTTTCAGGCCATCTGCAGAGAGGAGGAACGTGGTAAACTGCAGAGGTGGGTTCAAATCCACCCTGAGATTTTGTTGCAAATGCATGGGTGGCATCAGAGCCACGCTGGACTGAAAGAGCAGAACATGGAAAACAATGTGAAGTCAAGGAAATCCTGCTTTCGTCCCCTTTGACGGAGGCATGCTGAAAGGACACTCAGCCATTATTCCTTCTTTTTTTTTCTATAAAACACTGCCGATGATTGACCGGCAGTGAAAGTAGCTATAATAGCTATAAATCAGCAGGGTGTGTTTTGTATTTAATGCAACTAAATTGTGAAAGGCTTGGAAATTTGTATTTACCATCAGTCAAATTAGAGTGTTTTCACAAAACCCAAAACAAAAGGGGCGGGGCACTACACAAAGGCAAGTACCCAGATGTATTGCTCTCATCTATTCTGACTAAATGGTTCACCGCTTTCTCCCAATTGGCCGTCTATTCCAATGGGGATTCCCAGTGATAGTATAAAAGTAGTGTAAGTATGTTTGTATCTAGAAGGTTCAGTATCTGGTAGGTCAGTATTCTGTCATAATCAACACCATGATCACCACAGTGGTGCTTTCTTGTCTCCCGATGACAGATCTGGGACACCATTGAGAAGCATGACATTGCCTGTACAGCGGGCAGTGGTAAAGACAGTATGGGGGTTTTCTATGACGCAGGACTCATGTTCGCAACTCCTTCAGGAGGCACCAGTACAAGATCAGGTATGAAAAAGGGGACAGAGGTGCTATTTTGTGTCTTCTAGTTTTGTCATTTTTATTTTTAGTGCCACTGATGAATAACACTGTGCGGCAGTGTGTGTAATTAACTGTGTGCTGGAGGAAAAATGAACAGGAATTAGAATCAGAAGGGTAAAATTCCCTCCGGTTAATTTATTCACAGGACTTTTATTTTGGAGTAGCAGCCAGGAATCATGAGCTCATTCACTTTCTTATCTGAAAATGAAATGAATGCTGTTTTAAGCGTTAAGAGTTAACGCACACTAATAAAAATAAACCTCATCTTTGTTCTTTTGTCTTGTTTGTCCACTGGTGAAGAATATTCTTGCCCATCTGAACCAAAAAGAAAACGACGTGATGTCACCAAAGCACAACTTCGAGCAACATTGGGTCAGTATAACCAGGAATTGTGGGATACAACGTATATATAATGTGTTCCAAACAGCTACAGCACTGTACAGATGAGTGTTTTTCCTGTCCTAACCTAGACAATGTAACATTTGAACCCACCTTGCATGACCACTAACAAAGGTCTTAGTCAGACTTCAGACACTGAACCCAACTTGCATGACCACTGATGCCCAATAGAGGTCCCGGTCAGATGTTCAGAGAGTGAACTCACCTTAAATGGCCACTGATGCTCAATAGAGGTCCCGGTCAGATGTTCAGATAGTGAACCCACCTTAAATGGCCACTGAAGTCCAACAGAGGTCCCGGTCAGACATTCAGAGAGTGAACTCACCTTAAATGACCACTGATGTCCAATAGAGGTCCCGGTCAGATGTTCAGATAGTGAACTCACCTTGCATGACCACTGATGTCCAATAGAGGTCCCGATCAGACATTCAGAGAGAGATTTCCTATTTTCTTGTCTCTTCTCTTCACCTGGTTCCTAACCTATGGGTCCAGTGAGTGGTTACAGTGAGGACTTGAAGCAGTGCTGCCTGGATGGAATGGTGGAGAATCTTCTGGACTACACCTGTGAGCGCAGGGCTGAGTATATTGAAGATGGAAAGGAATGCCGGGATGCTTTCCTTAAATGCTGTAAGAACCTGGATGAGGTCAAACATGAGCTGGTTGAGGAGGAGCTGCTCTTTGCTAGAAGTAAGTAAGAAATCATGACGTCATTACACTGAAGTTGTGACTGAAGACAACAGTTTAACAGAATTTGACCACTTTTAACTCTTAGAAGTTGAGATTTGCAGTCATTTGTAGGCCAATTTATATGCTTCATAACTCAGGATCATAGTATAATCAGCATGAGTAAAGGTTTGACCACAGCCTGGTCAAATCCATACACATAGGCTAGGATCTCCTGAAAACATCTGACATGTCTCCTATAAATATGGTTTTATTTTTAGGCAAATAAAAGTACATCAGGCTATGAAAAGATCTCACACAGGTGTCCTGAGGTTAAATAGAATTTTCACTTAGAAATTACTTGAAGCTCTCAGATTTGGAGTTATATACTGCAGTGACGACGGTTATTTGTACAATGTAAAGTTGGTGTGTTCGTTTGTTCATTTTGAATTTCTAAGAATGTCTTTTTTCATCTTTCCCTCTTTTAAGGTGGGGAGGCTGAGGAGGATGACTTCATGTTTGATGAAATTATATCACGTTCAAACTTTCCTGAGAGCTGGCTGTGGGACGATGTGGAGTGTACAGGTGATCAGAAATGGTGAGTAAAGGAATTTTAGAAGATGAATGAAATCTCAGCAGATTGATGAAAATAACAAAATACAACAACAGAATTCATTTAAAGGTTCTAGTTCTAGTTCATCTAAAACCATTGGGTGTGGAAATATCTAACATGGTATCTGTGCCTCAGCAGAAACATGCTGTGGGCTTTTTAACTAAACCTGTTTTCAGTGGTTCAGGATAAACATTGTTCATTTACATGACGTTTGTTGTCTTTAAACAGTAACAAAGTAGTGAATTTAAGATTTCCAGACTCCATCACCACCTGGGTGATCACGGCAATCAGCATGTCTTCTGAGGACGGTGAGTGTGTGGGGTGTTTTTATTTCAACAAACGGAGCTCCAAATGCAACTGCTGTCATTCATGTGTTTAAAAACGAATGAAACACCAACAGACAACCCAAAACACAATGATCCAAACACAACACCCAAAACACAACTGTCCAAACACACCACCCAAAACACAATGATACAAACACAACACCCAAAACACAACTGTCCAAACACACCACCTAAAACACAATGATCCAAACACAACACCCAAAACACAATGATACAAACACAACACCCAAAACACAACTGTCCAAACACACCAACTAAAACACAATGATCCAAACACAACACCCAAAACACAATGATACAAACACAACACCCAAAACACAACTGTCCAAACACACCACCCAAAACACAATGATCTAAACACAACACCCAAAAAAACACTGTCCACACACACCACATAAAACACAACTGCCCAAACACAACACCCAAAACACAATGATCCAAACACCACTATATAACATGAGCCGTTCAGCCCTTTTCCCTGATAGCTCCGCCAGCTAACGTTAGTCAGCTTGGTCCGTGGACCTTGCAGTCGTGTGTGTTGATTCCTTCTGGATGCTACTGTTCGTTGACGAGTGAAATAATATGAAAGTTATATGTTTAATGTTCAAAAAGTTTTTTTTCTGTCTTTTTGCAGGTATTTGTGTGGCAGAGCCACTGGAGTTGAAAGTTAAACTGCCTTTATTCATTGACCTGAAGTTGCCGTACGCTGCAGTCATCAATGAACAGATAGAAATCAAGGCGATTATTCACAACCAGAACAACGAACGAATCGAAAAGGTTATTTATCCTGAAAATTACTATTAAAACGGGGGACTTTAAAGGTGTCTCTGTGGAGCAATGCCAGATACACAAACGTGAACAAATTAGAGCAGACCATGAACACCTTTGACCTTGACGTGGTTAAACAAAGGACATTTGATCTGTATTGTAACTATATTGAACGATGAGGGTGAAATAACTAAACACATACAACAGAAGAACTTTTATAAAATGAAGTAGAAATGTCATTTTATCAATTTTCTTTTGTGAGGAAAAGTTAGGACCCCCTATGCCCTTAAACCCGGTGTTTTATTCCTTAGGCTGCGATAACGTCAGTTAGATGTTTCCTATAACAGTCAAAGATTTTCCGACTCCTCCAGGCGGAATTCTTTCAGCGATGTGGGCAGTTGTTCTAAATGTTCCCCACTTTTCTGGACAGTAGAACGGCTGATTTCTAATTGTTCCGAGATCTTTTTAAACCCCTTGCCAGACTCATCTGCATCTCCAACCTTCTGAAGGCCTCAGAGGGCTCTTAGGAGTTCACCATGGTGATCCCACTCACTTCCACAATCAAGAACATACCAGACTAAAGTCCTCTCTAATGATGGTCGAATCATTTGCCTGATTCTAATTTTAATTTTAATAACTTATAAGGTTACTCATATTACAGAGGTGGGCCACAGTTTTAGGAGTCTTCCCCAAACACTCTTATTGGTGTAGCCCAGCATAGGTGTCCAGTCCGGGAATCGAACCTCAGTCTCTCACATGGTGTAGAAGCTTGCTGGTGGTATTATCTGCTGCACACCAATGAACGAGGGGGTCGTAACTTCTTCCTCATAAGAAACTTGAATTACTAATCATTACATTTTACAAATTACAACCATCCAGAGCAATGGACAGTGCAGAAAAGAGGTGAAGAGGAGGGTGCAGGCAGGATGGAGTGGGTGGAGATGGGTGTCAGGGCTGATGTGTGACAGAGGGAGAGCAGCAAGAGCGAAAGGGAAGGTTTATAAGACAGTAGTGAGACCTGCTATGATGTCTGGTTTGGTGGCTCTGTCTAAAAGACAGGAGGCTGAGCTGGAGGTGGTGGAGATGAAGCTGCTGAGATTTTCACTGGGAGTGACGAGGATGGAGAAGATTAGAAATGAGCAGATCAGAGGGACAGTGAAGGTGGAGCAGTTTGGAGATAAAGACAGAGAGGCCAGGTTGAGATGGTTTGGACATGTGTTGAGGAGGGATAGTGGATATATCGGACAAAGAATGTTGGAGATGGAGAAGAGGAAGACCTCAGAGAAGGTTTATGGATGCAGTGAAGGTGGACACGAAGATGGTTGGTGTAACAGTAGAGGAGGCAGGGGAAGATGGAGGCAGATGATCCGCTGTGGTGACCCCGGAAGGGAGCAGCTGAAAGAAGAAGAAGACATTTTACAAATGATTTTTAGTTTTAGTTTTATGTTTGGTCTTTACAGTTCAAATGAAGGTGAAATGTCTGTCTGTTTATATATGTGTTTACACGGTGTCCTCCAATGTCCTATCACCACGGCTTTACGTTTGTGAGTGTACACCACAATGTCACAATACTGTACTGATCTGGAAAAAGCTACTGAGCCAACACTAAATAAAACCCTCTCTTAATGTAGGCTATAGTGGAACTGAAGGAGACCGATGCTGTCTGCAGTTTGGCCAGCTATAAGAAGAGGTATCTGTCCACCGTGAGCGTGAATGCCAAATCATCACGAGCCGTTCCTTTCGTCATCATCCCACTGGCTACCGGCCAGCATGAGATCGAGGTGACAGTCAGGGATCCTAGGTCAGGGTCGTTCGATGGCGTGAAGAAAAAGCTGAAAGTAGTGGTGAGCTGTACTTTCACTTTTGTTCTGCAGAATAAAAATGACCAGATTTTAGAAATGCTCAGAAATGCTCTTTCCTAAAACCAGGGGTCACCTTCCCGACTCCTGGACTTCATGTCCTGCAGGGTTCCGATTCAACCCTAATCCACCCCCAACGAATCCAACTTCAGAAGATCCTGATCGGCTGAAAGTGGTGTTAGATTTGGGTTGGAATTGAAACCTGCACAAAGCAGAGGAATGAAGGGATCTGTAGCGTAACCGTAGAGTAACTTCATGCACGTAACTATGTTCAAAATATTGTTTCCCCGTTCTCTTGTCTTGTGGTGGCTGGCGCAGGGCCAGGGTGTTCTGAAGTCTACTGGAGAGGTCACCATAATTCTGGATCCTTCCAAGTATGGTAAGTGAGTGACAGCAGACTCCAGTGACGAGTGTAACACCACGGAGGACGTAACTGAGGACATTAGAGTAGAACTGACATATGATTACGGACACACAGCTTTTACTGTAACAACCAGCACAAACACAGTCATGTGGTTAATAAATGAGCAGATCTGGTCAAATAATACATTTCACTGGTTTCTGAAGTGAAGGGAGCATCGTTGCTTACGTCCATGGTCAAAACAGGTCTTCTGGACAGTTTTAAAAGTTGAGCTTTTCAAATTGAACCAACGGGATGAAATTTTTCCACGTTACTCCCACTAACGTTGTATTTGTAAACTCGTGCATTTGTATTCAGCCCCTCTGAGTCATCACTTTGTAGAACCACCAACAGGCTGATTGTTCTTCTTTGCACAACAGCTCAAGATTTTAATTACAGCTTGATTGGTGTGATTTGAGGCATATCTAGGGAGCCGTGTCTTTGTCCCAAACATAACGGAGGACACTGTATGCTCTTTGTCTTTTCAGGTGGAATGCAAAGATCAGATATTAAGAGGTCCATCCTGACAAATCAAATGCCAGATACGGAGGCTTACACTCACATAGCTGTAAGAGGTAAATGCAGTCTATTCACGTTGTTCGTTCACACGTCACAGAATCACTCAAACAGGCCGAAAATGACACCAGTGAAGTTATTCTCAATCTTACGTCTGAATTTGAAACATTATCCAGGCTTTTCATTTGGTTCCAGTATTACGTTGTTCTTACGTGGTCTTACTTCAAGCCTTTTGAGCTGTTTTACTCACTGATAATTCAAGACACAACGACACTCTGAGATTGCCATGGTTACAGTAAATCTACGTCTGATGTTTAATTTAGAAATAATTAATATTTAATATAGAATTTATAGAAAAGTGTGTGTGTGTGTGTGTGTGTGTGTGTGTGTGTGTGTGTGTGTGTGTGTGTGTGTGTAGGCCGGCCATTGGCACAGCTGGTGAATAAGCCCATTAATGCTATGGGTGTAAGCAGTCTGATCCAGAAGCCCACAGGCTGTGGAGAACAAAACCTGATGAAGATGGTTCTGCCTCTGATGGCGACTTATTTTCTGGAAAAAACCAACCAGTGGAACGATGTAGGAATGGATAAACAAGCTGAATGGTTTAGCCACATCAATACAGGTCAGACACAGATCAAATACAGATCCTTCCAGAGGCACTGGGAATAAAATTGATCTCCATACAATATTAAATAAATAAATACTGCTCGGGGAGGATGAGAGATGATCACTTGCAGACTTCAAGGACTTTTGAAAGGAAAGAAAGCAGGGACACTGGCGTGTGGTTGCTGATGTGACAAGATGTCTTGAGGTTTTATGACGAAAGCGATGAAAGAAAAGAGGTCTGGAGCAATCGTCTGAAATAGGGTCCAGAGCAATGTTTCTCCACCCTGGTCTTGCACATTTTAGTGCATTCCCTGCCTTAACACGCCCCTGCACCTCTGAAAGGCCTTGGTAATGAGCTGATCAGTTGAATCGGGTGTATCGGGAGCAGGGAAAGCACTAAACCGTGCAGGACAAGGGTGCGTCCAGGACCAGGGTGGAGAATTGCTCTCTGAAACTCTTTCCCTCTCCTATCTCAGGCTACATAACAGAGCTCAATTATCGCAAGTCAGACGGGTCTTTTGCCATTTTCTCATCATCACCAGGCAGCACTTGGTAAGTCATTTAGAATATTATATATTTACTTATTATATATTTATAATATCAATATAATATTATATATTTTCTCATTATGAGACCATGCATCTGAACTGACAACTGTGTTTTTGCACACACGGGAATTGATCCTCCTCATTTAACCCATCCACACACACTGATACACACACACTAGTGACTTCACACACCAGGGGGCAGTGAGAACACATGCCCGGAGCGGTGGGCAGCCCTATTCACAGCCCCCGAGGAACAGCTGGGGAACATCAGTGTCTTACCCAAGGGCACTTCGGTCACGTCCTGCCAGTTCAGGGAATCGAACCGGCGACCTTCCACAAGGCTGGGTCCCGAACCACCAGACCACGGCTGCTCCCAATTTACTGGACTATAAATATTCATCGATCAGCCGTTATGACCACTTCACTGTTTCTAAACTTGTGCATGGCTGATCGATGTACATGATAAACATGATCAAAAAAAATTGTGCGCAGATTTGATTGAACACAACTATAATTGTAGCATTTGAAACATGCTTAAATCAGTAATGAACTAATTACACCGTGAAGTTCTAACTGCCTCTGTTTCTCTGTAGGTTAACAGCATATGTTGTGAAAATGTTCAGTTTCGCGAGTAGCCTGGTCACTATAGACCAGAACGTTGTCTGTGGAGCAGTCAGGTGGCTGATCCTGAACGCACAGTTGCCCGATGGTGTTTTCCAGGAGTTGAGTCAAGTTTCATCCAGTGCAATGGGGGTGAGTTCTCATTACAGCTCCAAAATTGGTTTAATGTGGTGAACCACTGAAGGCCATCCGAAAACTGGGAAATGGGAACGCATGCCTGCCTTCTGTCCTTCCATTTCTTTAACTATCTATGCATGCAGACGTCACTGCTTCGATACGGGGACGGCAGAATGTGTGAGATTTAGACTGAGACTAATCCTGCGCAGCAGGATGACACTGCCGTGGTCTTATGAGTGTTTTTATCTCACTCTGCTCAGGGCAAAGCTACACAGGTTTCAATGACGGCGTTCGTACTCCTCGCCTTACAGGAGGCGAAAGTTATATGCGCGGAAAATATCAATGTAAGTAAAACGAATTCTTCTACACGCCAGTACTTCAATGCTAAAATCAGTATTTAAGGGTTCATTACACCAGTGTGGTCAAGGACCACCCGTGGGCCGTTATACACTCTGAAGTGGTCTGCCAGAATTCAAGAAACTAACTCACACTTGAAATTTATTCTTTACACCCACAGGAATTAATCCTCTGCATTTCACCCATCCACAAACACAGTGATACACACATCACACATACACACTAGTGACTTCACACCACAGGGGGCAGTGAGCACACATGCCCGGAGCAGTGGGCAGTCCTATTCACGGTGCCCAGGGAGCAGCTGGGAAGTTCAGTGCCTTGCCCAAGTGCACTTCCCTGCCAGTTCAGGGAATCGAACGGGCGACCTTCCAGTCACAAGGCTGGTTCCCTCACCACCAGACCACGGCTGCTCCCGAAATACTTAATAATAGGCTTAATTTACTCGTTTCCAGCTGTATTACTGTAAATGTTTTGAATGTGCCCTCATAAATGCAATTTTGACTTTTCAGAGTCTTCAGCCGAGCATTGACAAGGCGATATCCTTTATTGAGCGGAATATTGCTTCTCAAACTGACCCTTACGCTGTTGCCATGGCATCCTACGCTCTAGCAAATTCTAACAAGCTGAATACTGAGGTTCTGTTCAGATTCGCCTCACCAGGTAAGATGAAGAACTGAGATCCTGCCATCATGGTTTAAAAACGTTCTTTTTTAGAGGACGCCGAGCGTCCAGCAGTATCTGCATTGGATCGGGATCAGAATTGATATAGATATTTTTAATGGACTGTGTATTTTCTGTGCTGTTAAACTTAAAATAACCTCATACTGATCGTGCATTATCTACAGTGACATGCAAAAGTTTCGGCACCCCTGTTATTGCGAACATGTAATGTTTGGAACACTGGTCTCATTTTGCAGGATGTTTTCGTATCAAACATCAAACATCCTGCATAGATCAAACATTTACGCCCAACTACAATCCTTTGTGTCTTTCTTTGGCTAAGAAGGACTAATTAACCCTTTGGATGATCAATTTCCAACAGGATTTCTGAGATGCAGAGTGGTTTTGAGCTGAAAATGCAAGAATTTTAATGAGCTACTTGTGATGATTAGATTGAGAAGGATATTAACAATAATAAGTTGCTCGGTATACTCGACAGTCACCCAAACTATATAAAAAAAACCTAAATAACCTTTATTAGTTTAATTATTTACATCTGTAACAGGATTATTCCCTCTCAGGCTTGTTCACAATCATCATTAGGAAAGGTGGCCGGTGATGTACATTTCAAAGCATTATAAATACTAACCTCATGCAGCCATGGGTTCTTCTAAGCAGCTGCCTCGCACTCTGAAAATAATGGTTGAGGCCCACAAAGTAGGAGAAGCTACAAGAAGGCTGTCATTTCCTCAGGTGCAAATGTACTTATGACATAGAAGTAAACAGGAAGAAATTTCAGAGAGAGCTGCTCGATTGGTTTTGCTTAAAATACAAAGGGAATGTTTATCTTTATGCCTTTTGAAGATCATTCCAACCTGATTAAGTGTTCACAGTAAAGGTCCTTTTAACCAGGGGTGACCAGACTTTTGCATTTTACTGAAGATGTAAGATCAGTTTGGTGAAAAGGTGACGATCAGCATTAAGGTGCTCAGACTGGATCGGGGGCTAAAAACCTGACGGGGACATCCCTGAATAAAATGTGTAGTGCATCACGTGTTGTACGTGTTTGTTTATGACAGATGCCAGTCACTGGCCAGTCCCGGAAAATGAGTTCTTTACCCTGGAGGCCACTGGTTACGCTTTGATGGCTCTTCTGAAGAATCGGAACTATGAAAGCACAGCACGAATCGTAAATTGGCTGAAGGTTAATCAGAAATATGCAGGTGGATATGGCTCCACTCAGGTGAGACACAGTTACATCTAGGAGTAAGTTTATGTGGGGTGAAGGTGTGATGAGGATTTGGGATCCAGACGGTTTCCACTACACTCTGCGTCCACTACTCTGGACTGAACATCCACTGGTGCTCACTGTTGGGTTTTGATCAGGACAATAAACCTGTTCTGATCTTTGTCCTCAGGCTACGGCTGTGGTCTATGAAGCCATAGTGAAGTACATGACCATTCACAAACCAACGCCAGGAGGTATGAATGTGACGGTCACCACCACTGCAGGGAGACGCAGTTTCAGACCTGTCTTCACCACATCGTCCAGAGGATTACAGCGGTCTGCCAGGGTAAAGAGAGTGATACAGCTCTGTTACAGCAAAACCCCATTTTAAATGTGTTTACGGTGGGAAAGTTACGGCTGTGCATCAAACGATACATCACAGACCGTCGCGATGAACCCCAATGAGGGCCGACTGTTTGACCTGTGTGGCTTGTTCATAAAACAGTAAACCCCAAAAAGAAGACGAGTAAGGGATGTTCAGTAGCACTTTACATTACAGATCAATAATACGTGTGTAATGACTTGAGGGACGGTGGGTCAAGCTGAGCTGTACTTGATGCTCAAATGGACCTTGATACGGATTGGGTTTTGACCATGAAGTCCAGAGGGGCTGGACTATTCTTGGCCTCTAGGCCAGCAGGAGTTACATGGCTGAGCTTAGGAACAACGAAGGCCAATTCTGGATCAGTTGAAGGTGCTGATGGTGCACATAGAAAGGCCAGCCAGAAGAGAGCTTCAGTAGTCAAGTCGTCCACCATGGTTAAATTTGTAAAATAAGACAGCGGTTCTCGTGAAGTCATATATGATGGCGCGGCCGTGTCTGCTGCCGTCGCAGCTGCTTTACAGTCGTAGCTTTTCGCTGCCTGTTGTACTTGAATAACTGTGCGTTTGACAATAAACTGAATCCAATCCGATATTCTTCATGACTGTATGAACATTCTTAAAACTATCTCTGATTAGAACCTTCTTAACTACTACATCTGTTCACTGTATTTAAGATGATTTTACATGTGAGGCTACAGTTTCACAACGCTGTTCTTCATTCTGCAGTTCCAGGCAGATGGTGATTTAACAGTTCTGGCTTCAGGGAACGGTGAAGGCTCTATTTCAGTAAGTCAACTGCTTTATTACTCACAGTTTATAGAACAGAAAGAACAGCGAAATGATAATAGTTGCACCCAGAAGGACATGTGGGATTGCTGTGCTGTTGTGAAGGATGATGAAGGTGATCAGGATCAATTACTGATGATAACTGTAGACTGATATGATCAGTATTTATTGATCTACTCATACAGAAGTGCTGTCTCTCAGTACGGCGTCGGGTTTAAGGCAACATGCCAGACGTCTCTGCATGGAGGTGTAGAGGTTCGTAATGGTGTCCTGTGATGATCCATCCCATGCAGCTTGAATGTTCTCACTCAGTTCTGCAGATGGTGCGGTAGGGGTGGAGTGTTGATAGAGCATCTGATAGCATCCACACATATTCAAGCAGGGACAGGTCTGGAGATGAGAACGACCACGGTGTAGTATCTGTGTCTTCAAGACGAGATCTTGAGACGGCAGCAGTGTGTGGACGAGCGTCGTCCTGTTGGAACAGAGCACCGGAAGGGAGGATCTCATTAATGTAACGCTGGGCTGGTAAAGTGTCTGTAATGAAGACCACAGATCATTTGGTATCGTACACCTGCACCTCACACCGGGCTTCCTGGATGTGTCATGTATGACAACAAACCACAGATCTGCCTCCACGCACAGATTCGTTGCTCGTCTCCACCAAGACAAAACCTGGACTCGTCACTGAAGATGACATGCTTCCATTCTGAAAGACTCCATGACAGTGTTTGGTGATGTGGACGTGGTGTTAAGAGCAGTAGCCTTAATGCTCTGCATCATCCAGCCATCTGCCAATGGTGACTCATCAAGGGCATCACTGGTTGATGAATGTCCTCAATTGTGGTTGTTGGGTCACTCCACGCATGTCAGACAGTCCATCGTTTCTCCCACACCATCGTTTGTGTAGATGATCTTGTGCCAAATACAACAAATATGCCTACTTAGTAAAGTATCGTTCAGTCATTTGCCAGAAGCTAATTAGGCCAATTAGGTCCTAAGTTAATGAGTTGACCTTTGGTTCATCTCACTGGTCCTGCAGCACACTGTTTCAGTACCTGCTGAAATCAAACAGGGAACAGTTACAAATGTATGACCAGCAGCCTTTATCATCATTGCCTTTATGTCTTCTAGGTTATCACGTGGTATTACGCCAAGCCTGAGGAAAACGCTACGGCCTGCAAGAACTTTCATCTGGACGTGAAGTTTACCAGAGCCAGAGAAGGTATGTTTCAGTCTTTCGCTCATTTTTTCTTATTTACTTCTTGTTAAAACAGCACAGTGTTTCACTGAAAGTGTGTTTCGATCGTTCAGAGTTGCTCAAAATGGTTCTAGAGGCAAGACCACTACCTCTAAGGGAGGGCAAAATTGTCTTCCTCTGCCAAGACCACAGAGTTAATAATAGTAGTTTTATTTTAGCAAATAAAAAAAAGCTTCAAATCTATGCACAACATAGATGTTCTGTTTATTGTGTTTGATTTGAAATGTGACTCTTTTGTTCTTCACTAACAACAAACGTCTACATACTACTGTTTGCAGCCTCTGAGGGCTACCTTGCAACTTATACACTTTCCATCGAGATCAGGTAAGAAAGACATTTACACACACGACACATTAAACTCCACCCACTCACTGCACAGCCTGCAGCTCCTTCTCCAGCTCCTTACACACACCATCACATTAAACTCCACCCACTCACTGCACAGCCTGCAGCTCCTTCTCCAGCTCCTTACACACACCAACACAATAAACTCCACCCACTCACTGCACAGCCTGCAGCTCCTTCTCCAGCTCCTTACACACACCGACACATTAAACTCCACTCGCTCACTGCACGGCCTGCAGCTCCTTCTCCAGCTCCTCACACACACCGACACATTAAACTCCACTCACTCACTGCACAGCCTGCAGCTCCTTCTCCAGCTCCTCACACACCGACACATTAAACTCCACCCACTCACTGCACAGCCTGCAGCTCCTTCTTCAGGTCCTTACACACACCATCACATTAAACTCCACTCACTCACTGCACAGCATGTAGCTCCTTCTTCAGCTCCTTACACACACCATCACATTAAACTCCACCCACTCACTGCACAGCATGCAGCTCCTTCTTCAGGTCCTTACACACACCATCACATTAAACTCCACTCACTCACTGCACAGCATGCAGCTCCTTCTTCAGCTCCTTACACACACCAACACATTAAACTCCACCCACTCACTGCACAACCTGCAGCTCCTTCTCCAGGTCCAGAACTGTTCATACCCAGATTACTTTAAAGCTTCCTTTCATGTTGACTCTGTGGACTTCATGACATGATAAATTCTACTTTAGGTTTCTGAACAAGGACCGAGACAGCACAATGACGATTCTGGATATCGGCCTGCTTACAGGGTTTACACCCGATTTGGAGGATCTAAGACGGGTATGAGATCTACACAGCAAACCAGAGATGAAATGAAATGAAAGAACTGAGATATTTCATCATAGTTAAGAGCACTTCAGTAGTAGAATGCTACAACAGTGAATTTAAAGCAGAATAATGAAGTAGATTATAATACAGTATGATCAAAACAATGGATTATGCCGTGTGGGACAGTTTGAAATGTCTTTGTCTTTTTCCAGCTGTCGAGAGGTAAAGACAAGTACATCGATAGGTTTGAGGTGAACGAACACCTTTCAGAGCGGGGCTCCCTCCTCATCTACCTAAGGAAGGTAATGACGCAGACACACGCAACTAACCAAATTAATTCATTAATAATGAACATGACGAAACGAATTTCAAAAGAAAAAAAAATGTGTTCACTTGCCAGAATGTTTTATTTGATGCATTTGTTTTATCCTTATATGTAATTGTTTAGGATCTTTAATTGTCTACCTGTAACGTGATCATGTCACGTTGTCTGTATAATGGTTTTGGTTGGCATACCATGAACACGCTGAAGAAGACCAGTTCGATACTCTTTTCCTGACTTCCTTTACCTTCACTCTTGCCCTGAGGAGGGCATCTGATGACTGTGTTGGTTGTGAAACATAAACCGTAGCAAATGCTCACAATAGGGGGCAGTGAGCGATCGTGCTCAGTGGTGGTCAGCCGTTTTCACAGAGCCTGGGGAGCAGCTGGAGAGTTAAGTGCCTTGCTCAAGGGCACCTGAGTCATGCCCAGTAATCCTGGTTATATAAATTCTCTCTCTCTCTCTCTCTCTCTCTCTCTCTCTCACTCTCTCTCTCTAGGTCTCAAACAAGATTAATGAGAAAATTGTTTTCAAGATGCAAAAGTCATTGGCAGTTGAGCTCCCACAGCCAGCCGGAATCACGGTGTACGAGTACTATACTAAAGGTGAGAAAACAGACCTGGGAGTAAGAACCTCCTTCTATAAACAGATTTTCCGTGTGTAGTCTTTGACCGTTGATCTGTATTTCAGAAAACAGCTGTGTGAAATTTTATGACTCTACCGAACGAACGAGCGGAACACTGAGCATCCTCTGCCCTACAGCTGTGTGCAGCTGTGCCGAAGGTATATCATAGGGTTCTGAAGGTGTGAGGACAGTACAGTGCAGAGGGTTTAGGCATCTGCTCACATGATTTAAACTGATGTCTCTGACCAATAAGAGAGAGTTTAATGAAGGAACTCCAGAGCCCTTTAGAACAGGTGCAGATAAACAGAAACACTTCTTATTCTTATTAAGTAGTGGAGAACCTGAAGAACAAAGCATGGCTCCAGAATTCTTTGACCGTATCAGTGAGTAATCCAGGATGGAAAACAAGATTCCGAAAATTCAGTTTCCATCTGAATTAAATCCCAGTTTAAATACCAAAGCAGATACAAATATCTAAACTCTGTTGATTTTTACACCTCAAATAAAGAAAAATGAAGACTGATATCATGAAGATACGAGAGCTTTCTCTTTCACAGGAGACTAAACCTCATGCACAGAACTGTAAATAATGTTGTTTACTGGTGAAAAACAGACATCAGGAATAAAAGCATGGAGAATAACAAATGTTGTGTTTTAATAAACTGATCTGTTACTCTCCTGTCAGCGAACTGTGCTCGCGTCAAAGAAGCTGTCCCAACCGAAGATGATCGCATAGAAGAAGCCTGTGATAAGCAGGATTACGGTAGGAACCACTTTATTAATGTGTGTTTGAGGTGTTATGTTGTGTGGTATTGTTGGGTTTTTTATGTATTTATATTTATATATATATATATATAAACATGTAAACTGGAACTGAATCTTCAAACATTATTCACTTCATTTCCATTGTTTTAATGTTATGGTTGGTTGTTATATAGTTTTTTATAAAACTCGTTCGTGTTGACATTGTTGCTCAACACTGAGATGCTGTGAGACTGTTTTTGGTACATTATGTCAAATGAAGACATTCTGTACTGAACTGTACAGTTGTTATTACTCTTTCATGGATTTCTTTTCATTTCTGTTTTGTTTCTATGCTTCAGTTTATAAAGTAACTCTGGACTCAGTTAGGCGATCAGGCTCCACAGTCAGCTACAGCTTCTCCATAGTGAATGTCCTGAAGGAGGGTGAGTATCTGCCATAAAACCGCTCAACCGTTTCTAAGCTTTCAATAAAGCACAGAGCTGGATTTTTTTTTGCCCTCCAGCTTTGGAATGAAAAGATTTCTCTGAGAAATCTTCATTGTCCACTCAGAGTTTTGCTGAAAAATGTTCAAGAACAATAAAAAAAACAATAATTAATTCAAATGTAAAATCTACACTCCGCAGATTCATACCGGATTAAAACCGCTGTGCAATGATTCCCGTCAGACTAGATTAAAATCCCACCCACAAGTGAGAACGCCTGATCAGGTGGGAGTGGGGTTGGGGGTTGTAGACCAGAAACAAAAGGAAAAGGAAGGAAAGAGAGCTTGTGATCAGGAGTGAGATCTAGATCGGACCACTGATCCCTCATTCATGTGTGTGTTGGTGTGTGGTTTTGTTCAGGAACTGATCAGATTAATCCCGATGACGAGAGGGATTTTCTGGCTCACTCTCAGTGTGAAAAACACCTGAATCTGAAGGTGGGAAAAGACTACCTCATCATGGGATCTGAGCCGCAGAGAATTGAAGACAGGTGAGGAATGTTTTAATCCAATAAAAGTCTAACGTTCAAGGCTGATCGATCTTAAATGGTGCTAGAACATCACACCTCATGGCAGGTTAGATTCAGGATAATGGACACTCAAGTTAAAATGATCGGAATCTTCTCTTTCTGGACAGAACCACTGGCTGAAAAGTTCCATCGAGTGACTGGTTTTCAGAGTAACTTTTAAGAGTTACTTGGGCTGATGCTCAACCTGCATACAGACTCTGATCAGAGAGAGGGGGCGGGGCTGATGATCAACCTGCATACAGACTCTGACTGATCAGAGAGAGGGGGCGGGGCTGATGCTCAACCTGCATACAGACTCTGACTGATCAGAGAGAGGGGGCGGGGCTGTTGTTCAACCTGCATACAGACTCTGACTGATCAGAGAGAGGGGGCGGGGCTGATGAAGATTTCTGACATTTTGATTGTATGTGTGATGTGTTTCGGCAGTTTTCGCTACATACTTGGGTCGAACACTTGGCTGGAGTACTGGCCCACTTCCACAGAAAGCCAGGAGAACAAGGGCAACAACAGAGACAGATACACCGGCCTGGCAGCACTGGAGTTCAGTTTCCGTAACTTTGGATGTCTGACCTAATCTTCTGAGAAGCTTACATGGACGTGTAGATGCAGCTTACAGCAGAGAGCTTCACCAACATACAGATACACACGGAAATGACCACCCGCACCCTCATCCCAGAATGAATTACAGTCGTTAATTATGTAATCATCAGCTGTGCTTTTACTCACCTGCTTTGCATTGTTACTGAATGTGACCGATTGTATGTGACCCTGTCCGTTTCAGAA
The DNA here is from genome assembly GCA_034509495.1 of Acestrorhynchus altus. Lineage (NCBI taxonomy): Eukaryota > Metazoa > Chordata > Actinopteri > Characiformes > Acestrorhynchidae > Acestrorhynchus > Acestrorhynchus altus. The sequence goes on along the minus strand of CM067502.1, from coordinate 49,389,159 downwards.
ACTTACAATTCAATAAATTAGCTGAAACACTGAGTATCTGTGTGGAAATGCTGTTTTTTTCCCCACTGTATCACCTACTTGATCCCGAAACACCACCAACACAAGGGTGTAGAATTAACATGGACAAATTGACGCATCCCCAACAATGAAATGAATTCCAGTGAATTGTCCAACCAATATCTCCTCTGTCTGAAATAATGTCAGTTACATGTTTCTAGAAACGTCTACCGTCTCTGACATCGACTGGAAGAACGACGTTCCCACTCCTCCAGGTGGAATTCTTTCACTTTTTTGATCTCATAGTGGTTTCTATGATGGAGAGATCTCCACACCCTGCTGCAGCAAAGCAGCCCCAAACCATCACACTTCCACCACCATGCTTCACAGCTGCTATGAGGTTCTTCTGCTCAAATGCTGTGTTTAGTTTGTGTCAAACATGTCTTCTGTTACTGTGTCCAAATAATTCAGCTTTGGATTCATCTGTCCAAAGCACATTGTTCCAAGTCCTGCTCCTTGTCTAGATGTTCCCTGGAGAACTTTTGTCTTGTTCTGATGTTTTCTAACAGTAAGAGTTTCCTCCTTTAACACCTTCCATGAATATCAAGCTTGTTTGGTCTCTTTCTGATGGTAGATGCTTCCCTTCGACAACCGCAGTGGGATCCACCTATAGGTCCCACAATGAGATTTTAGGCTTGTTGGAGGCGTTCTTGAACATCTTTTGGTTTGTTCCTGGTCTAAACTTGCTAGAACAAACGAAAATGCTTTTTGTATTCTCCGAACAGTGGAATGACTGATTTCGAATTGTTTGGATGTTTCTAAATCCCTTCCCAAACTCAACAGCATCTACAACCTTCGTTCTGAAGGCCTCAGAGCTCTCTGGACACAGCTACCTTCTGTTTACAGCAGTTTGTAGCGCGACGTGTAACGTTTAAAACAAAACAAAACCTACAGGTTTGACAGAAAGACTAATCAAGAGCCCTGTAAACAATTCTTACACTACAGCGCCATCTGCTGGTTGATTGTGCAAAATACAGACACACGAATACACCTAAGAAGAAACCTAGACTTTAATAAATACATCATCTTCTTTCGGCTGCTCCCTTCAGGGGTCGCCACGTCGGATCATCTGCCTACGTCTTGCCCTATCCCCTGCCTCCTCCACTGTTACACCAACCACCCCCCTAACCCGCCTTCCTCCTCTATGATCTTCAACCTTAAGTAGCCCACTTTCCACCAGCACTCTGCTGGTCAACAGCACTGGTCATTGTTAACCCGGGCCTCGAACAATCCGGTACAGCAGTTTTACACCGGATGCTCTTCCTGACGAAACCCTCACCAACTACTCAAACTACACCCCTAATGACTGGTTTCCCGAAGTAGTTTAATAAACATATCAATTTGCATATTATAGTTCCATGGTTTTATATGCACACACACATATTTGCATGCTAATATATTAGTGTGTGTGTGTGTGTGTGTAAGATAAGAGTGATCATTAAGAGTGATCAGTGTGGAAACACAGAGTAGAGAGGGAGAACTTCTCACTGAGAAGAAAGCAGTGGAGGAGATCTGAGCCTCCCCAGACCAGACACCTCCTCTCCACAACACTAAGAGGCAGCAGAGCACCTCCTACGCCCTCCGAGCAAAAGCCACAACAAAGTGTGTGAGCTGTCCTCCTCCGAGAAGACCAGGACTTCAGAGGGAGCAGAGCGCTGGGCTCCTGCGGGGACAGGCCGGGAGAGAACAGGAGGGGACAGGAGTCCTCGGGGAAGGGACGGATGGTGTGAGGCAGAGCAGCAGAAGGTCTGGTCGAGCAGGTCGTGGAAGGGCCGCTTCCTCAGCATGGCCAAAGTGCAGGTTCTGAACGTGGCGGTTCTGGACAACCCCAGCCGGTTCGGGAACCCGTTCCAGTTCGAGATCACGTTCGAGTGCATGGAGGACCTGCCTGAGGGTGAGCCGCGCGCGCGCCTCACGGTTAGCTTAGCATAGTCGGGCTTCCTGAAAGAGCCCGCGGTTCCCCCGCGTTCTGCAGCAGAACCGAGCGCGCGCTGCTGCGGAGGCGCAGAACGGCGGCGCTGTTCCTCCGAAACCGCGTTTCAGCGCTTCAGTCCCCGATTTTTCACACTTTCAGGAGAAACGCGCGATTTTCGCGGGTTCTGAGGAAAAGACGCCGCGCGCGCGCCCTTCTGATTGGCCGTCCCGCGGTGCTGTGGGCGGTGCCGCCGCGCGCTATTCTTCTTGATTGGCCGCCTCGCGGTGCTGTGGGTGGTGCCACCTCGCGCTCTGGCCTCCGATTGGACCAGATCGCTGAGCTGTTTTTAATGTGTCTTTGGGACAGGGGGCGCTGTTGGGCACCACTCAAAAACAGCATAAAATAGGAACACCCACCAAATAAACCTTTATAAAAGTTCTGGTTCTGGTGTTTAATGAAATATTTTGTAGGAAACAAAGTTAAAGAGGATTTGTTTCTGCAGACTTCACACACAAATCCAGGATTTAACGTTTTTCTTTCTCTTAGTCACTTTTTAAAGTTGGGTTTCTAAACCTCAGCAGTGCCCCGTAACGCATCAGGGTATCGGGCTTCCAGAATCTACATGTTCAGCATTCCTGGACACAAGCAGGTCTGAAATGTGCTTGGGTTCCAGAATCCAGATTTTATTCCAAGACCCACCAGTGTTTTCCAGAATGCACCAAGGTCTGGAATGTGTAAATGTTCTTTAAATGTTCTTTAAATGTTGTAAAATGTAACAGTGATCTGGATTTGAGAACATGTCCTGTTTCCGGAATCCGACTGGGTTCTGGAAATCCAGAAGCGTGGTGGCCAACGTGCAGAAAAATCACAGAACACTCGCATCAAAATGACACCATTCAGTTCCATAGAAGAGTGACGTCAGAGCGGGTCGTTTGTGTGCAAATGGTTTGGTTTGTGGAGGGACAGTTTAGAACAGTAACATTGTCACTTCGTTTCTGGAGCAGATTTGGAATGGAAGATCATCTACGTAGGCTCTGCGGAGAGCGAGGAGTACGATCAGACCCTGGACTCCGTGCTGGTCGGACCCGTTCCTGCAGGCAGACACATGTTTGTGTTTCAGGTGAGCAATTTTATTATTTTTCTTCTTTTGTTTTCTTCATCACTTTACTGACCGTTGACCATAGTGTTTGACATCATAAGCTTCACTATATGTCCAAATGTTTGTGGACACCCCTTCCAGAATGTCTTCAGCTACTTTAAGTTGCCCGACTAGTTCTCAACTTTCATAAGGGCTTGAATACGGTCATAGTTTCCTATGGACAGTATATAAACGATGTGTTTTCCCACTGGCAGGCGGACGCTCCGGTCACAGGTCTGATTCCTGAGAGCGACGCGGTGGGCGTGACTGTAGTTCTGATAACTTGCACCTACCGTGGACAGGAGTTCATCCGCATTGGTTACTACGTCAACAACGAGTACACGGACCCCGAACTGCGGGAGAACCCCCCTGTCAAACCTGACTACTCGCAGGTAAGCAACTGTCAAAGTGATTGTAATGAAGACCAAAGGGGACCTGGCATCGCACCCAACACCATGACACCAGGTCTTCTGGATGTGTGACGTGACGACAGGCTGTTGATCTTGGCACTGACCACCGTGCCTCCACACACAGAGTGGCTGGTCATCAGTTATGAGACAAACGATGGACTCATCCCTGAAAATGACCCCACAGTGTTTTGCTGCTTTTGTCAGAGTGTATGTAACAAAGTATATAAACAAATAAAAGCAAAGATACAAGATTTTTGCATGACTGCGAGGACAAATCATGGTCATCACTGGTCCACTAAACTGTAGTTATTAATGCATCGAGGTGTATTAATGTTTGGTCTTGATGTCCATCCACAGCTGCAGAGGAACATCCTGGCATCGAACCCACGCGTCACACGCTTCCACATCAACTGGGAGATGAGCACAGACAAAATGGAGGACTCTGAGAATGTAGATCCTGCCCCCAATGCCATGCTCCCACCCACCTGCCTACCGGGGAAAACCCCACCCCTGGGACTCATACCGGACAATTCCATGGACTGCCTGTAGTGTGAAGAACACAAACACACAAATCACCAGGTTCCTGCAGGCTCTCGAACACTGAGCCCCCAGATCTTACCTCTCACACCGCACAGACACCTTCTTTTAAAGTGAACTCGTCTTAAATCTGCTCAGTGTGTTATTATAAGTGGTCTTTCTGAATGGCATACAGTGAGAACAGTGGTCTCCAAACCTCATACTCCTTGAGAACTACTGTCCTGCACACTTGGGGTCCATTTCTAAGGCAGCGTTCTCGTAGCATTTAGTATGCTCCGTTTGATGGACAGCGGGGTGGGGCGGGGTTTCAGTCAGTCACAGGGATTTTTAACTCGATGGAGGAGAATCCAGAAAATGTTCCAAAATGTAGCAGTGTTCTAGGAGAACCGATGATTGCCATGATGCACTCACGGTTACATTAGGTGACTCAGGTTGGAACAAAGATGTATTGTCCACTTGACCCAGAATTGATTTATTCTATGTACGTTTATCTAGTACAGTGGTCTCCACCATTATTGCTTGCTCCTGTGTGTCCAAAAAATGCTTATTTCAATGACATGTTGAAGGACAGCCAACATAGGAGATGTGGTGTGGGTCTTCACTCGGTCCCAGATTGAGAATCCTGAAGGTTCTGCAATCCAGCAGTGTTCTAGAAAGGCTGAAAGTTGCACCACTAACTCCAAAGTTGTTCTCTCAAGTGTTTTGTGTGAAAACCCTTCTCTTTGCCCTTGATTTTAATGAAAGCAATGCATTCATTTATCTGCTCCAGAGAATCCTATTCTATTGACCGTACTAGACAAGCTGTGTGTGTATTTGCACGTCTGTGTCAGCAATGTGTCCAGCTTAAAGTAGCTCTCAAGGGGAAGGATTGGAGACCACTGCTGTGTAAGAATTTCACTTGAAATTTACCAACAAAATGTTATTTTACCAATGAAATGTTAGATGGTTTGAGCAGATTCTAGATGATTCGTCTTGACAGGGTACCAAGTTTCTGCAACCCTTACAGGACCCCAGGTTTGGAACATCTGCACTTGTGCTCTCTTAGACCAGGAGGACGGGAAGGATGAGGAAACCCTGCAAGAACTCACCTCTTCAGCGAGTGCATTCGCATGCACTCAATAATCTGATGACGTTGATCAGTTTTCAGAAGTTTGCATGCACTTGGGTAATCGGATAAAGAGCGAAGGAGGCGGGGAGGAGGGTGGAGTCCCTGCTGGTTCACCCCACTGGTTGTGCTGTTTGCTCGCCCTTCGATACATGACAGAGAAATCGGATTTCTGAGCTGAAATCCAGCACGGTTTCAGTTTTCTAGGCCTTAATCTAAGAATTGTAAGAGAGTATGATGTTTGTGTCGTCAGAGAACTGCAGAAACCTGATTAAGATCGGAGTACTGAGTGCATGTTCACACACTCGCTGTTTTGCAGCCTGATCGAGAGGATCGGGCTGCGTCTACACTTGGAAGATGGCAAATCTTCAGCAGTACATCTCAGAGAATTTGAATAAATAAGTGGAAGAAGCCGTTTCTTCACATCTTCGGGCTGCAGCTGGACTTTCCAGACTCCGGATTACTGGTTTGGTTTCTTTTGTTTGGAGATTCAGTAGTTGTGACTGATTTTGCTTGGTTTTGATACTCCAGCGCAGTGAAGCTTTACTTTATGTGTGTCAGATTTGATTGCCTTTTGCTTCTCTCTGGAAAACAAAATCTAACACACTTAAAAGAATAAACTGAAACCTCCACGTTTCTCACGCTGTCGTTTATTCATTTGTGTTGGTGCCGTTAAAACAGCTTGGCCTTACGTTACCAGGCAACGAGGAATGCCTTTGGTGTGTCCCACCGTTTGATCCACACGCCCCGTCCCCACCCTCACACACACACACACTCATCCTTTCATTTGTCTCATCTCTCCCTTTGCAGTCATCCTTTCTCTTTTCATGCTGTCTTTTCATCTCTGGCCAGGTCCTGAACAGCACGGTGTTCCTCACCTTCACCGGAGGACGACTGCAAACGGGAGATGGAGTACGTTCACACAACTATCGTGTGCAGAGCACTTTGACAGCTAAATAGCTGCGCTGTATGTCCAAATGTTTGTGGACACCCCTTCTAATAAATGTATTGAGTGCCTAATTCCGGGGTGTGGGGTAGAGGGACACGTTAAACGGTGGAATTGTGTTCCCTAGAATGATGACCATCACTGATCAGGAGCTGGTTCAGGAGCTGGTTTACCAGCATAAATGCTGTTATTCCCTGGAGGACCAGCTTGGAGAAGGCTGGATTTTTCTGCGGGATGAAACAAACTCTGTTAAACAGGTGTCCCAAAACTTTTGCCCATACATTGTACATCGAAAGGAAGAGGGGAAGGGGTTTAGGAACAGAAGCCCGCTGTTCCTCTGCTCTGTAGGTATTACTAGGATAAACACATGGTGGTGGTAGTTACACTAGTGGTGGTGCGCGGTTTGGAACGCGTCCCTTCTCCTGTCCCTTTAATAGTCGTGATGCCACCAAAAAAGGAAAGCCAATTTGCATCCTGCACCGTCCCACCAATCGGGATGGACCAGCGACCAGTCAGAGCCAATGGGATGCGGCGATGGGCGGGGGCCGGGCAGAAACCCCGCCCCCGCCGCCGCCGCCGCCTTATTTTTCACGCTCCGTTTGCGCAGAGGCTGGAGGAGCTCCGGAGAACCGGGGCTGGAACCCGAGCGCAGGAGGGCAGTCCGGCTGTGCGGCCGCGGTGTGAGGGCCCCGGGGCGGTGGGGGGGCCACGGCCGGAGGGGGTCGGCCTTGCCTCCAGCTCCAACCTCCATCACGAGCGTTTAAAGGGCTGGGGAACATCATCCAGATCTTCCAGCTGCTGCTTCTGCATCTGCATCCACAGCCATGGGCAACACGCCGGCTGCCAAGCGGGGCAACGAAATGGAGAGTGGTGGGTTCCTCTATCTCAGTCATTCCTGCTCTTTCTTTCTTTCTCCTTATTGACCTAATGGTGTGTTCAGGTTCTCCCAATATCCCCAGTGTGTTCACCAGCCATCATCTCCCACACCATCACAGTGCCTCCAGTGATGATGCATCAACCCAGTTTCAGCTTAAAGGACCAGCCCGCCATGCTCGGCAGTGTATCGAGACACTGTCTGAGACATTGTGGGTGAAGCCCAGGCTTGTTGGCATCCATGGTCTAGATTCAGCTGGAAGACCGGGCGAGCTGAGATGATCGATCAGCCCAGTTGAAGCCCAAGACTTTGTGGTCGAAGCCTGGGATTCTGGGCCTTGTCTTGGACTTGGAAGCTTAAAGGACTAAGACATCGTGAGTGAAGCCTGTGCAGATGTGTACCACCAGACGTATGCGAGGAACCCAGATGAAGACTATAGGACAAAGTCTGGCACTGATGCATGATAGGCCACTGTGTGAGAGATCATGGGTGAAGACTAGGCTTGACCAACCTTGTTGTCCTTCGCGGGCTTTCAGATCTGTGCAAACGGGCAACATCTGTAAGCCTAGGGGCACACAGACGTCTTCCCCCATGCACGCTAGATTAAATCTGTTTAAGCTTAAAGGACACTCTCTACGACATTGTGGGTGAAACCTGAGCTTCAACATCATTCTTGGTCTTATTGGTCTTTTCAGAAATTTGCAAGCCTGGTGGGCAGCAAACCTATACCACGAGACATGATGTATGATAGGCCACTGTCTGAGACATCATGGGTGAAGCCTAGGCTCCAGCATCCTTGTTGGCTTTCATGGTCTTCGTGGTCCAGACATTTCGATCTGTGGTTATGAACCATGCCATACCTGCTACCGAGATAACATACTCATGTGGGCCAAATCTGGGCCACTTCTGGCACTTACAGCTCAGATGTGGGCCTCATTTTAGTCTTAAGACTGTTTGCCAATGCCAAAGGTTCTTCAGGGAATTTCAGTCTTCGATTCAGATCATCTTGATTAGTGATGGGGCAGTTTCTGAGGAATGGAAGATCTACAGAGTCTAGGCTTGAACTGACTTGTTGGGCCTGTTAAGTATTAAACTTGGGATGCTGTGATAATGGCATGGACCAGTCTAGGATTGCTCTTAGTTCAACATTACAGGTGATTGAGCTCTAATTCTACTGCTTTCTCAGATCTATGAAGTTTAGGCTTGGTCTTAAGGGCACTGTCAGGGGTGATTCACCATAGGACCGAGCTAAACCAATATCTATCCTTATTAGACTAGGCTTGATCCAGTTGTTGGGCATGCATGAAGCCTACGCTTGGTCTTAGTTCAGGACCAGTGGTGATTGACCTTCATGATCCCTCTTTTTCACAGACATGGATGGAACTGGACTTGGACTGCTTTGGAAAGCTAATGCCTCAACATCCAGAAATGTTCGTTTTTAGTTTTTCTTAGTCTAGGCTTAGTCTGAATGGGCAGTAACATGGATAATAGGCCTTAAAGGCTCTTTACCTGGATGTGCATGAAGCGTGGGCTTAGTCTGAGGGTCACCACCTATGGTGACTCACCAAAACCCTGGCTCTGATTCAAATATTGGCCAGACTGTCAGACCTGTATGAAGCCTAAACCTGAACTGTGTTTATTCATTCCAAATTGTTGGACATGGATTAAGTCTTGGCTTGGTCTCGGGTAACTATTGGTACTTCACCTTTATGATCCTTCTATCGCAGACATCAGTTTAGACTTAGTCATTGGTGAATCACCAATGGAAGTCATGTCTGGTGTTGAATTAGTCTGGAACAGGCCTGGGCTGATCTGCAGCGGCTGTCATTGATGGACCAGAGTTTGAATGGTTAAGTTATGGTGTCCTGCACAGAGTGTAACCACACATGTTAAATTGACCCAATTTCAGCTTGAAGGACACAAGCTGGTTCTTATTCCTAAAAGGCCAATTTCTAAGAAATGGATGAAACTCGGTTGCAGTGCTGATGGTGAATAAGCACCGAAACCCATTGAGTTTTTCCTAAGCCTGGTCCTGAAGACCCCAACCCTGCACAACGTGGTGCTTTCCCTGCTCACACACCTTATTCAACTAGTCAGCTCCTTAACAAGCCCTTTTAGAGGTAAAATGTGCAGGACAGGGGGTCTCCAGGACCGAAGTTAAGAACCAGTGTTCTAGATGATAGATCAGTGCTGTAGGAAATCCCAAAAAAAACTTTGATCCAGGTTTAGGTTCTGTTCCAGTTTTTGGCCCATATTAAGGCCTTGATCCAGGTTTTGGTCCATATTAAGGCCTTGTTCCAGGTTTTGGTCCATATTAAGGCCTTGTTCCAAGTTTTGGTCCAGCTTTAGGGCTTGATCGTGGTTTTGTTCCTGATTCAGGTTTTGATCCAGGTTTATGTTTTGGTGCAGGTTGTAGTTTGGTCCCGACTGTGGTTCAAACCTGGTTTTGGTCCAGGTTTAGCCCCTGGTTCTGGTTTTGCTCCTGATTGTAGCGGTTTTGGGTGGGACGATTAATTGAACATTTCTTATGACTAATAGACAGTTATTCTAATGGACAGACATGGGTTTTTCTGGGGTGACGCGTCTCTGCTTTTTTGTTTCTGTAAATCAGCACCTTGCGTAGTTAAGGTGGTAGTAGCTTCAGTCTCCAGCAGATGGCGCTGCACGAGGATGATCAGGCTATAAAGACCTGCAGGGTGTATCTCGTTGGATTCGTGGGAAAATGGCTAAAAGAAGGGATTGCATTCGGGCCAAAGGCCATAGTATGGAGGAAGGAGCTGAATTGCAGGTGTATGGAAGCGTACGCTCTTACGGGTCGACCAGCAGTGGCAGAAATCCCAGTCTACAATCCCAGTCTACTTATGATTGAAAATCCATTCTTTTCCAGGAAAGAACTGTTTCTACAAGTCAACGCAGGTCGTTTCTGACAGAACACTCGGCAGGGAACTTTAGACCGTTCGAGAAAATGACCAAAAAAAACGATTTATTTATTACATTCTGATGAAACTGCAGGTCAGTATCGACCCATCTTGCACTTCTTTCTGCTCCATTTTTTCTGTTAAATAACAAACATGTGACAGAATTGTAAAGGCTGTACTTTCGTCAGAAGCTCACGGATGCAATCACCGAATTTCCACGTCTGCTCATTATGAAAATATCCATAAACAAGCGTATTCCGGTTTCTGTTTGTAACTCTCCGCCGCTCTCTTTCTCCACAGTCAGAGAATTCTTGGCCCTCGCCAGGGAAGACTTCCTCAGGAAATGGGAGAATCCTGCACAGGTGAGAGTGAGAGAGAGTGAGACCCCTGGGCAGTGAATAAAATGCACAGTGAATGGGTCGTGTATCACGATTATTCAGCATTTGTATGTGTATATATCTTTATCAAAATATTATAGAATATTTATCAAAATTATAGAAATGATACTGATCTATAATGTGCAGAAAAATACTGTATTTACTTAAAATGTGTTTTGAACATGGGGTGGATAAACTTTTGCAGTGACTGTTCAATATAATAATAATAATAATAATAATAATAATAATAATAATAATAATAATATACTTTATTCCTTAAAACTCATCTTTATAACCTCCATTCATTTTGTTTTTATTGCTTTATTTCTGCTTATCTGCTAAAATTGAATGTAAATTGTTTTAATTATTTATTTTTAAAATGTATGAATTTTTGTTATTAAATGATAATAATCTCTTTTTATGTGTGTGTGTGTGTGTGTGTGTGTGTGTGTGTGTGTGTGTGTGTGTGTGTGTGTGTGTGTGTGTGCTTTTGCAGAACACTGCATCTCTAGAGCAGTTTGACCTGCTGAAGACTCTGGGTACCGGCTCATTCGGCCGAGTGATGCTGGTCAGACACAGAGAGAACGGCCAGCACTATGCCATGAAGATCCTCAACAAACAGAAAGTACTGATGGAACACAGTCCTGCTTTGACCCCTTTTACTCGCATTTGTTGGTTGTATTTAAAGGGCTCAGGGTTAGTGAAACTAACCCCCCGGTGCGGCGGCTGTACCGTAGCCTGTTCTAAAGGGTGTTCTGTTGTGTGGAAGTGAACAATCAGACACACTCACACTTTTATGCTTCAAAAACAGATTTTGAAGGGAATCTGGAGAAAAATCAGCCTGATTAGGATCATATTTTCAGCTGACATGACTACAGGAATACGGAAAGATCACCTAACGCATGTTCAAGCATTTGATAGAGCTGTAAAATAATGTTAAGTAATAATAATAGTGTGACTCTATACTATCATGTTATATTTGAACCTGTGTTAAGGATTATTATTTCTTTATCATTTAAAAAAACAACATTTGTCATAAATGAAGTTTAGCGGTTCTGTTAATGTTTTGATTCTCGCAGTGGGACGTTCGGTAAAGGCAGGTGCTGTTTTGCATCGGCCTGCCGGATTTGCATGAAGAGAACTGTTGAAGCAGCGAGAGCAGATCTCCCCTCCGATTAGAAGTGCTTTATTAATTAAGCAGCTGCAGTGCATTGCGGCTTCCGTTCGTTCCTGAATGGAATGGTGGAATGCTGCAGGGAGAGGCATGTACGTCGTATGGGAATTGCACTGTGTGGTCAAGGGTAGCAGTGGGCCATTATACTGGAAACGGCAGTATCAGTCACACAGCGTACCTACTGTCCAAACTGTGGGCGCTGGACCGGTCTCAATAGTTCAGATGGGCGCCCCCTGCTGGCTGTGTTTAAACACTGTTCACTTTGTTCAACTCGGTCATTCAGAGAAACTCATTGTGAGGAAACTCAGCGAATTGGAATCATAGCTCGCCATGACGACAACAAAAACAGCCCTTTTTATTGCCACCATGCTTTTATCTCATATGTAATGCATGTCGTGAAATGCTGGTGAACCCTCTTACGAACGCTCTCTCCCGGTGTCTCTCCCTCAGGTGGTGAAGCTGAAGCAGATCGAGCACACTCTGAATGAGAAGAGGATTCTGCAGGCTGTCAGTTTTCCCTTCCTCGTGCAGTTGGAATTCTCCTTCAAGGTGCACAATCACTGTGAAATGGGTCTCTCTCTCTTTTGATATAGAAATTGTTGTGGTGATGATATAATGTGTGTGTGTGTGTGTGTGTTACAGGATAACAGTAATCTGTACATGGTGATGGAGTACGTTCAGGGAGGAGAGATGTTTTCACATCTGCGCAGAATCGGCAGGTTCAGGTGAGGCAGTGTAAAGGAAACGTGGTATATAACTGTATTTAAACGATGACAGCATCAAATTCGCATATATGTGGTTGCTGTAGTATTCCAGGTGGTTGCTGTGGGGTAGCTAGGATGTTGCTAAGCACAGACTGCTCTTCATTTCTAACAATGTTTAATTCCATTATTAAATAAAGGTAATTATTATTAAATCTATACATTCTGAAGAAAAATGGCATCAGATACAGTTATATAATAGTTCCACATATGATTTAATGAAGGAATGAATCTGTGATTTCTGTCATTAATTGTTAGAGAACTCCGTCCCGAGCTCTTCACAGTGACAGTAACACTGTTCTCTCTCTGTTCTCACTGTGTTACAGTGAACCCCACGCCCGCTTTTATGCATCTCAGATAGTTCTAACGTTCGAGTACCTACATGCTCTGGACCTCATCTACAGAGACCTGAAACCAGAAAACCTCCTTATTGACCAGCAGGGCTATATACAGGTAACATAACACACACACATGCACACACACACACACACACACACACACACACACACTCACTGTAAACAAGCAGGATCATTCAGGATGGAGGGGTATATGTGTGGATAGAGTAAAAGTTTGTAATGGTTGAATAACTGCATTAGAATAAAAATAAATAGAATTAGACTAAGAGTTCATGTGTGTGTGTGTGTGTGTGTGTGTGTGTGTGTGTGTGTGTGTGTGTGTGTGCAGGTGACAGACTTTGGCTTTGCGAAGCGAGTGAAAGGTCGAACATGGACGCTGTGTGGCACGCCGGAGTATCTAGCTCCAGAGATCATCCTAAGCAAGGTGAGATGGTCAACAGCAGCACAGTTTGTCAGATCTGCAGTGGACATGGAGATGACCTTCTCTCTCTCTCTCTCTCTCTCTCTCTCTCTCTCTCTCTCTCAGGGTTATAATAAGGCAGTGGACTGGTGGGCTCTAGGCGTGCTGGTATATGAGATGGCAGCTGGTTATCCTCCTTTTTTTGCTGACCAGCCCATCCACATCTACGAGAAGATCGTCTCAGGAAAGGTCAGTAACCCCACTCTGACCGGACTGTGCTGACCACAGGCTCAGGTTTGTTTATGTGCATGAAGCAGCAGTCAGCAGTGCAGCGTAAAGTAGCTGAAAGCATTCTTTAGAAAGGGTGTCCACAAACTTTTGAACACGTAAAGCTAAGCTCTGGTGAAGGACTGAGCAAACGGACTTTGACCATAGAAACCGAGCGTCCGAACAGCCGAGCGTCCTGTGGCTTCGTTAGTGAGCCGGAGTGAGGAATGTTTTATTTTCCAGGTGCGCTTCCCCTCCCACTTCAGCTCAGACCTGAAGGAACTGCTGAGGAACCTGCTGCAGGTGGACCTCACCAAGCGCTACGGCAACCTCAAGAACGGTGTCAACGACATCAAGGGTCATAAGTGGTTCTCAACCACGGACTGGATAGCCATTTACCAGCGGAGGGTGAGGCACATTTCTTTTCACACTGAAATGTTCTTCAAAGAACCTTGAACAGTCCTTCATAGACCTTTCAGCTGAAAGGCTCTTTTGGGAACCGTGTGTTGAAAGATTCCTTCGTGAACCGGCTTGATTCTTCAGAACGGGGTCCCTAAAAGATTTCTGTTCTTGGAACAATCCTACTGTTCCAGTTTCCGGCAAATGTACCATCATACAAGAAGCTCTTCTCCAGAGCTGAGCAATTTTTAGCTTTAAGTGAGCCGCTGAGTTGCTAACAGTCTCCTGACTCACTGTTCCGTTTTGCTGAAACAATAGAACAAAAGTAGTCATGTGGCCAAAAGCCTATGTCTCCATCTGGACCATCGTGGATTTGATCCAGGTTTTCAGAGCTCGGAGAACATCTCAGCAGTGAATTATGGGTGAAGTGGTAAGTGGCAGCCTGGGGGTCGCGGTTCAGTGCACACCGTCGTAAGCCGCTTGGTTTGCTTTGTGCTGTGGGAGCTGTGGGAGCTGTGGGAGCTGTGGTCTGCGGTGGTTTAGACGTTTTGCTAAGATCACCGTAGTCTTGTTTGCCCCGCCCCCTTTATTCTCTCTTTATTCTTTATTTCTCATTGTTCTTGCCTTTGAATCTGAATCAACCGGTTTTTAACACCATTTCAACTCTTGAAGTCATGCTGGATTGGATAAGGACAAAGTGTGTGTGTGTGTGTGTGTGTGTGTGTGTGTGTGTGTGTGTGTGTGTGTGTGTGTGTGTGTGTGTGTGTGTGTGTGTGTGTGTGTGTGTGTTTACTTACTGATTAATTAAATAACTAATTAACTAGATTAATGAACCACCTATTCGTCTCTAAATGGAACAAACTGTAACTTTTCAAGTTATTAATTAAAATTACAGAGTAGAATTAAACTACGTAATACCTGCACAACGCAAACCACACTCTATGCCTCAGAAGAACCCATTTTGGTTCCATAAAGATGCATTTTTTATAATATGATGTGTGTAAAGAACCTTTAAATTGGGAAAGACATCAATGGTGGTTCTTTAGACCTTTAAAAGGTTCTTCACACATCATACATCTCTACTACAATCATGTTTGTTGTTCTTCAGTGGTATTGCCTTGAGTGTACATCCACCAGCCATAACATTAAAACCACCTGCCTAATAATGCATAGGTCCCCCTTTTGCGACCGCATCTCGCATGGACTCCACAAGACCTCTGAAGGTGTCTTGTGGTATCTAGCATCAGGTCCTAAGTTGTGAGGTGGGACCTCCATGACCATCAATGAGTTTTAAGTGCTCATGACCCAAATCTATACTTCCTTGGAGCACTTTTGTTACGTACCGATCTCTGCACACCAGGGACATCTCACAAGACCTGCCTGATGTTTCAGATGTGTTCTGATCCCATCTCAGATTTGTTCACATCTCTTCAGAACCTGGCAGGTGCCACTGGCAACAATTCGCTTCCCCTGTCAGTAGTTTTAATGTTATGGCTGATGGGTGTACATCGTGTATTTCATTGATTGCGTGTCTCTCTTCACCTAGGTGGAAGCTCCGTTCATCCCAAAGTGCAGGGGTCCCGGTGACACCAGCAACTTTGACGACTATGAAGAAGAGGAGATCCGAGTGTCGCTCACCGAGAAGTGTGCGAAAGAGTTCGCCGAGTTTTAGAGAGAGCGGGAGAATAAGCATGAGGGACGTTTTCTTTTCTGTGTTTAGAATCGGTGAAAGCAGCTAGAGGAGCACAGCGACGACCTTGAGGAACAGACGAGTGTTGCCTTCACCATCTCGTTTCTTCACCGATGCTCATATTTATTCTGTTTCTCGAATTCTTAGTTCTCATTTCCGTTGATGTGATGATGGTGTTGATCACGTGCGGTCAGGGGGAAGCCCGGGAACTGTCAGATAGCGGTGGACATAGTAGAGCGAGAGAGGGAGCGGGAGGTCCAGCAGCAGACATCTACATCTCAGGACCTTCGGAGCTGCGCCAGGCCATCATATCAACCACAGAGAGACAGAAACTGAAACTATCTTTGTGTAATAACTGACATATCCTTCATATTACGTTTAGGCCTTTGTGTTGCTGTATCGTTTTACTGCAGGAGTCCAATGGTTATGAATAATGGTGAAAAAGCCATGGTTCTATCATACTTCTAGTGCCAAGTGTTGGGTTTATCAAGATTATTATACTTATTATTATTTGTTCTTGTTTATGATTGGACTGTGTGAGCTTATCTCATTGATTAATCTCTGATTTTACACTCAGCGGTTGACTAACTGATTGATTAGTTGATTGGTAGACTGGCCAGAGGTGCCCTTTAATGCCTGCGAGAAGCAGGCACCTCATTACGCTTTCATTTACGGCACTTTTGCCCAAAGGGACTGACATTAGCTGCCTTACGATGGCACTGACCGCTTGAATAAAACACTCAACCTTAATACAGGTCATTACAGTAGTTCAGCCCTTTATCAATGCTTTTATAATTGAATAGGCTGTTTCTATGACTGTGCCTTTAAGACTGAAATATGTAAATGACATCGGTTCTGATTGGCTCCCCAGTGTTGCGCTTCCTTTGGGCCTGAAACCCTCAACTTCAAAATTAGGACGCGCCAAGCACACCTTGGTTTTCTTTCTTCAACACAGACTATATGGACAAATATAGTCATTCACCTTTTCATCTGAAATCAAGATTTTGGACCATTGCTGTGAGGATTTGGTGGCATACAAAGGGTTAAGGTTAAGGATGTTGGAGCTCCATACCGGGGGGCTTAATACCCCTCTTGCCCACACCTGGCTTTAGGCACGGTGCCAATGGGCTGTTTATCTGCTCCAGAGACTCCTGTTCCATTGGCGGTACTTCTCTACAGGGACTAGACAAGCTGTGTGTGCATTTGCACATCAGTGTCAGCATTGGAATGGGTAGGTCTTTTTGGAAATGATTCTGAAGTATTTGGTCTTTAATTGATGTTTTATACAAGCGGTCGCAGGCACTGAATTTACAAAGTCACCGAGACTCTGGAACACACATCTACGTGCGCTGTACTCTCACTCTGGAACGGAGAGGAGTGGAACATTGTTGGTAACGTCCAAAACGGCCGTCTATCTAACCATCAGACGTTCTCCTCCAGTTTGTTTAGTAACTTTAGCCTTATCTTGAGATATAGTGAAGAACATGTCTTTATTTCTTTCAGATGAACTTAATTCACCTTCAAACACCCAAAGAACATGACGTGACGTTCTGTTTCGTCACTCCAGAGGAAGGAAGCCAGGGCCAGGTTTGTGGGGAAGAAGTTACAGGAGTTAGTTTTGCCCTCATTTTTCTACAGTTACGGTTCTTAAGTCAAACAATCAGCGCAACACAGACTATCCTGCTGAGCCTGGACTTTGCGGCCTGTTTCTTTCTTCCCCTTTTCATCCATTTCTCCATTTTCTCGGCCGTTGAGGTCCTGTTCTCCTTCCAGTAGGGATGGCTAAAGTGAAACTGGCTTCTTTGGGTGATTTTGTAATACTTGACTCTATATTAAATCTCCAGGTTCCACAGAAGGAACATATAGCATTAACGACTGAAGACACAGCAGAGCTCTCTTGTGATATTTTGCACCACAAGAATCATTCCAATAAAGTGTTACTTGTGTAAATACCAATTTCTGAGGCCTGATTTCAGACTGATGTGAGTGTTTTCAGTTTATACTCTATATATAAGGAGAACACACTCTCCGGTGCTCTGTTCCAACAGGACGACGCTCGTCCACATACTGCTGCCGTCTCAAGATCTCGTCTTGAAGACAGATACTACGCCGTGGTCGGTCTCATCTCCAGATCTGTCCCTGATTGAAAATGTATGGATGCTATTGGACGCTCTATCAACACTCCACCCCTACCACACCATCTGCAGAACTGAGTGAGAACATTCAAGCTGCATGACATGGATCATCACAGGTCACCATTAGGAACCTCTACACCTCCATGCAGAGACGTCTGGTGTGTTGCGTTAAACCGACACCGTACCCACCGTACCCCCCGTCCGATGAGAGACACACCTTCTGTATGAGTAGATCAATAAATATTGATCAGATCAGACTACAGTTATCATCAGTTATTGATCCTGATCACCTTCATCTTCCTTTGTTAACCGTGCACCCTGTTCTTAAAGTGTCAAGAACCCAGGGTTTAAACACTCCAGCAGCACTGCTGTGTCTGATCCACTCATACAGCACAACACACACTAACACACCACCATGTCTGTGTGACTGCAGTGCTGAGAATGACCCACCACCCACATAATAGCTGCTCTGTGGTGGTCCTGTGGGGTCCTGATCATTGAAGATCAGGGTGAAAGGAGGAGAATAAAGTGTGCAGAGATACAGATGAACTACAGTCTGGAATTATAGAACCACAAAGAGCTCCTGTGTGGTCAGATGTGTTCGCTATCACAGGAAGTCTGTTTAGATGTTAACAGGATGTTTAAAAGTTGCCAGAAGATCAGCTGAAGAATCCATCAGTCATTTCTAACACATACAATTGTTCTTTCAGTGGTCATGGTTCTATTCAAATTCACTGCCATTACTACAAATGCTTTGAAGAACCCCTTTTTTAAATATCTAAAGAATTCTCACTAGTATTTGTAAAACAAATGTTTCTTTGAGTCCTCAAACTTCTATCTAGCATCTATTGTATTTGTTAAAGAACCACAAAAGAACCCATTTTTAAACTTTAACTTAAAATAGTTCTCAAAATAATTTGGAAGTACCATTTAAACATGCAAATGGTTGAGTTGTTAGGGTTTGTATCTAGAACTACTACCTTACCAAATAACACTTGTGTGATTTTTGAGTGTTGAGTTGTGTATCTAGAACCACTACCTTTAATAAAGAACACTTATTGTGGGGTAAGATGTTGAGTTGTCAGTTTTGGTTATCTAGAACTACAGCTTTTACTAAAGAACACTCAACACAGACGTTGAGTATTGAGTTGTGTATCTAGAACCTCTACCTTTACTACAAAACACTTGTGGGGTGGGCTGTTGATTGGTGTATCTAGAACCAACCGTTGAGTTGTCAGGGTTACAGTAAAATCGACCTCTATTCAAATGCTCCTATGCATTGTCGCGGTTCTATCTAGAACCCCCAAGGAACAAAGCTAGGCCGTAGGTGGCGCTCGCCACGACGTGGAGTTCTTAAGGTCGACCTGGCGCTCGAACTCGTCCAGTCCACCTTAAGCGCTCCGCCGATCTGCGGCGCTCCACCTTAAGCGCTGAACGCAGGCGTAGAGCTTCCGCTGCGAGCTCGGAGCGCAGAACCGCGCACAACCGCGCACAAGCGGGCCGCAGCGGGCGGGACCATGTCGGAGCCGCGGTACCGGGACTGGATCCTGGACACGATCGACTCGCTGCGCTCGCGGAAGGCGCGTCCGGACCTGGAGCGGATCTGCCGGATGGTGCGGCGGCGGCACGGCTGCGACCCGGAGCGCACGCGCGCACAGCTGGAGCGGCTGGTCCAGGAGCGGGCGGTGCTGAAAGTCAGCTACAAGGGCTCCACGTCCTACCGGAACGCGGCCCGGGTCCAGAGGAAGGGCCGGAGGAGCGGCAGCGCCGGCAGCGCCAGCAGCGCCAACTGCGCCAGCAGCGAGCGCAGTAACAGCGGCAGCAGTAACGGCAACTCCAGTAACGGTAACGGCACGGACAGCGGCGGCGGTGGGGGTGTGGGTGGAGGCGAGGGTGGAGGTGGGGGCGGTGGGCGGCCGGCGAGTTGCGGAAAGTCGTCGAGCGACAGTTGCACGCGCGCAGAAAGGGCCGAAGGAGCGCAAACTTCTTGCGGCGAGCTCGCGCTGCCCGAAAGCGCCCCTGACGCCGCGGGTGGAGGCGGAGGCGGAGGGGATGGTGGCGGAGGAGCTGCCGCGGCTGAGGACGCTTCCTCCGGGAGAGCCGGTGGTCCCGCCGCTGGTCCCGCTGATGCTGAGGGAGGCGGTCACGCGGGGGACGTCCCGGGCTGCCTGAGCGCGCGCGAGCGCCACGAGACGCCGACGAGGCAGTGCGCGCGAGCGCCGGAGAGCAGCAGCAGGAGGAGCAGAAGGAGCAGGAGGAGGAGCAGGATGGTGATGGTGGTGGTGATGAAGAAGAGGTGCAGGACGGCGGATACGGCAGCAGCGCGTGCGCTCGGGCAGGACGGCTCGAGACTGTGTCAGAAGAAAAAGAGGAAGAGGGGGAGGAAGGGTGGAGGAGGAGGAGGAGGAGGTGCAGGAGGAGGCGCGCGGGACGACGAGGGCAAGGTGAAGTTGTTTGACATGTCGCGCACGCTCCGATTTTTTTCCCCTCCCCCTCCCCTAAAACTCACCCCAACAAGGGCTCTCTCTCTCTCTCTTTCTCACACACACACACAGACATTCTCTCTCCCCCTCTCTCTCTCACACACACACACACATACGTTCTCTCTTACACACACACACTCTCTCTCACTCTCTCTCTCTCACACACACACTCTCTCTCACTCTCTCTCACACACACACACTCTCTCTCTCGCTTTCTCTCTCTATCTCCCTCTCTCTCACACACACACTCACAGGTAAAGCTGGAAGGAGAACAACGCAAACACACAGGATGAAAGGAGGAGCGCGCGCTTGTTTACGCTTTTTTTTGCTCGATTCTCCTCAAAGTCGCGACCGTTTATTCACGCGTGTGTGTGTGTGTGTGGCGCATATGCGTGTATGTGTGTGCATGCGCGAGCCCTCATGTTTGTGTCAGAGCGCGGGCGCCCTCGTGTGTGTGTGTGTGTGTGTCTGCACGAGCGCTTTGCGAACCTGGTAGCTGCTTCAGACACGTCGACCGTCTCTCTCTCTCTCTCTCTCTCTCTGTGTGTGTGTGTGTGTGTGTGTGTCTCAACTCAGCTCGCGAGCAGCACAAAAGGTGCGGCTGGCTCGAGCTCGCGCCCTCCGCCTGTCTGCTTCAGTCGCTCCTCGAGCTGACTGTAGACTACACACATACACACACACACACACACACACACACACACATACACACACACACACATACACACACACACACACACATACATACACATACACCCACGCACACAGACGCACACACGCACTCGCGCACACACATGCATGCACATGCCCACATACATAAACACACACACACACACACACACACACAGGCGCGCGCGGAGCGGCTGTTTTGTGACTGAAAGTTGCGCTGCGTGTGTTTCAGTGGGCGGGGCCTCCAACTCTCACGCGCTCAGGAGAGAGAGAGGGGGGAGGGGTGAAGTCTGCCCTGCTCTCAGTGAAAGAAAGAGAGAAACACACACACACACACACACACACACACACATATATATATATATACAGAGAACGATAGAGAGACACAAGAGAGAGAAACAGATGAGATGAGAGGATAGAGACACGGGAGACAAAGAGAGATATACAGAGTCAGAGAAAGGGGAAAGAGAGAGAGAGAGACAGAGGACAAATAGACATAGAGAGTCAAAGATAGAGACAAAGGGGACAGGGAGAAAGAAAAAGAATGAAAGGAGAGGATGGAGAGCGACACAGAGCTGAATGAGAGAAAGGAAAGAGTGTGATATGAAACAGTGTGTGTGTGCTGGTGTCCTCACAGTGCCTCTCTCTCTCTCTCCCTCTCTCTCTCTCTCTCTCTCTCTCTCTGTAGCACATTCCTAACACACTCATTAATTCATTCATTCCTGAACGCCGTCGCTCGCTCTGCTGATCAGAGCTCATATACACCATATGTCCAAATCTTTGTGGACACCCTAACTAATGAATGCATTCAGCTACTTTAAATGCACACACAGCTTGTCTAGTCTCTGATGTCTCAGACATACTGCCAATAGAATAGGACTCCCTGGAGCAGATAATGGACCTACTGATGCCCATGGCTAATTAAGGTGTGGAGCAGTGAAACATGATGAATGATGGAGCTCCATCCTGTACTTTTGAAACGAGGTGGGGTGGTGATCATTATTCAGCATCCTGACCTCACCAACACACATCAGTGTGCCATCAAATCCTCACAGCAATGCTCCCGAATCTAATTGAAAGTCTCCTATGCACAGTAGAGACACGTATTCCGTCAAAAGCTGGGAAAACTCTTTAATACCCTTGATTACAGAAGAAACAGCGAATAAGCAGGTATTGTCCTCATAGTGTCCACCAAGTGGGACAATGGACAACAGATGCTGGAGGGCTCCAATAACAAACTGTATTTGATTGACAGATGTCTCTCCATATGTTCCACAGGAAGAAGAAGGGAAGAATGAAGGGACAATGGAGACGGAGAGTGAAGATGAGGAGGAGGAGGAGGAGGAGGAGGAAGAAGAAGTAGAAGAGCAGGAGAATATGGAGGAAGAGTCTGAGGGCTCTGCTCTGGTTCAACTCCAGGCCACCAAAACAGAAAGCCAAATGGGGGTCAAGGGTCAGGCTTCTAGTTCACTTTCAGCCAGTCTGGAGATGAAGCCGACTGATGTTGTCCACCAAGTGATGATGTCAGAGGACAAGCTCCAGTCTGTGTTGTTGGCAGCATCATTATCACCATCACCATCACGACCAAGTTCTCTTCATCAGGATGCAGACAGTGAAGGTATTCACAGTTATTTAGATTTATAAAGCCATGACTGGTCTACTGCCTGGACTGGCTGGTTGCAGTATGATGTGAAGCTCCGCCCATCCCCTAAACAGCCGTTTTCCATCTCATTGTCCTCCTCTAGACTGTCTGTCCATCTCCAGAGACTAATTAGTGTGTTACGCAGTGCAGCATACCACTGTCACGTTTCACTGGTATTTTCTCTATGATTATTATTATTATTCCACCTAACAACACCATAACAACCATCTCTAACCACTTCACCACACCTCAGTAACCACCTGGGATGCCATATCAACAACATAGCAACACCATAGCAACCACATGGGAGACAGTACAACCACTTTAGCAACACCAAAGCAACCAAATGGGAAACGACAGTAACCATCTGTGTTACCAAAGAAAGCACATAGCAACCACTTAACACCATAGCTACCCACCTGAGACAACATAGCAAACACTTAACAACCACCGAGATACACCACAGCAACCAACAGAGAGACCAAAGCAATTATTTAGCAACACTTTTGCAAACACCGGGGATACCATATCAACCTGTGGGAACCAGTGACCTGCGCCACCACATACATTTATTATTATTATTATTATTATTATTGTTATTATTATTATTATTATTATTGTTGTTGTTGTTGTTGTTGTTATTATTATTATTTTAATAACTTCTCAACAGGTCACTTCTCTCAATCGTAGAACTGACAGCATAGTGTCTTTATGATTTTTGTAGATTATTGTCCATCTTTTCTCCACAAGAATGAATTGAAGTGACAGCGATGGGCACAATGGGCAGCTCTGCTGAACACCAACCAAAGAGAGTGTGTTCTGCACCCCTTCTACCCTGACCAACCTATTTGTGCTTCTGTCCTGCCATCTGTAGGAGGGAGGGTGAATCACACTGGCACAGACGATTTGAAAGAGGAGCAAAGACCAGCTGCACCAAACCAACTGCAGAAACCACAGGTAACTCCACCTAAATCTATACCTGCCAGCACACAGGCAACCCCACCTAAATCTATACCTGCCCAGCACACAGGCGACCCCACCTAAATCTATACCTGCCCAGCACACAGGCAACCCCACCTAAATCTATACCTGCCCAGCACACAGGTAACCCCACCTAAATCTATACCTGCCCAGCACACAGGTAACCCCACCTATATCTATACCAAATCTATACTAAATCTTCTCTCTTGCTTCTTCTTCTTCTTCTTCTTCTTCTTCTTCTTCTTCTTCTTCTTCCAGGCTCTGACTGTTGTGGTTGGAGACAGTGTGAGGATTCCTTCTTCCATTTCCATTAAGAGTTGTAAGTTTGTTTTTTAGTCCTGTATCAAATATAACTTCAGTGAACTCAACAGATGGTGTCTTACCTGAGAATGCTTATAATCTGTGTGTGTGTGTGTGTGTGTGTGTGTGTGTGTGTGTGTGTGTGTGTGTGTGTGTGAAATTCAGGCTACAAGACAGAAGTGGGCATGTCTTCATGCTTGCTCACTCCCTCCGCCTCTCCGGGAGCAGCCGAGGAAAGAGGGATGAATGGAGGAATGTAAGTAACAACAGCTAATTCACAGTAGATACTGAATAATTTATTTGCATTACTGAGTAAAAGTTACTGTGTGTGTGTGCGTGTGTGTGTGTGTGTGTGTGTGTGTGTGTGTGTGTGTGTGTGTGTGTGTGTGGTTTAGGTTTAAGTCTGAGTCTTCCATTGTGAATCCAGTTGACTGGACGGTAGCAGATGTAGCCAGTTATTTCACAGCTGTCGGATTTCCAGAGCAGGCTCTTGCCTTCAGGATGCAGGTATACAATTTGAACTACATTACCCATAAACACCTGGGGCCATATTATACACAGAATTACTCATTAACATCAAGTCATACATGCAGTGTGTTTGCTGGAGCAAGGAATTCATCACGCTCATGCAGCTGCAGGGCAAAACAATCCCAGAGAGGAACATTAAAGCACCTGCATAATACTGAAGACCGTGGTTCAGCACACCATGACATTTCCACAGTTGTCCCTGCATCGAGAGTCGTCAGTCAGCCACAACGACACTGACGTCAAACACACAGCGGGAGATTACAACCCACCAAATAACATGGCTGAAATCCACTCATAATGTCACGGTATTCATGGACAAAAGGACAAAATGTGTCACTTCTCCTGAAGTTTAGTGTAATTGGACATGTATTTGTAATTATATTTTTGGGGTATTTCATTTGTTTGCTCTGGATAAAATCTCCACTAGTGGCTCACAGTGTACCCAGCATGCTGATTGGCTCTTTTTCTCGATGGGCAGGGCATTCTCACTCAAAACATGCCATGCTGAGCATGACAAGAACTACCATCCCAACTGGACCTGAAGTGAACCTGCACAGAGAAACTGTCTTTCTCCTGGTCCTGGAGTTTCACTGCCCTGCTTATTTTAGATTACACTCAGGTCAGACCGAGTCTCTGACCAGTATACGCTACTAGATTACTCTCAGAGTCGGGTCAGACTGAGTCTCTGACCAGTACACGCTACTAGATTACACTCAGAGTCGGTCAGACCGAGTCTCTGACCAGTATACACTACTAGATTACTCTCAGAGTCGGTCAGACCGAGTCTCTGACCAGTATACCGCTACTAGATTACTCTCAGAGTCGGTCAGACCGAGTCTCTGACAATTTCACACTACTAGATTACTCTCAGGGCGGTCAGACCGAGTCTCTGACCAGTATACACTACTAGATTACGCTCAGAGTCCGGGTCGAACCGAGTCTCTGACTCGATGTGCGCTACTAGATTACTCTCAGAGTCGGTCAGACCGAGTCACAGCCAGTATATGCTGCTAGATTACTCTCAGAGTCGGGTCAGACCGAGTCTCTGACCAGTATACACTGCTAGATTACGCTCAGAGTCGGGTCAGACCGAGTCTCTGACCAGTGTGCAGCACTAGATTACTCTCAGAGTCGGTTGAGCCAGTCCTCTGACCAGTATACGCTACTAGATTACCTCCAGAGTCGGTCAGACCAGTCTCTGACTTTCAATCCTCACGCTACTAGATTGCTCTCTCAGAGTCGGTCAGACCGAGTCTCTGACCAGTATAAGCTACTAGATTACTCTCAGAGTCGGTCAGACCGAGTCTCTGACCAGTATACGCTACTAGATTACTCTCAGAGTCAGGTCAGACCGAGTCTCTGACCAGTATACGCTACTAGATTACTCTCAGAGTCGGTCAGACCAGGTCTCTGACTTCAGTGTCACGCACCCCAGATTCTTGCTCAGAGTCGGGTCAGACTCAGTCTCTGACCAGTATACACTACTAGATTACTGTCAGAGTCGGTCAGGCCGAGTCTCTGACCAGTATACACTGCTAGATTACACTCAGAGTCGGTCAGACCGAGTCTCTGACCAGTGTACACTACTAGATTAAACTCAGAGTCGGTCAGACCGAGTCTCTGACCAGTATCGCTACTAGATTGCAGCTCAAGTCAGTCCAGACCGAGTCTCTGACCAGTATACTGCTAGATTACACTCAAGTCGGTCAGACCGAGTCTCTGTTTTCCAGTGTGCGCTAGATTACGCTCAGAGTGGGTCAGGTGAGTCTGACCAGTATGCCTTCTTTAGATTACTCTCAGAGTCGGTCGAACCGAGTCTCTGACAGTGTACACTACTAGATTACACCACTCAGAGTCGGTCAGACGAGTCTCTGACCAGTGTGCAGCTACTGAATTCGCTCAGAGTCGATTGGACCGAGTCTCTGACAATTATGCGCTACTAGATTACTCTCAGAGTCGGTCAGACCGAGTCTCTGACCAGTATACACTACTAGATTACTCTCAAGTCGGTCAGACCGAGTCTCTGACCGATATACACTACTGGAATTACTCTCAGAGTCGGTCAGAATGAGTCTCTGACCAGTATACACTGCTAGATTACTCTCAGAGTCGGTCAGACCGAGTCTCTGACCAGTATTCACTACTAGATTACTCTCAGAGTCGGGTCAGACCGGTCTCTGACGGTATACACTACTAGATTACTCTCAGAGTCGGTCCAGACCCAGGTCTCTGACCGGTATACACTACTAGATTACTCTCAGAGTCGATTCGGGCCGGAGTCTCTGACCGATATACTACTAGATTACTCTCAGGTCGGTCAGACGAGTCTCTGACCTTGATGTACGCTACTAGATTGCTCTCCAGAGTCGGTCAGACCGAGTCTCCCAACCAATATACTACTAGATTACTCAGAAGTCAGTCAGACCGGTCTCTGACCAGTATACACTACTGGGT
Source organism: Acestrorhynchus altus (assembly GCA_034509495.1). NCBI lineage: Eukaryota > Metazoa > Chordata > Actinopteri > Characiformes > Acestrorhynchidae > Acestrorhynchus > Acestrorhynchus altus. The sequence continues at coordinate 49,362,646 of CM067502.1, read as the reverse complement.
GCGCTCAAGTCGGTCAGACCCGAGTCTCGGCTCAATATACACACTACTAGATTACTCTAGGTCGGTCAGACCAGTCTCTGACCAGTATACACGCTACTAGATTGCTCTCAGAGTCGGTCAGACCGAGGTCTCTGACCAGTGCAGCTACTGGGTACTCTCAGAGTGAGGTCAGGCGAGTCTCTGACCAGTATACTACTGATTACTCTCTCAGAGTCCCAGTCAGACCGAGTCTCTGACCCAATGCTCACACTACTGGAGTGCGCTCAGAGTCTCGGTCCAGACCGAGTCTCACAGCTCCAGTATACACTACTAGATTACTCTCAGAGTCGGTCCAGACCAGGTCTCCCCAGACCAGTATCACGCTACTAGATTACTCTCAGAGTCGGTCGGCCGAGTCTCTGACCAGTATACTCTACTAGATTACTCTCAGAGTCGGGTCAGACCAGTCTCTGACCAGTATACGCTACTAGATTACTCTCAGAGTCGGGTCAGACCGAGCCTGAACATTGTTGTTTTCGTTGTGTTACAGGAAATAGATGGGAAGTCCCTCCTCCTGATGCAGCGCAATGATGTACTAACTGGTCTGTCAATCAGACTAGGACCCGCCCTGAAGATCTACGAGCACCACGTGAAGGTTTTGCAGAGGACCCATTTCCAGGACGATGGAGCTTTCTGTTAAACACACACACACACACACACACACAGACACACACACACACACACACACACACACACATATGCACGCACACACACTTTGTTCTACACACACTTGTGCACCCATTCTTTCACTCCTCACTCACACACACATCTTGGACAATGAAAGTGTCTACTGAGACACATTCTAACACAGTATGTCCTCACTTCCAGACAATTCCATATCACACACACACACACACACACACACAAACTTCCACACACACATCATTGTGTGTTCTCGTCCAGCTCCTATGAGGATATAAAGTGGAGAGCTGAAAACACAGTAGATGAACTTGCATGTGGTTCTGGTTCTGGTTTGGAAACCAACCGTGGATCTATTTCCACCTGACCTTGTGGATGGCCATGATCTTCAACAGAGGCAGCACACAACCAGATAGACGTCTTCCCCTGTAGGACCATGACGAAAGAGACAGTCAGCAGATGTAAGGCATGAAGGCCAAGTACTAATACTTCTACCAACACCGTGCTATTTGACCTGTACTGTGTTTGGGTGAGTTTATGAGTGGATCCACAATCATACCTGTTCTGAATTTGATGGAGAACCATCTAATAGTTAAGAACTCCAGCCGTATCGGGTTTGAATTTGGATGCAATGCAGTAATGTTCCTTTCTTGCACAGAATTTCAAATACTTGTTGAACATTGGGCTCTTCGGGGGTTCTTGAGATCAGTGTTTCTCAACCCTGGTCCTGGAGGCACCCCTGCCCTGCACATTTCATTGGATACCCTGTTTTATCGTCCCCCTTCAACTCTTAAAGGCTTGAAAATTAGCAGATTAGTTGAATGAGGTGTGTTGGGAGCAGGGAAACCTAAAATAAGAGACCAGGTTGAGAAACACTGCTTTAGATCTTTGAAGTTAAAAGATCATTTGAATGCTTCACAGTAAGATGTGGATGGAGAACCTGTTGTATATGGTTGCTTAAAGCAGTAGCTCTCAAACTGGTCCACATATTCTGTTCAGTCCCAGTAGCGTCCCAACAGTATCATCTTGAAGGACAGGACAGCTTAAATATAAGGTTCTTTGAGCAATGCCATAAAAGAACCTTTTCCAGAAGCATTTTTGTAAATGGTGAATGTGGAGTGTGTTAAAATGATCGCGACACTAAGAGGGTGAAGACAAGCACATGCCTCCCCCGATACTTGTGAATCCAGCCACCACCTCTTTTCAAACTGCCGCCATTACATCATTGCTGGGTAGCCAATGGACTTGGAGGAAAGCGTCAGGACCCCAGCTCAGATACAACAGCTAACAGACACCTGTGATGACCAGCATCACACTGGATGTGATGTGGGGAGAGAGCGCCCTCTACCCACCAAGACACTTTTGCTCTCTCAGACTCTGGATGTCGATGAGAAGCAGCTCGACCTGGGATTTGAACCTATGATTCTCAGATCATAGTGCGAGTGCACTACACCATGGAGCCACTCAGAGCCCCAAAAAACCTTCACATGGTATAAAGGTTCTTTACCTTCCATATCTCGATTATAATCATGGATCTTTATGGATCCAAAACAAGTTATTCTATGGCCTCACTCAAAGAACCATTTGAACCACCTTTATTATTTAAAGAGTGGAGGACAGGTTTGAGAATCACTGCCTTCAAGGTGCCTTCAAGGTTCTTTGGAGCATCAGAAATGGTTCCTGTGCTGGTTCCAGGTTCCAGGGAACCTGTTTTGTTTCTACCTGGTTTGCTTCTACATTCCCCTTTTTAGGGGAAAAAAAGCATAGTTAAAGAAGAACCGTTAATTTGAAAGACCTGGGAACATTTTGCTGACCTACCTAGCACCACATCTCTGTCTTCCTAGTGTCTGAGAACATTCTGCAGAAATTTTAGAGCTGAACACTTTTTTCCCAAACTCCAAAACAGTCCTACAGAAGGTCTAGAACCTGTCTGATCAGTCCTAAGAACATGGAGAATGCTAGTACTCAATACAAAGCACTGTTTTTAGATCTCAGCCTTTAAAAATGGTGGTACAAATTCCACATTTAATCCAGTCTCAAATCCAGCAAAATCAGCCACCACCAGAACAGTTCCACCTACTGCTTACCTCTGAGTGACTTTTGTAAATATGTAAAAATGTGGTAATTTCAGCATCGATAAATGAAAACCCTTTTCACTAGCAATTCCACAAAGAATTCCATCAGAACTCAACAAACCTCCAGGGATGATATTCTGAAATTCCAAGTATTTGATCTTTAGTTTTCATCCATACATATCCTATATACCATATATACACACTCAGTATCATGTACTCATTGTCAAAAAATAGTTGCACCCAGAAGAAGAAAGACTGTGGGACTTAAGTGCTAATGGGAAGGAAGTTGTAGAGGTTCCTACTGGTGCCCTGTGATGATCCATCCCATGCAGCTCGAATGTTCTCACTCAGTTCTGCAGATGGTGTGGTAGGGGGTGGAGTGTTGATGGGCGTCCAATAGCGTCCCACATTTCAATCAGGGACAGGTCTGGAGATGAGACCGACCACAGCGTAGTATCTGTGTCTTCAAGACGAGATCTTGAGATGGCAGCAGTGTGTGGACGAGCGTCGTCCTATTTGGAATAGTAGAACCACTGGTTGCAGAACCTCATAAACGTAACCAGGTTGCACAGACATTTGGATGTGTGATGGT